>OY747701.1:607500-1152500 GCA_963556495.2 Valencia hispanica | reverse complement strand
TTACCAATCCAGGAGGAAAGTCGATGTTTCCGCGTTTGTTCGACGCTGTGAACATGTTTTATGTGGGTCCATCTAGTGTAGGCTTCTCCAAAAACTACTCTAGTTTCTGTTCTTCTCTGGTCACTCCTCTCCTGAGACGGATAACGATATCTCCTCCAGGGCTCTGAAGCTGCTGCTTGACATGCAGACTCAGCCATTTTTCCCAATACCAACCGAGTTGTACCGCCCACATAGTTGGATCATAGAGACCGTATCTGGCACCCCGCGGCCGCTACTGGCGGTAGGTATAAACATTACCTCATTGTTGTGCTCGTTAAAATGTATATTTTATGATATTCTAATTCAAATGATTTTTCAAGGAAAGTTGTACTTTCTTTTTGCACCATTTGAAACACCAGTGGAGGTATTATTATCATTATTTTTTTAATAGCTTTTAATGAAAATGTTCCATATTCAACCTTTAATACGGTCTTTTGACGATTTTGAACACTGGTAAACAACAAAACAGACCGCTGTGTGTTTGTTTACATGTGTTTTTAGAGTATTCAATGAGCTGCACTTCTAGAAAAAAACTTTCCATCTCAGTGATATTTAATTCCATATTAAACAGGTTTCAAGGATTTCTTTCTTTCACCTCCGGAATATCACTAAAATTAGAAACATTCTGTCCAGGAGTGATGCTGAGAAACTAGTCCATGCATTTGTTACCTCAAGGCTGGACTACTGTAATTCTTTACTATCAGGAAGTCCACAAAATGCCATTAAAAGCCTTCAGTTGATCCAAAATGCTGCAGCAAGAGTTCTGATGAATATTAAAAAGAGAGATCACATTTCTCCTGTTTTAGCTTCCCTTCATTGGCTCCCTGTTAAATCCAGAATAGAATTTAAGATCCTTCTTCTTACATACAAAGCCCTTAATAATCAAGCTCCATCATCCATCAGAGATCTAATTGTTCCATATGTTCCTAACAGAGCACTTCGCTCTCAGACTGCAGGTTTACTTGTAGTTCCTAGGATCTCTAAAAGTAGAATGTGAGGCAGATCTTTTAGTTATCAGGCTCCTCTCCTGTGGAACCAGCTCCCAGCTTTAGTCCGTGAGGCAGACACTCTGTTTACTTTTAAGGCCAGGCTTAAAACTTTCCTTTTTGATAAAGCTTATAGTTAGAGTGGCTAAGGTCATCCTGAGCTATCGCCGTAGTTATGCTGCTATAGGCTTATGGTCTTTGCACACCGGGTCCGATGCAAATAAACGACACGAAATTGCAAAAAATCGGAGGCCGAAAATCGAAAATGCATACCAGACGCGCTGTGAAATTGCGAATAAATTATGAAGATTATTTTTTTAAAAACGTAAGGTGGCAAAACTAAAAATGGATTCAACATCTGCTACTTCCTTTTCTCCTACGACTCTCCAGTTGTACTACAGTACATTCTGTTATTTCGACTGTTAACTTTGTTTTCTCTCAGTGTTTTTCTCTCCATAGAAGATATACCTGGTCTGGTATCCTGCTTGGCTGCAATGCCCTGTTGGACGGGGGGCATCGACTGGGATGATCCTCTCAGTAACTGAACATCCACTGTGTCCTGTTATCAACTTTTTACTTTCTGTAACATAGAAAGTTCTTATATCAGATCTTCTGTTCCTTCTGTGTTTCTGCTCTGTCTTCTCAAACCCCCAGACGGTCGTGACAGATGGCCGCTCCTACTGAGCCTGGTTCTGTTGGAGGTTTCTTCCTGTTAAAGGGGAGTTTTTCCTCTCCACCGTCGCTACATGCTTGCTCAGTATGAGGGATTGCTGAAGGATTGCTGTGGTTGGAAAGTCTGCATCAACGGGGCCCAACCTCACGCCAATGACTGACGCAATCTGCTGGGATTCCTTAAATAGGAAACTTTTAAACTGATGGAAATGTTTGTATGATTGTATTGAAATGACTTTTATTGTAAAGTGCCTTGAGATGACATCTGTTGTGAATCAGCTAGGGATGGGCAGTCGATTAAACCGTCTTCATCGATCATCGGGAGAATTAACGATTGATTTTCGATTAATCATTGATAGTTTTATATTAAAATTCAGTGTTCATAGGCTATATTAAAATACAGTGAAAATAGAAAAATAGCGTGTTTCCTCATTGAGATCTTCATTACAAGTGGGACACCTCTTGTGGCAGTTAAATCGAATTAATTCACGGTAGTTGCACAAAGAAAATAAGCAGCGGAGCCGACAGCTAAAAGATGCTACTCATTAAATTATAATATTTTTTTTCTTCTCCAAAAAAGTAAAGAAAATACATTTAAAAAAAAGTCATGTTAAACAATAACTTAATAATAATATATATATATATATATATATATATATATATATAGATATACACTTATAAGTCTGATAGTTTTGTGTTACATTTGGAGAGAGATCAGCGTACCTAACAATGAATTAGGCTCATTAACAGAGTAAAAAAGAGAAAAACAAAAGAAACCGTAACTTATATACAACTTTAGCAGCAGTCTACTGATTTTTGTTGAGAAAGATGAGCATGTTAACATGCACTGGGGTCAGACGCAACAGCAGCCTGGTGACCAGACTGCTGTTGCCTCTGACCTGCAGCACCGAGATCATCTGCTGTGAGGGACAGACGTCGCTGTGATACACATACCTCCGTGCTAACTTGGCAAGCCTCTGGAATCTTGTTTAATTCATTTTCCACCAGTCTGTATGGGTGCAATCCAGGGGTGGCGGAGCCTCCCTCAGAAAGTAATCGGTGAGTAAGTTTCTCTGCTCGTTGTACATCTCGGCTCCTTCATGCTAACACCCACTTGATGCTAGGGTGAGACCAAGAGCAGGATGCTCCACTTCTAACCAGGGTTCCAAGTGCGTTCAAGTACTTATACACAGCTTCACAGTGTTGGCAGTGAACCGAGACTTTTTGTTTGTTTGTTTTTTTAGTCAAAGTGGTCCCACGCCACACTTTGCTGCGACCTCTTCATGACTATGCTACTTTTGAAATTAATTGCATTCCTTCAAAACTCAAATTATGGAACAGAATATGCGTTAATTGATCGGTAAAAAAAATGTCATCGATGAAATTCTTAATGATCAATTAATCAATCGTCGATTAATTATGCCCATCCCTAGAATCAGCGCTAGATAAATAAACTGAATTGAAAATTGAATTGAATCTAAAACAATGTATGGAAATAGTGGGCTGCACAGTGGAGCTGTTGGTAGCACTGTTGCCTTGCAGCAAGAAGGTCCTGGGTTCAAATCCCGGCCTTTCTGCATGGAGTTTGCATGTTCTACCTGTGCATGTGTGGGTTCTCTCCGGGTACTCCGGCTTCCTCCTCATGACTGTTAGGTGAATTGGTCTCTCTAAATTGCCCTTAAGTATGAGTGTGTGCATGTATGGTTGTTTGTCCGGTATGTATCTGTGTTGCCCTGTGATGGACTTGCAACCTGTCCATGTCCACTTGTTGCCCCATGACTGCTGGAGATAGGCACCAAGGGTGAGAGGACAGCCTGTACAGAAGTCGGTGGAAGTATGGAAAGGAATCCAGTGATAGACTGAGGACTGTTTCCAGTCTACTGACTGTGTATTTGATGTTTATTTAATTGCAGTTCCTTTTGTAAAATGCACTTATTTCATCTTCCACCAGTGTAATACTACTGTCCATCTTTTGTCTCTGTACTTTATTCCTTTTCTTGTTTGTGTATGCTGCCGTAGCATGTGAATTTTCCCCCGTTGGAATCAATAAAGTATTTCTAATCTAATCTAATCTAATCTAATCTAACTGTATGTAGGATGAATAAACTGAGATCAACTTTCCATCTTAATGATTGGAATCTGTCCAGAATCAGAACCATCTGTCTGGAGCTGACTGCTGAGAACCACTTGACTTTTGTGGATTATAGTTTCTATTCTGAATGATTCGCTTAATTCGTTTTATCTTTCAGATTACTAATTCCTAATACTTCACTTTGTTTTTTAACTGGGACGAACAGTGTCAAGGAAATTATGCAGGGTAGTTATTTCACATTTTTTTAAATATATGAATATTATTAGGCTTCGCTCCCTCAGCAGATCTCAGATTTGTGTTCTAGCTTTTAAAGCCAGGCTAGCACCCTCTGCTGGGAGACTAGCTACCAGAGCGTTTCCATCATATTTATTGCTTCAATACTTGAATTATTGTTGATAAAAACTATTGTGCCACAATAATAAAGAGCAGAGGACATTACGCTGACCTTTCCTGGATGCGGCCTCCTTCCTCAGCTTGCGCAGCTTCTCCAGAGACCTCATGATGTCCTGCATCCTCTTCACGTCCGCTTGCTTTCTCCTCACCTCACACAGGACAGTGTCTGCAGACAGCTTCAGCTCCTGCTCCTGAGAAACAACATCATTCAGGAAACTGTCATCATCATCATCATCATCATCATCATCATCATCATCCTGTGAATCCCGCAGAATGAGAGGACCTCATAGTATTACCTTCTTCTTTTCCTCTACTTGCTGTATCTGTCTCATCCTCCATTTATCTATGGACGCCTCCTTCTCAGAGCCGAGTTCTTCTGCCAGTATCTCCTCCATCTGCAGCTCCTTCTTGGCCCCCAGGCGCCGGGCCCTCCTCTTTGCAATGCGGGCCACTTTCACTTTCAGTAGGTCTATACTCTGGGAGTCGGTGACTTGGTCAACTTTGGCCTGCAGTTCTCTCTTTACGTCCAGAGCCATCAGATAGGCATCGGACCAGCCGCTGTCTGCATCTAGGTTGAGCTGGAGACGGTGGCAGAGCTCCTGCAGCCGTGAAAGCAGCCGAGCAGCGCCGGACAGAGCCTCTCTGTAGGCGGGGACGGAGCCGAGCTCTGAGCGCCTCTGTCTCTGCTGCTGCTGCGGGCTGCTGGTACCTCTGCTCTGGAAGAACCGAGCCAGCCACTGCCTGTCCTGTCTCCTCTGCAGCACCTCGTCATCTTCTGGTTGTGCTGCTGCTTCCCAGCTGCTGTCCCGGTCCAGAGGACGAGGCAGAGGGGGACATGGTGTCCCCCCGTAGGAGAGTCCTCCATCACGGTAGTCCTCCCGCTGTCTGAGTCCGTAGTCTGTCCGGGAAGGAGCGGCGCCGAGCTGCTGAAAGGTCGGGACTCCTGAGCTCCGAACGGCGCTTCCATGAGCGGGGGGCGCCATTCCTGGAAAGTGTCCCGGTGGAGGACAGTCAAAAGGGGGCGGAGGGACAGAGGGGTCGAATCCATATGGAAGGGGAAACCGGGATCCCCCAGGAGGAGGAGGAGGAGGTGCGGGGAAGTTAGCCGCTGGAGGAATCCATGGTGGAGCGGTGTGGTTCGGCTGCTCTGAGGCGGGCTGTTGTATCCCTCCACCGTAGCCATGATGCTGGGGAGCAGCGGCCTGATAGGAACCCTGCATGCTGCGGCCACCACTTCATCTAAAACACGAATCAACTGACCATACTGGCCTCAAACAGCCATGTTTGCCCACTTCCTCTGTCTTTGATCGGCGGCTGGCAAACCAGTGTTTGGTGCACTTACTGCCACCAACTGGACTGGAGTGTAGCCAGCGGAGTGGCGGAAATCCAATATTTTCTTCAAGCCTACAGTTTCCAAAACCCTGTTCTGTTGGTCAGATAGTTGGAATATTTACCCAGGCGTGTTGTCTCTTTTTATTTAGAAGCTTTGCATTCTATCAGTTCAAATGTAGATTCTGTCTGATTAGGCCTACAATGTGTGAACAATCCACTAAACATGGTTTAATGGCATGGGCAAGGTGGGGCAATGCCCCCTTAAATACCGTGTCTGCCCGCCCAAACGTAATGGCATGCAAAATTCCAAAATGTTAAAGATATGTCAAGAAAACTGTTCAGGGCGCTCTCTGCTCTCATTCAAAGTAGCTGCTGATTGGTAGATGCATGGGGGGCGGGGCAGTGGCTGCACTTTCTTGTCCTTCCCATTCTACGTCTCACAGTCAGTCAGTGTTGCCAATTTAGGGACTTTGTCGCTGTTTCTAACGACTTTCAGACCCCCTTAACCACCTTTTCCCCCAAATGGAACCTAGCGACAAATCTAGTGACATTTCTGACCACCCATAGCTACTTTCTGTGAAACTTTGTCGCCGATATTCTCTACAGATTAGAGAGCTGGTTTGTTCTGCATCCAGACGGTCAGGATGGGAAGGATCTGCGCATGTCCATGCAGTATTACCACAGTAGGCTACATCTGACCAATCATAAACGTTTCTCGGTTAATTTGACCCATTTCCATAAGTATATAATAAGTATATAATCACACAAGTATATAAGACCGATCTTTCTTTTATAAACCACACACAAACCACGCAGAAGCTTGTCTGCACTAAGCTGCATCGCACACCTGTGGTGCATTCAAGGAACGTTCGAAATGCAAGGTGAATTCAATAATGTAGGACATTTAAAACTTATAACAAAAAACACAGAAAATAATACCATAAGCCACAAACTTCTGTTTAATAGCGGTTGGCAAGCAACATTTGATGCTTACTAAATATGCCCTAATTATTTTTACTAAAATAAGTGCTAAAAATCAAAAACTATTCACTCTATTAATTTCGTCTCCTTGGGATATCTCAGCAAATGTTTTTTTTTTTTTTTTTTTTTTCAGAACTAGAAATTTTGTTTAAAAGGTCCTGGATTTCCAGTTGCAATTTGAAATCTTTTTTTGTATTAGTTCTCTCAACAGTTTACTTCAGGCAAAATAATAGAACATGTTCCACAGCCTCTTCTTGAAGACAGAAGTCACATTTCCCTGTAGCATGTTTTCCCTGTTTAAATAATGTATTATTTAACCCTGTATGACCAAATCCTAATATACAGTGGCTTGCAAAAGTATTCGGCTCCCTTGAACTTTTCCACATTTTGTCACATTACAGCCACAAACATGAATCAATTTTATTGGAATTCCAGGTGAAAGACCAAAACAAAGTGGTGTACACGTGAGAAATGGAACAAAAATCATACATGATTCCAAACATTTTTTTACAAATAAATAACTGAAAAGTGGGGTGTGCGTAATTATTCATCCCCCTTTGGTCTGAGTGCAGTCAGTTGCCCATAGACATTGCCTGATGAGTGCTAATGACTAAATAGAGGCACCTGTGTGTAATCTGATGTCAGTACAAATACAGCTGCCCTGTGACGGCCTCAGAGGTTGTCTAAGAGAATGTTGGGAGCAACAACACCATGAAGTCCAAAGAACACACCAGACAGGTCAGGGATAAAGTTATTGAGAAATTTAAAGCAGGCTTAGGCTACAAAAAGATTTCCCAAGCCTTGAACATCCCACGGAGCGCTGTTCAAGCGATCATTCAGAAATGGAAGGAGTATGGCACAACTGTAAACCTACCAAGACAAGGCCGTCCACCTAAACTCACAGGCCGAACAAGGAGAGCGCTGATCAGAAATGCAGCCAAGAGGCCCATGGTGACTCTGGATGAGCTGCAGAGATCTACAGCTCAGGTGGGGGAATCTGTCCATAGGACAACTATTAGTGGTGCACTGCACAAAGTTGGCCTTTATGGAAGAGTGGCAAGAAGAAAGCCATTGTTAAAAGAAAACCATAAGAAGTCCCGTTTGCAGTTTGCCACAAGCCATGTGGGGGACACAGCAAACATGTGGAAGAAGGTGCTCTGGTCAGATGAGACCAAAATGGAAAACGGTATGTGTGGCGGAAAACTAACACTGCACATCACTCTGAACACACCATCCCCACTGTCAAATATGGTGGTGGCAGCATCATGCTCTGGGGGTGCTTCTCTTCAGCAGGGACAGGGAAGCTGGTCAGAGTTGATGGGAAGATGGATGGAGCCAAATACAGGGCAATCTTGGAAGAAAACCTCTTGGAGTCTGCAAAAGACTTGAGACTGGGGCGGAGGTTCACCTTCCAGCAGGACAACGACCCTAAACATAAAGCCAGGGTAACAATGGAATGGTTTAAAACAAAACATATCCATGTGTTAGAATGGCCCAGTCAAAGTCCAGATCTAAATCCAATCGAGAATCTGTGGCAAGATCTGAAAGCTGCTGTTCACAAACGCTGTCCATCTAATCTGACTGAGCTGGAGCTGTTTTGTAAAGAAGAATGGGCAAGAATTTCAGTCTCTAGATGTGCAAAGCTGGTAGAGACATACCCTAAAAGACTGGCAGCTGGAAGTGCAGCAAAAGGTGGTTCTACAAAGTATTGACTCAGGGGGCTGAATAATTACGCACACCCCACTTTTCACTTATTTATTTGTAAAAAAAAAATTGGAATCATGTATGATTTTCGTTCCACTTCTCACGTGTACACCACTTTGTTTTGGTCTTTCACCTGGAATTTCAATCAAATTGATTCATGTTTGTGGCTGTAATGTGACAAAATGTGGAAAAGTTCAAGGGAGCCGAATTCTTTTGCAAGCCACTGTGGATATAATTATTTAGCCTACTCCTTTCTGTTTTCCTCATTATACCAACTTTCCTTTGAATATATTATGAACCACCTACCAGTTATTTCTTCTTCTCATTGTTTCTGCCATCTTTCCTTGACCTTTTGAGGCGGCCCTTTTGATGATGACAGTTTGTTGACCTCTCCACCGTTTGCAAATATCTACACAGGTATAAGAATGCCTTTCCTCAGCTCCATCTCATTTATGTGACCTCCCTTGTGATTGGAAAATCATCCTCATCATGCCAGAGCTCTTTCTCTACTTGGTCTCGTGTTCTTACTCCCTTTCCACCACACTAAGCTAGTGTAGTGTAGAAGTACGCTACATGAGAGAAAAAGAAATGTAGTTATTCTGGCTGATGAGAAGGACATAACAATAGGCCTAGATAGGATGGATTTGTTAGGACTTTTGCACAGAAAAGCAGAGGACTGATGCTATAATGACTGATATAAACCACGCTGTGTACAGAACTAAAGAAATAAAAATGACAAACAAATACACAAAAAAGAAGTAAAAAACATATAAATAAAATAAAAGACAAAAAACTGAAAGGACACACAGGCAGATTAAAAAAGTTGAAAAACAAAAAAAAAACATAAATGCAGCCTCAACAGGGCTCAAGCCAGTGTCCTATTTGTGCCAGTCCCAAGCCCGGGTGAATGCAGAGGGTAGTGTCAGGAATGGATCAAAGCAGAAGATAGATATATGGAAAGAGGAACTGATAAGATAATAGCATCGTTTCTTATGCATTTTAGGGGTTTGGGGGGATGTGACACCCCAAACATTTTCAGTACACCCAGACTCGCCCCCCCTGATATTTTACTTGCACCCCTTAGTGGGGCTGGCTAAATCCGGCCCTGGTTTAATCTAGTCTACTCTTTTCTGAGACAAAAAAAGTTTCTTGCTTTGAATTATTTCTAACTGTCTTTGTATGTTCTATGTGTTTTTGTAGATTGAAAAGATACCTCCCAGTATCTGACTGACCCCAGTAATCTTGACAATGTTATTGGGTGTTTTGTTAATAATAATTTAGCTTCTAAGTTGTGTTGTCCAGGACCCAATGACTGCTGAGATAGGATGGAGAAACTTTCATTTTAATTGTTTATGATCTAGTGGATTATTTTGTTAAAAGTCCACAGTTTTGTTTCCATGAATATGTCAACATGTGCAATAATCCATATGAAGCTCACTTGAAGATCTATCCTTTCCAATCTCTAAAGAAGATGATAAGTTATCAATATGAAGTCTTGCCCAGTTTATTTTTCCTAATACTTTGGAGTGTTGAAAAACTGAAGCAATATATATGTTTTCTTGAACATTTCTATATATCCACCAAAAACCTGCAGACCTGGACAGATGATACTGTCAAGCAGAGGAAGGGATCTCCTCTTTCAGTCACCACCCTCCGTAGAGACGTAGCTTGAGGGACCTGGAGAAGGCAATTCCATCACAGAGGCAGAGGTCTATGAGGTAGTTTAAAAAGTTAGGTAGTTAAAAAGCTGTGGTGAATATGAGAATTGGGCTGAGATGATGAAGGCTCTAGATCCGAGGTCTCCAACTCCAGTCCTCCAAAGCTACTGTCCTGCAGCGTTTGGCTGCATCCTGCTCCAACACAGCTGAATCGAACGAATAGCTCGTTATGGTGATGTTGATAGTATTCTGAAGATGTAATTCAGTCATTTAATTCTGCAGTGTTGGAGCTGAAACTGAAGTTGGACATAGTAGGCCTGTCATGGTTGAAACTGCTCTTCAATGTCACTTGGAAGACAGGGACAGACGTGGTAAAGTAGAAGACTGGGCTGGCCCGAGGGACCAGAGAGTGCGCTCCAACTATCGAGGGATTATCAACCTTCCAAGGACAGCCTACCCAGAGGATTTGAAGAGGAGGCTCTGACTGACTGTTGACCATTGAATTCAGGAAGAGTAAAGTTTCTGGCTGTTGGACAGTGGATCAGATCTTTACCCTCATGGAGTTGCTAAGGAAGTCATGGGATATTGCTTCTCTGGGCTACATGTATTTTGTGGATGTAGAGAAAGATTACAACCTTGTCTCAGGCTGAGACAGTATGTTTTTAAAGGCTATCTGGTCTTTGTATGCTCAAATCAAGAGTTGCGTCTACATCCTTGGTACAAAGTCAAATTTATTTCCTTTGTTAGTTCGATTCCACAACAAGTGTCTCTTTTGACTGTTCCTGTTTGTGATGTTCGTGGACAGGATCTCCAGTAGCCATGGACGGGAGGGTGTCGGGGTTGGGACTATTAGTGTGCACTGGACGGTTCACAGCCGTGAGTGACGGTTCGCTCCTTTAAGTCTGAGATCATGGTTCTCAACCAGAAAACGGTGCCCCTTTGGATTGGAGGTCAGTCTCTGCTTCAAGCCGATGACTTTCTTGGAATCTTGTTCACAAGTGACGGAGATGGACAGACAGTTTGGTGCTTTGCCTGCTGGAATGTGGGTGCTGCTCCACATCACTGAAGGTAAATAAAGAGCTGATCGTATACCCAAAGCTCTGACATACAAGCAGCTGAAACTAGCTTCCTCTGCAGGCTTGATGATCAGGGTGAGGAGCTCAGCCATCTGGGGGGCGGGGGGTGCTCGTAGCAGAGCCACCGCTCCTCTGGATCAAGATGATTCTGCATCTGATCGAGATGCCCCATGGGTGCCTCCCCATGAGGGTTTTCCAGCTATGTTGATAAAGCTTGTGGTTAGAGTGGCATAGTAAACCCTGGCCTATCTCTGTAGTTATGCTGCTATAGGCTTAGACTGCTGGAGGACAAACTGACCACTTTTCATCACTCTGCTACTTTTCTGTCCTACTACTCTCCAGTTGTATTATTAGCTGTTATTTCGACTGTTATCTTTGTGTTCTCTCAGTGTTTTTCTCTTCATAGAAGCTACACCTGGTCTGGTATCCTGCTTGGCTACAATGCCCTGTTGGACGGGAGCCATCAACTGGGATGATCCTCCCAGTAACTGAACATCCTCCGTGTCATGTTATCAACTTGTTACTTTCTGTAATATAGAAAGTACTCAGCAGAGTGATGCTCCTACTGGTTCTGGTTCTGTTGGAGGTTTCTTCCTGTTAAAGGGGAGTTTTTCCTTTCCATTGTTGCTACATGCTTGCTCAGTATGAGGGATTGCTGAGATTGGAGTCTGCATCAACAGGGCACAACAGCAAGTCAATGACTCGATGCAATCTGCTGGAATTCATTAAACAGAAAACTTTTAAACTGATTGGAATGTATGTATGATTTAATTGAAATGACTTCTTGTTAAGTGCCTTGAGATGACATCTGTTGTGAATTGGCGCTATATACACTACCGTTCAAAAGTTTGGGGTCACATTGAAATGTCCTTATTTTTGAAGGAAAAGCACTGTACTTTTCAATGAAGATAACTTTAAACTAGTCTTAACTTTAAAGAAATACACTCTATACATTGCTAATGTGGTAAATGACTATTCTAGCTGCAAATGTCTGGTTTTTGGTGCAATATCTACATAGGTGTATAGAGGCCCATTTCCAGCAACTATCACTCCAGTGTTCTAATGGTACAATGTGTTTGCTCATTGGCTCAGAAGGCTAATTGATGATTAGAAAACCCTTGTGCAATCATGTTCACACAACTAAAAACAGTTTAGCTCGGTACAGAAGCTACAAAACTGACCTTCCTTTGAGCAGATTGAGTTTCTGGAGCATCACATTTGTGGGGTCAATTAAACGCTCAAAATGGCCAGAAAAAGAGAACTTTCATCTGAAACTCGACAGTCTATTCTTGTTCTTAGAAATGAAGGCTATTCCATGCGAGAAATTGCTAAGAAATTGAAGATTTCCTACAATGGTGTGTACTACTCCCTTCAGAGGACAGCACAAACAGGCTCTAACCAGAGTAGAAAAAGAAGTGGGAGGCCGCGTTGCACAACTGAGCAAGAAGATAAGTACATTAGAGTCTCTAGTTTGAGAAACAGACGCCTCACAGGTCCCCAACTGGCATCTTCATTAAATAGTACCCGCAAAACACCAGTGTCAACATCTACAGTGAAGAGGCGGCTGCGGGATTCTGGGCTTCAGGGCAGAGTGGCAAAGAAAAAGCCATATCTGCGACTGGCCAATAAAAGAAAAAGATTAAGATGGGCAAAAGAACACAGACATTGGACAGAGGAAGACTGGAAAAAAGTGTTGTGGACGGATGAATCCAAGTTTGAGGTGTTTGGATCACAAAGAAGAACGTTTGTGAGACGCAGAACAACTGAAAAGATGCTGGAAGAATGCCTGACGCCATCTGTTAAGCATGGTGGAGGTAATGTGATGGTCTGGGGTTGCTTTGGTGCTGGTAAGGTGGGAGATTTGTACAGGGTAAAAGGGATTCTGAATAAGGAAGGCTATCACTCCATTTTGCAACGCCATGCCATACCCAGTGGACAGCGCTTGATTGGAGCCAATTTCATCCTACAACAGGACAATGACCCAAAACACACCTCCAAATTGTGCAAGAACTATTTAGAGAAGAAGCAGGCAGCTGGTATTCTATCGGTAATGGAGTGGCCAGCGCAGTCACCAGATTTGAACCCCATTGAGCTGTTGTGGGAGCAGCTTGACCGTATGGTACGCAAGAAGTGCCCATCCAACCAATCCAAATTGTGGGAGCTGCTTCTAGAAGCGTGGGGTGCAATTTCTCCAGATTACCTCAACAAATTAACAGCTAGAATGCCAAAGGTCTGCAATGCTGTAATTGCTGCAAATGGAGGATTCTTTGACGAAAGCAAAGTTTGATGTAAAAAAAATCTTATTTCAAATACAAATCATTATTTCTAACCTTGTCAATGTCTTGACTCTATTTTCTATTCATTTCACAACGTATGGTGGTGAATAAGTGTGACTTTTCATGGAAAACACAAAATTGTTTGGGTGACCCCAAACTTTTGAACGGTAGTGTAAATAAACTGAATTCAATTGAATTGATTGTCCTACCTGCGATGGACTGGCAACCTCTCCAGGGTGTACCCTGCCTCTAGCCCCATGACCGATGGAGATAGGCACCAGCAACCCTGCATACGATGGATGGATGGATGGATGGATGGATGGATGGATGGATGGATGGATGGATGGATGGATGGATGGATGGATGGATGGATGGATGGATGGATGGATGGATGGATGGATGGATGGATGGATGGATGGATGGCGAGGCCATTGGGCCTGGGAACACTTTGAATAAGCTAAAGAATGTCACCAGGGACAGGAACTTCTTGGATTCCCTTCTGGAGCTGTTGCTGTTGCCACCTGATCTAAGATAACTAACTTAACGTGCATTGTTAAGTGAAGACGATGCAATATATCCCCTGGTTTCCCAGTTTGTCAGTTAAATAATTTCGATTTTTTTTTTAGGGTTGAAGGGGACAAAGGTAATCCTGCTGGGTTTTAATGAAATTTGATAACTTATAAGAATTTAAATAACTGGTGATATTTGCATCAACCAGGGTATTCTAGCATGGATGGATGGCTGGTCTTTTCTTGCAAGACACAGACACATAGTAGGTTAAGTATAGGTGGAGGTAAAAGTTATCCATGGACATAAACATCTTGGAATGCCTAGACATGACATATCTTGGTACAGTGTTGAATTTGAAGACCATGAGCAAGTCATATTCAACCAAACAATATTTACAGAAGTTTTACATGTGTGAGATGACTGTCTCTTAGAAACTAGGGGGAAAAGTCTTGCATTCAATGGTGACTATCAAACCACCAAGTGGGATTTTTTCAGCAGGAAGGATGTATGTTTTGCAAACACTGCACAGTGCATAGTGGATGATTGTACCTGAAATTCTACACAGTGGAAATGTATTTCGTTAAAAAACCACACATTTCTTCAAGGCTGATGTAACCTCAGTTTTTTGTTTGGATTTAATTACTGGAGGAGGAAAAGTTTACAAAGTTTAATTAAAAATAACAAAGCAGAATTTTACCCAAACATGTCCATGGACCACTGTGGATCTGTCATGACTGAACCTAATGCCAGCCTTCACCAAAGAGGATGCCTGGCTTCTTTTTCTTCTTTAAATTTATTGGCGGTTGGCATACCAACTTGGTGCATTCCCGCCACTAACTGTTTGGGGTGTGGAGCTTCAAAACGGAATTATACGCTTATATATTTAGTGGGGGAAAATAAAAAAATAAATAAAGGGAGGGGGGTGTAATCTAAAATTCTATTGAATAGACCTGTTTCCTTTAAGTACCGCACAAGAGCTGGCCATGCTGATGGTTTTACTGAGGAAAAAGAAAGTAAACCCTCTAGTGATACATTTGTGTACCCTAAGGCTTTGACGTCTTCTAACAGTGTGATTCTCTCTGTGCTGTATGCTTCACACTCTAGTAACACATGTTCTACAGTCTCTCTCCTGTCACATTAAATGCAGAGTCCCATGGTGTGTTTCCCTAAACGGCTGAGATTGTGGTTGAGACATGTATGCCCAATTCTTAGTCTTGTGACCACCGCTTGGCCGACGGCTCTTCCCCTCTACTAACAGGCTGCTTTGTACAAGCAAAAAACTGCATCGTGTCAAACTGGAAAATATATTACAATTAGCAATAGTATCAAGACTAAAAGAAACTAATGGATCATAGAGACATTCTGAAAAAACAGTTGCAACTCTTCAATAAGGAAATTCATGAATTACTAATACAAACGTAAGGAAATAACTTTTAAATTACAGAGCAGGCACAGTCAAAAAAGTACAAAATAAGAAAAGAATTAACACAGGGCTGTACATTGCGACATATATGTTGCACGTGCGATGAAAAAAAAATGTCTGTGCGATAGTTTTTTCATAGATGCAACCATGTTACAGCTTTGTAAGCTGCCACCATGACGATGAATTGATGGCGTCTCAATGGTGCACAGTGGCTGCAGTCACTACCTGTTCACTACTATGTGATGTCTTCACCCCATTTGGCTGAAACAAGGGGACGGTGTTGCCAATGTAGTGAGTGTGAAGTCAGGACCTGGGGCGTTGCGTGGTACAGTGGGTTAAGACGGGCGCCCCATGTTCACAGGCCTTAGTCCACGATGCGGTTGTCCCGGGTTCGATTCCAGCCTGAGGACATTTGCTGAATGTCTCTCCCCATTCTATAAGCCTGCTCCCCTAATCTAGCGACTTTTTATGGTGTTTTGGGAGACCTTTAGAGACACTGACGTAAAGCATAAATCATTGTTACTGTTGTCAGTGAACAGCTGTGCTGCAGTGAGCCCAGAGCGCTAACAGCAAGCAGCTCTGTCCTCCTGCATCTCCAGGCTCTGCTCAGTCACAGCTGATATTTACTAGCCTGATGCTTCAGCACGAAAGACCAAAGAGAAATAAGATCTGTCCCATGTTCGCTGAAGGCAAATGTTTGGGACTTCTCCATCTTAGCTACTTATTTTTAAATACAAATATGCAAGTATAAGAGCAATCTTTCCTTTATAAGCCACACACAAACATCCGGCAGAGCTGCACACATGTGGCGCATTCAAAGAACGTTGGAAATAAATGCTGAGTTCAATACCGTAGGACTTTTAAAACTTCTGACAAAAAACACTGAAAAATAATAACATAACCCATAAACTTGTGTTTAATGGAGGTTGATAAGCAACGTTTGGTGCATACTAAATATACCTAACTTATTTTCTACTAAGTACTAAAGAACAAACAAAAGTTATATTTTCTATTAACCTTGTCTTCTTAAAATATCTCAGAACTAGAAATTTTGTTTAAAATGTCTTGGGTGTCCAGTTGCAATTTGATATCTTGTAAATTTTGTACCAGTTCTCTTCTCTCAACAGTTTACTTTAGGCAAAATAATATAATCTGTTCCACAGTCTCCCGTTACTATTCTCATACACTTAACTGATTGTGGAATTATATGACCAAATTAACAAAAAGAAATCCGTTAGTACTTCCTGTTGTCATGACAACCAATATACAAAACCGTTATAACGTCAGTTACACAGACAGCGCTCTAAAATCCGACCCGACAGAAAATAGGAAGAACTGTGAGCTGACAAGGTGTCCGTATGCTCATCAGCAGATGTTTGAGTCATAAATGGTCAAATGAAAATGCTATTGTTACGTTTATTTTGGGGAAAAAGTTGCATATAACCTCTTTAACAATCTAATGCTAAATAACAAAAGTTCTTGGTAGTTCACTGGTGGAAAGACAAAGATGGAAAAAACAAAGACAAAGGGGAAAAATGAAGGGACTTTCAAGTGAAGAAGAGAAAAGGGAAACCAACAGAAGCAGATGAAGAAAGACTAACACCCTTTTTTTGCTTACATAAAATAAACCATGTTGTCCGGGCTAAGCCCAGGTAGGCCTACTTCTTACAGGCTGGAGACGCCCAGGGCTGGATCGGACTGTGGCAGTAGAAATATGTTTAAGGGAGTTCATGCTAGCACCCACGACCACTTCCTACCAGGCATCTCATAACATTGACTGCCTTCTTACACTTGGTGACAGTTTTCTGAATATGTTCTCTAAATCTCAGTTTATGCTCCATCCACACACATAAAAACCGTAGAATTTGAACCTGCTAAATGGACCTGCACATAGAGAGTAACTTGTATTGTAGGGTTACTGGCTGCCTGGCTTATCGGTACACAATGCTATACAGGAACGTGCCATTTTTCCATTGCCTAACTGTTGGGGGAGGTGCTGTGGCTTAGACTCAGCTTCTCCACTGTTGGTGCTTAGGTTTTAGGACAAACCTCTGGACCAATGGCTCCATACACCGTCCTGAAAGGAGATGTGCTTGTCCCTCTCTGTTGCTAAGATCACTGCTCCTATTCTTCGCCTTCCTTAGTTGGAGTTCTTTTGCTCAAGCTTCCATGACTCTACTCTGGTTGTAACACTCTGAAGGTCAGGACTGAAGCTGTGTGCCAAATTCAAGCTATAGTTATGTTAATATCTATTTAATCCTCACAAGAAAGTAAATGAACTCACAGTGTATGACTCTAAATTATTCTATTGTTAAGCTGCACACATAATTATAACTGTTAGAGTTATAATCATGCTGTAATCCTTGTAAGAAGAAAAAGTGAAATCCCATCAGCAGTTTTAGGTGGAGAGTAGACCAGCTGCTAAATTGCATCTTAAACCCAACACAGAAAAACGCTGAGGGAACAATGATTAGAACCGAATTACTCCAGGCCAGTAGAGGGCGGTATAAACTCAGTCCAGTCACACTAGCGCATAACAAAAACAAATAAATGACTAAATGCAGGTTGAAGTAGCCACTGTTCTGTTGTAGTTTTTGTTTAACGGACGTACAGTCCCATTTCTTATTACTTCAAATAAAGCTGGTCAGAGTACTGTGAACATATGAAACACATCGTTATACCTACAAGCAGAAGAAAATGGCGTTGCATTTGGAGACAACAGGAAATATCAGCGTTTCAAGTAAAAGTGACCGAGGAAGTGAATGTTGTTTTTGTCTGAATTGTGTGAATATGTCAAAATTAATGGATAAATTGGACACATGGACAAAGTGAATTAGTGCCATATAAATCGACTGGATGTCTAACTTATAAAAGAGTTAGGAAAGACCATGTATTGGTTCTTGACATTATAAAATGTTGCAATGTGTTTTACGCAGTTGTAAAATTTCAACTGACCTGCAAAAGAGCTCAGGACCTTTTATAAAAATAGCAAAACAATCATAATTTTCAGCTTTTAAGGATTGGTGAAGCCAAAATATGTTTTCCGACTTCCTGTTGTACCTAAACGCATCTCCTTGCGTGAATCGCGGTAGACGCTTTGCGGAAGTATGTGAAAAAGAGTCATAAGACCAAGCAACAGAAGAAAGAAGAGGAAATGTTACCGCGACATGGATAAACACGCCTCGTCCTGGACACTGTGACTCACCGCCACCCGCAGCAGCGGCCTGAACTGGGGAACCTGTGAGCCAGAGTTAGCGGCTTGGCAGCGGGGTTTGTTCGGCTGAGCGCTCGCTCCTGGTCTGTATGTGACTGTGACAGCTCAGGCCAGGCCAGGCTGCCCGCAGATGGAGGAGATCAAAGTGTCTCCTGACTACAACTGGTTCAGAAGCACCGTACCTCTGAAGAGAGTAAGTACACCCACCTATCCATCCACCTCCTGGGGTTCACATCCATGAGGTTATCCGGAGAAAGGTTCAGTAAACAGGGGGCTTTGGGGCTCTGCTCATCGCGGTGTGGGTTTCATCTTGAAGCATAGCAGGATACTGTGTCCATGTCTGATGGAAAAGTGTGCGACCATCGGCTCAAACTGTTGACTGGAGCTTCAGATCCATCAGGTCCCAGCGTGGGGCCCGCTCCTTCCCAGCGTGGGGCCCGCTCCTTCCCAGCGTGGGGCCCGCTCCTTCCCAGCGTGGGGCCCGCTCCTTCCCAGCGTGGGGCCCGCTCCTTCCCAGCGTGGGGCCCGCTCCTTCCCAGCGTGGCCCTCAGGGACATGGATTGTAGTTAGTAGAAAGATAAAGATGGTGTGTTGGGCAGATGTTTGTGTGTCATAAGCCACACTGAATCACAGGTTCCTCCTCACTGCTCTCCTTGAGCTGTAGGAGGTCCATGATCTAGATCTAGATCTGTATCAGGCCTGCTGGGCATAAGAAACCCTGAAAGTCCTGCTTTCATTCAGAAATCCTAGATTCATCCCAGAGTCTGAACTTTTAGCACTGCAGCTGAAATATTAAGCCCTATTATGTATTATTGCATCAAAGGCATTGTTTGCAGTTGTGATATTGCACACATTGATCCTGTCATGCTGATTATCATTCAATATATTTTATAATTGACTGGTATATTTCTTCATATGTGCTGCCTGTGATATGCTGTAAGATTCTAGTTGGCTGCTTTATGTCTATACCATATACATGCCAGTAGCTAAACTTTGATTGGATGAAAACGTCAGCCTTAATCAGGGATGAGCTGTCCAGCCTTCTACCTGTCACAGCTGGAGCTAAACTCCGCCCACTCTGAGCACTCATCATCTGGCTGACATGCTATTGGTCCTCCTTATGTTTTATGATGCTATGTAGGTAAAGTAGCAAACAGGAGCATCTGGACAAGGAAGGAAACAGAAGCTCTAGCTCCTAGCTTAGCTCTATGCTAACTGCTAACATGAATGCAGCTGCTGTTGAACTGAGTCTGGTTATTAACATTAATTGAGATCTCTGGGGATGAATCAGAGAGTAGATGAATAGAAATAATCTTTGTTGTCACTCAGTAAGGATGTCCAGGCGTACCAGCAGCCAGGTGGCAGGCCTGTCGAAGCATGGAGAGTCACACCAAGGTACAGATATACAAACTGGAAATGAGACTGTACAGCATGAGGGAAAGAATACAGTGGAGTTACTAAAAGTATCATAGCATCTATAGACATGTGCCACTGAGTGGAATAATAAAAGTAGAATTACATGTATATCTCTTCATAACAACAACGGACTGTTTATAGAACATGAAGGGACTGTGAATAAGAGAAGACTAGAGATGGTTCTACTGAGAGGAAGGACCTATGATGACGCTCCTTCATAGATCTAGGATGCAGCAGCCTGTCGCTGAAGGAGATCTCCATGCATGGGGGGTGTTATTCTACCCAGAATCCTCCTGTCTCCACCACCTGCACTGGGTCCAGGGGCCATCCTGGATCACACCTGGTCTTCTTGATGAGCTTATCTGTTTCCTCTCAGCTGTAGATCAGCTGCTGCTCCAACATATTACACCATAGAAGATGGCTGAGTCCTCCACAGAGTCCAAGGAGTGCCCCCTGCAGTCTAAAAGAGCTCAGCCTCCTCAGCAGGTAGAGTCTCCTCTGACCCTTCCTTCAGTGTTGTGGCTCCAGGCCAGTTCATTGTTCAGGTGAACACAGGTAAGAGTCCACTATCTTATGTCCGCTCCCTGGATGTTGACCAGTGTTTGTGTTGTGGGTCTTTGGCTGCTGAAATTCACCACTGGTTCCTTGGAGGTGGTTCTCTGGTACCGGTCCTTAGAGTCCTGTTTAGTTGCATTCTGTGTTTTACAGACGTCAGTATTAGGCGACAGGCTTTTCTCTACTCAGCTTCAGGGACTTTGTGTGGCGTCAGGACTTGGACCACCAGCAGTGCTGGATGTGGAAGTTTTAAACTTTTAATCAACTAACACATTAATCAGGTTCGGGAAAGAAAGTTCATGTGGATTTTTTTTTCCCAGTGAAGAGGAAGAATGTGAAAACTCCAGATCCAGCTCCTTATCTGACTGAATTAACCTGAATTCCTCTGTCTAAGTTATTTAGGAAGCATTAGAACCCAACTGATCTGTGTCAGTCTAAAGCCAGACTTCAAAGAAGTCTTTTAGACCCGGCTGGCTTGGTTATGACAAAGAAGGAGATGTATTGTTGAGCCAAACCAAGAGAAAACAACCAACAAAATGTAGGGGAATCAATAGAAACTAACCAAAACCAGGCAAAACTCAAAATCCAATCTAACCAAGAATCCAACTAAATCAACCAAGAGAACCCATGGACTGCCTGCCTAGCCTGAGCCAGGACAGCCGCCTACAGTACAGTACAGTACAGTACAGTAAAAGCTGGGCACATTAGCCTCAGGTGCTCCCAGTCAGCCGGCAGACCACACCTACTACCTGCAAAACAAAACCCAAATTAACAGACTGGTACTGTCACATTCATCCTCTGTTCAATCAAATCTTGGCATACATTCTGATCCGACTCGATGAGAAATGGCCCAAACAGAGTCGAAGCAGCTCACATGCTAAAAAAGAGCTGCCATGTAAACCCTGCTGATCTGGGAGTGGACTTTGGCTGGCCCACTGACCCTCACAGCCTTTTATTCTGTGGTTCTACACTGGTCTACAGGCACCTGGTAACTAATCATACAATCATCTAGCCTGCCTGTTCTGAATTGATCACGCTGGCTGTAGTTCCACTCACATGGGAAGTTGTCCCAGTAGTTCTCTGTGGAGCTGTGCTTCAGCAGCTTATCAGGAATGGGTTGTTTGCTAATCAAAGAATCAATTTGTCCTTCCAATTGGAAAAATGCTCTTTTATGGCCTGAAGGAGGACTGAAGGTGTTTGTTCTGCTCCACTGAGTCAGTCATGGTCACATGATTCCACTCAGAGTGGGCCTGGGGATCACACTCTGTTCGCTATGACATGTTGCACCCCAGTTGTGAGTACGGCATGATTTTCACTGGAAAATGTAACAGTAAACACATTTATTATGAGGGTTATTTCTGAATATCCTGAGGAAATATGAAAACATCAAAGTGTAGGTGCAGTTTTGGAACATGTCATATTTAGAAAAGAAACGGTAAAGCACACCCTGTGTCACTTTTAAGATTAAACACATTAGGCCACAAGAAATAAAACACCTGGGGCCTCCTGATGAACTATGTCATAAATTAAAGAAGGAAAAACTGCACACAGACAAACAAATCGTGAACACATTAAAACAAATGTGTTCACTGTATAATCAACATGGAACGAAGCGTAGAAGAGGAAATATGGAATTCATCCTTTGACCCACCCCTGGTTTAGTTCAATTCAATAAGGGAATACCAGACTTTTCCTCTAAATGTCTCCATTTACATATGAGAATAAAGATGACTACACATGTGATTGTCTTCTTTGCATTAGCCAAAATCATGTCAACGCTTGGTGAGAAGAGGAACTTCTCAGAAGCTGAGATACTCCCATTTAGGCAAGAGGTTTGTAAAACAGATGTTGTGGTTGTGTAGCACCTGCATGGACTGACACAGTGTTGTTGTGAAGGATAGCAGCAGTGTACCATGGGAAAGGAAGAGGCACTACTACTGTAGACACAGAGGCACTTTAACACATAGTGCCTCATTGGAACTACTGACTAGTAACTGTGAACTGAAGACAGGTTGATGTTTGGCTTTCAAAGGCTCATTGTTCATCCCAGGAGTTAATATTAATCAAGTTTATTAGTTTATCATATTTCGACAACAAGGCAGTTCAGGGCTCAAAATTGTGATCCAGACTAGAATTAATCCATGTTCCACTTGTTAATCAGAGGCAGCTTGTGACAGATGAGTTTTTAGCCTTAATTTAAAGAAACTGTGTTTCAGCAGTTTTGCAGTTTTCTGGAAGTTTGTTCCAGATTAGAGGAGCATAAAATCTGGACGAATAATTGAATGTGTTCTCCACACCATGACAGTTTAGAGTCTAACCATCTGTTTACAGTCATGAAGAACCTGCGTGATGAGGTAGGCAAGGCAATTTTATTTGTATAGCACACTTTCCACAACAAGGTAATTCAAGGTGCTTTATATGATTAGAGGTCAAATAAAAATAGCAGTAAAACACAAAGCATATAAAGTAAAAACAGCAATAAAGGAAGGAGCACACACAGATACTTCAAGGCATTAAACAGCAAGAAACCCAAACAAAACATGTTACAACAAAGGATTACTCAAATGCAGCTCTAAACAGATACGTATTTAGTTCTGATTTAAAGGAACTCAGTGTTTCAGCAGCTTTGCAGTTTCCTGGAAGTTTGTTCCAGATTAGAGGAGCATAGAAACTGAAAGCTGCTTCTCCATGTTTGGTTCTGATTCTAGGGATGTTGAGTGGACTGGAATTAGAGGACCTGAGTGTTCTGGTGGGTTGCTATAGTAACAGTAGATCTTTAATACTGCTCAGTATGAGGGATTGCTGAAGGATTGCTGTGGTTGCCAAGTCTGCATCAACGGGGCCCAACTTCACGCCAATGACTGACGCAATCTGCTGGGATTCCTTAAATAGGAAACTTTTTAACTGATTGGAATGTTTGTATAAATGTATTGAAATGACTTCTTGTTAAGTACCTTGAGATGACATCTGTTGTGAATCGGCGCTATATAAATAAACTGAATTGAAATTGAATTAATATACTTTGGTGCTAAGCCATTCAATGATTTATAAACTAGTAAAAGTATTTAGAAGTCTATTCTCTGAGCTACAGGGAGCCAGTGTAAGGACTTTAGAACTGGGGTGATGTGCTCTACTTTCCTGGTTCTAGTGAGGAACACGAGCAGCAGCGTTCTGGATCAGCTGCAGCTGTCTGATTGACTTTTTAGGCAGACCTGTGAAGAAGCTGTTGCAGTAATCAATCCGACTAAAGATAAACGCATGGATGAGTTTTTCTAGGCTGACCTTGTTATTGACCTTTATGTGACCCTGGAGGTTCAGGTCTGAGTCCATTACTACACCTAGATTTCAGGCCTGATCAGTAGTTTCTATCTGGATTAACTGAAGCCAATCCACTTCACCTAAAGGTTGCATAGTTTGGACAGCACATTTATTTTGCGCATTGATTGGTTAAACATTTTATTTCTATTCATTCTGTGTTTGTGCTCTTAAATCAATGTGTGCAATGGAGCTCCACTTAAATCTGAAAAACCAGCTCTCACTGTAAATTCCACTTGGATGTTGGCTGTTCAGCTGCATTGCCCAGGGATGCGATACCTGTCTGACCAATGTATACCTTCATCCCACACATCTGCCATGGCTCACTTCAGGTTGTGTTGCTAACATCTGTGGTGGTCAGCAGCTGTATGGATCCAGGCAGTGCATACCTCACCAGAGTAGGTGTTAGAAGATTAATCCTGAGTCCACCTCCTATGTTTAGTGGCGCATTTTCATGTGTAACATAAATGGCTTCTTTAAGTCCTCTCTCAAACTTGTCTTCCCTGTCCAAAATCTGCACATTGCTGTCTTCAAGCGGGTGTTCATTGGCCGTAAGATGAAGTGAATTGTTCTGTGTTCTGACTTTCTTTTGTGTAGCTGCTGTTTAGTTCGTTCATCATAGAGGTCTGAACATTCTTGACTGGACTGGACTGCAGGTATCCCACTGCTGAGTTTGTGTTTAGGTGTTTAATCCGTCGGGTGAACCTGTCTCTGTCTAAGACTGTTGTTTTACATTTTAGAATGCACAGGGACATCATGCTTGAAAAATGGCATGGTGGAACATGTTTGGATCATCTAGCCACGAGACCCGAACATTGAGCTGAATAGAGGGTAGGGCCAGTGACTCACATGTCCTAAATGCCCCAATAGCCTCGATTTCTTCCTGAAGAAAGTTTTCCCTGTCATTGGGTCTGATCTGATTCAAATAGTGAACTCAACCATCCTGTCAGGTCTCTTCCCCCAGACTTTAAAAACAGCAGTTATTAAACCACTGCTAAAAAAAATAATCTAGACAACACGTTAAAGGGGCGGTATTATGCTTATTCCAGGCACATATTACCCTTCTATAGCACACTCCAATTAAATTGTCACCTTAAGTCTTTTAAAAGTCCGTCATATATCCAAATCCTACGGTGGCCCTGAAAGGTCATAGCACGCAACTTAAGAAAACACAAGCAAAAAGACAAAACACAAGCAAATTGAGAAAACATTTTCATCAATTTGACAACACGTGTGCAGCATTTAGAAAAACGACACAACACATTAGAAAAACGCGCTGCAAATAGACCACAACACAACGGAAGTGTTTCCAGGGGACACTTAAATATGATGCACATGGCCGGACATGCTTGTTGTTGACACGGATTTCGAGTCACAGCTCAGTCACCGTCTCTGGGAGGGGAGCTCTGAGTACGTAGGGTCGGAGGAGGAGATGGGTGGAAAAGGCAGGGATAGGTGGGAGCAGGCGTTTCATCAACCCCGAGAACTACCAGCAGAGGCTAAAAGATTACTCTAACATGAGTGAATGGGTCAGAGCAACACTTCAGGCATGTTTTTAATGAGGGAAAGACAGGTTCTCAGGATATTGAGCTTCATAAAGTCTATTTTGCATAATATCCCCCCTTTTAATGCAGAACTACAGACCAATCTCTAATCTTCCATTCATCAGTCAGATTATTGAAAAAGCTGTTCAACAGTTACACAGCCTCAAAGCCACAGCTTCTTACCAATGACCAAACGCTTTGATATTTTTCAGTCTCACCACAGCACAGAGAATGCTGTCCTCGAAGTTTTCAATGACATACGCATACATGAATTCTAGCTATTACCTTCAGAAATTCTAGAAATGTGCCAGTAATGAAGTTGTCCTGGACTGCTCGTCAGGTATGATAATGTTTGGTGTGGGATTTTTATTATTTTATGGATATCTAATGAAGGTAATTTCTTTGTTGAAGCTAAACAATATGAATATGGCGTTCTTAGTTTCTTAAAACAAATGGATTAGTTACAGAACAGATGTCTGTTTTCCAGATTATTGTGGATGATGATGACAGCAAGGTGTGGGCTCTGTATGATGCCGGCCCAAAACATATTAGGTGTCCAATCATCTTCCTTCCCCCGGTCAGTGGAACTGCGGAGGTGTTCTTCCAGCAGGTTCTGGCCCTGACTGCCTGGGGCTATAGAGTCATCTCGGTGAGTTCACCACATCCACAACAGGATTATCATCACACTTCTCCCTCCTCTGCCTGTCTCAATGCTCAACTATGTAAAAATACACAAACAACATCCAGATTTCCCTATCTAATATTTTAGCCATTCAGATGATGATGTTAGAACCAGAAATTTACATGCACAGCACTGTTAATCCTACTGCTGCAGTGAGAACAGACTAAAGCTGCCAGCAGGGATCTGATGAGCCCAGGGCCCTACATGCTTCAGGCCCAAAACTATTGAATATTAAAGTAAGAATATTAAAGTAAATGATATTACAAATGGTAAATGGACTGTACTTGTATAGCACCTTATCAAGCCTTTCACAATACATTCAGTCATTCACACTCACACAGAGATGGTGGTGAGCTACATTGTAGCCACAGCTGGCCTGGGGTAGACCGACCGAAGCCAGACCGAAGGACTAACCCCTCGCCACTGTCGCCCTATCTTTTTACAAACAGCCAGCCAATGCAGTGAAAGGCCTTTTCTTATTCTAGATTGGGACTGTTACCAGCCATTCCTGATGCTTCTCATTTGTTCATGTATCAAATCTGAATTTCTTGATAAGTGAACATAAATATTGTTGAAATATTTGTGTGTTTATAACATTTAGCTTTTATTTTAAATATCTTCATCTTTATTTATCTTGTGATAATTTTTGTGTTGCATTTTTTGGAAAAAGCTTACTTTTTAAATGCATTTTGCACAATAAATGTTCTTTTAAATGGTTTTCTAAACTTTTTTGAAGTTGTTCTGCTGCAATCTATCTGGAATGTAACATATATAAACAGAAGAAAAGAATATATCAAGTATCGTTACTGCACGTTTTAGATTATATTGCAACATAGATTTGAGGCCGTGTCGCCCAGCCCTAATTGCCTGCTTACCTTTTCCTATGTTCAATCTGATGTGGTTATTTTCTAGCTGCAGTATCCTGTGTACTGGGATCTCATGGAGTTCTGCGATGGCTTCCGGAAGCTTCTGGATCACCTTCAGCTGGACAAGGTCCGACATTGTCTTTGCAGATCCCTTAAGGCCTGTTTATGCTCCCTTATTCAAGAAGATAAGTCCTCCTGTTTCTAATGTCACTGGCCTCATGCTCTTTGTCTTTTTGACATTGGTTTTAGGCAATGTAGCCACTATAAGGCAGTTCTAAGTTAGCTACTGAAATAAGTGGAAGATGGTCAACATGGAGAAGGTGTTGGGTGTTGGGGTTGACTAAGCATAAGCTATAAATGTCTGGTTTATCTGAGCATCAATAATTATGATCAATAAATTATAATTAATATAATTATCGATGAAGTTCGAGTTTACTCTGTGTATTAAAGATAATTGGGGCACCAATCTCTAACTAGAGATACTTTTAAAACCAGACAACCAGTCTCTTCTGAATGTTAGGCTCTTCCACTGGTTCAACAACAACTGTACACACAGTGATAAAAAACAGGAAACTTCTCTTTAAACTAAGGGGAATTTATTTAAGAAAATGGATAACCCCTACAGCCCGTCCCCGGTTCGAATCCCGTCCCAGGCGACCTTTGCCTCATGTCTTGCTCCACCTCTCTCCCCCGTTAAGAATTCTGTCCACTGTCAATAAAGGCCACTCAGACCCAAAACACCTTAAAAAATAAAAAACACATTTCATCAATAATTCATCTATTCTAAATTCAATTCAGTTTATTTATATAGCGCCAATTCACAACAGATGTCATCTCAAGGCACTTAACAAGAAGTCATTTCAATACATTTATACAAACATTCCAATCAGTTTAAAGTTTCCTATTTAAGGAATCCCAGCAGATTGCGTCAGTCATTGGCATGAGGTTGGGCAGACTTTCCAACCACAGCAATCCTTAAGCAATCCCTCATACTGAGCAAGCATGTAGCGACGGTGGAGAGGAAAAACTCCCCTTGAACAGGAAGAAACCTCCAACAGAACCAGGCTCAGTAGGAGCGACCATCTGCCACGACCGTCTGGGGGTTTGAGAAGACAGAGCAGAAACACAGAAGATCTGATATAAGAACTTTCTATGTTACAGAAAGTAAAAAGTTGATAAAAGGACACAGTGGATGTTCAGTTACTGGGAGGATCATCCCAGTCGATGCCCCCCGTCCAACAGGGCATTGCAGCCTAGCAGGATACCAGACCAGGTATATCTTCTATGGAGAGAAAAACACTGAGAGAAAACAAAGTTAACAGTCGAAATAACAGAATGTACTGTAATACAACTGGAGAGTAGTAGGAGAAAAGGAAGTAGCAGAGTGAAGAAAATTGGTAAGTCTGTCCTCCAGCAGTCTAAGCCTATAGCAGCATAACATCAGAGATAGCTCAGGATGACCTAAGCCACTCTAACTATAAGCTTTATCAAAAAGGAAAGTTTTAAGCCTGGCCTTAAAAGTAAACAGAGTGTCTGCCTCACGGACTAAAGCTGGGAGCTGGTTCCACAGGAGAGGAGCCTGATAACTAAAAGATCTGCCTCCCATTCTACTTTTAGAAATCCTAGGAACTACAAGTAGACCTGCAGTCTGAGAGCGAAGGGCTCTGTTAGGAACATATGGAACAATTAGATCTCTGATGTATGATGGAGCTGATTATTAAGGGCTTTGTATGTAAGAAGAAGGATCTTAAATTCTATTCTGGATTTAACAGGGAGCCAATGAAGGGAAGCTAAAACAGGAGAAATGTGATCTCTCTTTTTAATATTCATCAGAACTCTTGCTGCCGCATTTTGGATCAACTGAAGGCTTTTAATGGCATTTTGTGGACTTCCTGATAGTAAAGAATTACAGTAGTCCAGCCTTGAGGTAACAAATGCATGGACTAGTTTCTCAGCATCACTCCTGGACAGGATGTTGATAATTTTAGCTATATTCCGGAGGTGAAAGAAAGAAATCCTAGAAACCTGTTTTAATATGGGATTTAAATGTCAAGTCTCGGTCAAAAATAATGCCGAGGTTCTTTACGTTATTACTGGGGGCCAATTTAGTGCCATCCAGATGAAGTGATTGACTAATCAGTTTCTGTTTAAGAACTTCTGGTCCAAAGACAGCAACTTCTGTTTTGTCAGAATTTAAAAGCAAAAAGTTTAGGGTCATCCATGTTTTTATGTCTTCCAGACATGCCTG
The DNA here is from genome assembly GCA_963556495.2 of Valencia hispanica. Taxonomy (NCBI): domain Eukaryota; kingdom Metazoa; phylum Chordata; class Actinopteri; order Cyprinodontiformes; family Valenciidae; genus Valencia; species Valencia hispanica. Next base: position 1,123,518 of record OY747701.1, on the reverse strand, counting down.
TAATCTACCTAACTGACTGGGTTCATCAGGATTTATGGATAAATATAGTTGTGTATCATCTGGATAGCTGTGGAAATTTATCCCATGCTGTCTAATGATTCTACCAATTGGGAGCATATATATGGTGAACAGAATTGGTCCAAGCACAGAACCCTGTGGAACTCCACAAGTAACTCTTGAGAGTGAAGAAGATTTATCATTTAGATGAACAAACTGGAATCTATCAGACAAATATGATTTAAACCAGCCTAGTGCTGTTCCTTTTATCCCTGCAACATGTTCAAGCCTTTCTAAGAGAATATTATGATCGACTGTGTCAAAAGCAGCACTGAGATCTAACAATACCAGAACAGACACCAGTCCATTATCTGAGGTCATGAGAATATCATCAGTAACCTTCACCAGTGCTGTTTCAGTGCTATGATGAGCTCTAAAACCTGACTGAAACTCGCTCGTTATTGTTTAAATGCTCACAGACTTGATTAGCAACAATTTTCTCAAGGACTTTGGATAAGAAAGGAAGGTTAGATATAGGTCTGTAATTCACTAAGTCATCTTGATCAAGGGAAGGTTTCTTGAGTAAAGGTTTAATTACAGCTATTTTAAATTCCTGTGGTAAGTATCCGTTTACTAAGGATAGATTCATCATATCCAAAATGGGGCCAGGAACCAAATGGAACACTTCTTTAAATAATTTGGTTGGAATTGGGTCCAACATACAAGTTGAAGATTTAGATGAGGCTAATATTTTTGATAATTCCGAAAGCTCGACTGAATCAAAACAGCCTAAGCACAACTGAGGTTCTACAGTTCTTTCCGATACTGCCTCATTTACTGAGGAAGAAGTAATCATGTTTGGGAGGATGCCAATGATTTTATTTTTAATAGAATTAATTTTATTTACGAAGAATCCCATAAAATCATCACTGCTAAGAGCTGGGGGAATAGTTGGCTCAACAGAGCTATGACTCTGTGTAAGTTTGGCAACTGTACTAAAAAGAAACCTAGGATTGTTTTTATTCGCCTCTATTAATGATGAAAAATATGCTGTTCTAGCTTGTCGAAGGGTCTTTTTATACAGCAGTAGACTGTTATTCCAGGTTAAATAGGAATCCTCTAGGTGTGTAGAGCGCCATTTTCTCTCCAACTTCCTAGTATTCTGCTTTAAAGTACGCAACTCTGCGTTGAACCAAGGAGTCAGCCTCCTATGGCTAGCCACTTTCTTTTTTAAGGGGGCTACACTATCTAATGCCAAACGCAATGAGGACGTAACGCTGTGAAGCAGATCATCAATTTCTGAAGGGTTAGAGATAGAATTGCTGCCATCCACTGTGTTACCCTGAGACACTAAGGAAAGTAAGAATGGAACAGATTCTTTAAAAATTGTTACAGCATTGTCTGATAAAGCTCTACTATAATTAAATTTTCTTTCAGATTTAAAATGGTCAGTTAAAGTAAATTCAAAAGTTATTAAGAAGTGGTCAGACAGGACCGGGTTATGTGGGTGGACTGTTATTTCCTCACACTCAATACCGTATGTCAGTACAAGGTCCAAAGTGTGTTTACCCGAGTGGGTCGATCCATGTACTTTTTGAGTAAAGCAAATTGAGTCTAAAATAGCACTAAAGGCTGCATTTAGGCTATCACTTTCAGTATCCACATGAATATTAAAGTCCCCCACTATAATAACCCTATCAGTATTTAATACTAAATCAGATAAAAAATGTGAGATCTGATCCAAGAATTGAGAGTATGGGGCTGGTGGACGATACAAAACCACAAACAAAAATGGTCTTAATGTTTTGCAACTTGGATGAGGAAAATTAAGTGTTAGATGTTCAAAAGAACTTTAGCTATCAATTGGTCTGGGACTAATTAGTAAATCAGAACGAAAAATGGTTGCAACTCCTCCTCTTCGCCCAGTATTTCTAGGAATGTGAAAATTTAAATGACTGGAAGGAGTTGACTCATTTATACTGACATAATCTTCCTGCTGCAACCAGGTTTCTGTGAGACAAAGGAAATCAATGTGATTATCACAAATCAAGTCATTTACTAGCAAAGTCTGAGGAGAGAGATCTTATGTTTAATAAACCACATTTAATAGATTTATTTTTCTGTTCAGTCAAAGTTGTATTTATTTTTATGAGACTTCCATAATTTGCTTTTGTTGGCTTAACTTTTAATCCATTTAATTTTGGCCGTGGGCAAGACACTGTTTCTATAGGGTAATGGGTGGGTAACAGTACAGAAGCAGCAGAGAGGTGGGTTAAACTACGACTCTGCTTCCTGGTCTGGACCCTGGGTTGTCAGTGTTTTGGAGGACTAATAAATTCGGCCATATTCCTAGAAAGAAGAGCTGCTCCATCCAAAGTGGGATGGATGCCGTCTCTCCGGATCAGACCAGGTTTTCCCCAAAATGTTCTCCAGTTATCAATGTAGCCCACATCATTTGCAGGACACCACCTAGACAACCATTGATGGAATGACAGCATGCAGCTAAACATGTCGTCACTGGTCCGATCAGGCAGGGGACCAGAAAAGATTACAGAGTCTGACATTGTTTTGGCAAACTTACACACCGAAGCAACACTAATTTTAGTGACCTCCGATTGGCGTAACCGGGTGTCATTACCGCCAGCGTGAATAACAATCTTACTGTATTTACGCTTATCTTTAGCCAGCAGTTTCAGGTAGGATTTGATGTCGCCCGTTCTGGCCCCTGGCAAACATTTGACTATGGTCAATGGTGTCTCTAATGCCACGTTTCTGACTATGGAGCTGCCAATTACCAGGGTCGGTTTCTCAACGGGTGTGTCGCTGAGCGGGGAAAATCTGTTAGAAACGCGGACCGGTTGGTGGTGCCCCGGGGGCTGGATCCTAGAACTATGCTTCCTACGTACCGTCACCCAGCCAGCCTGGGGTCCCTGCTGCGCGGGCTTTACCGGAGGACAGCTAGGGGGTTCTATCCTTGTTGGCTCCGCGCTGGCTAATGGGCTTCGGCTATCTGCTGGTTTTTCAACAGCGCGGAGCCGTGCTTCTAATTCTGATACCCTCGCCTCCAAAGCTACAAAAATATTACATATATTACAGTTACCATTATCACTAAAGGAGGCAGGGAAGTAACCAAACATCTGACAGAGAGAGCAAGAGAGAAGAGAAGAGTTAGAGACAGGAGAAAGAAGAGTAGCCATAGCCGCAATTAAGCTAAGCTAACTCTGCTAGCGAGACCTTACCACCCCAAGAAAAGCTGTGTGAAACACAAGGAGTTCCCAAAACGTAAAGTACACCACCACAAAACGTGTGTTTTAGTGTGCTTGTGTGTTAAAATAACTTAGAAAGGCCTCAGCAGAGAGAAAATAAGATCAATTCAAGAGACTCTGAACACCAAACAGTTTACAGGGAGCGCAACAGTGACAACAGGAAATGACGCAATACGGCTTACCCCCGTCGAATCAGCTGGTTTACTGTGTAGTGCTAAAGCATGCAATATAGAGTCAAAACAGTAAACGTTGACGGGAGGGGCCCACTGTGTGTGTGTGTGTGTGAGAGAGAGAGTCCGAGAGAGAGAGGCGCTGACCGAATGAGGGGGGGTTTAGCTTACAACCCCCTTTGTCAATCCCTTTCGACTCAGTTCTTATCAATTGGCGCGATCGGTTCACAAAAGGAGACAAGGAAAGCCGCACGGCGATTAAACAAAGGCTAGCTTCAATTAGCAATGGTGGCTTGGACAAAGAAAGGGATTAATGTTAACCGGATTGACGGAAGGCAACGCAACCAGCCTAAACAGACATGCAAGTCAACCACAGCGGGAATGAGTACAATCAAGCCGGGGAATGATATAACAAACGGTTTCTGGTTGCAACCAATAAACAAAATGAAAATAAGACACAAAGCATGGAACACTCAAGGCCAGCATGCGGCAACGCTAATTGACAATGAGTGACAGTGGTTTACAAGTTCAAGAACTTATATCAACCAACAGAAAAACGGGATCTAACCCGTCTGACCTAACTCCTATACTCAGACTCAGCAGAAATAAACCAGGTTTATCCTACTTAATGATGATTCTCTTCCGTCCACACCAGGCTATGACGAAAAATGTAGAAACGGCACTGAGAATGTCCTTTTGGCAGAAGCTGCCGTGCACAGCCGAGGTCAGGATAATTGAACTTGTCCGATTGCAGGCAATGAGCGAGTCACGCCTGTCTTCAACATGGTAGAGCTAAGAGGCCAGCGGACTTCCTAGATGCACAAACGGGAAGCCAGATCGCTTGGCAGGTGGTACTTCAAAGTTTCAGGGGGAGTTCTTTTGTGATCCAGCAGATTTGAACGGAAAAGGAAAAGTTTGCTAGCAGTTCAGTAAGCGTCTCCTTGCAGCTCCGCGAGCCGGAACAAAAGACGATGATTTTAGTTTTCGCGCCCCCTTTATGAACTCAGTGATGTCATCACTGGCAACAGAACAATGAGAATGGGTTGAGGGCGGCGCAAAGGATGCTAAGAGATACAGTTCGTTCAGTAAAGTAAAAATGGATTCCAACAAAAGAATGTTGATGATGTCCATTCTCTGAAAAAACCTAAAAAGAGGCTCAGCCGCACACGGACGTGGTGTCTGCAGCCATCAGGGCATGTTGATAAAGAAGTTTGACTGTTTATGTCCTCATCCTCTCCTCCTTGTCTCCTTGCACTAATCACACATAGGCCATTGTGCGCCACAGTGCCCCCGTACATCTGGAACCTCAGTAGAGTCGAATCAAAATACACACAAAATGAACGCAAAGAGACATACAGAAGACTCCATCCGTAAAGTCAGCATACTCAGTGATGAGCATAAACAGGCCTTTAAGCAGACTCATTTCTGTGTAGACTGTCTGTATGATGTGTGTGTAACACCGATCCTGTTTCACACTCAGGTCCACCTGTTCGGAGCCTCTCTGGGAGGATTCTTGGCTCAGAAGTTTGCAGAGTATACTCACAAGTCTCCCAGAGTGCACTCTCTGATCCTGTGTAACTCATTCAGTGACACATCCATATTTCACCAGACATGGACTGCAAACAGGTGCTTGTCATCAACACTGACATCATCATTTCCTCCTAGATGATGTAACTCAACAAGAGAAAGCTGAATTATTGCCTTAGTCCGAATGAAGTGAAACCAAACTAGAGTTATAGTAATCAGACTAACCCATCCAGATAATGCTATTAAAGAAAACTAATTTCTCTGCATGTAACTCTAACCCAGCTTCAGCGGAAGCGGGAGTAACAACACCGGTACACAACAACACCGCAGCAACAACGAGTGTAACACAATCAAACAGTACAGCACTTACTAACTGTTCTGTGCTGCAGCGTTGTTGTTGTCCATTTCTCCTCTCATTGTTCATATCCTGCTTGTACTCCGTCTGCTTCACTGGTGCCACCATCTGTTTACTATCTGTGTGACTTTAGGCCAACCGGAAGAATCCCTGGTGAAAGGGAGCATGTTGCCACCCAGTGTCATGGTGGCAAACACACTTCCTTTAATAATTAGATTTTCTGAGTGACATGTAAACTGGGATAAAGGCTCCTATTCTGATTAAGCTATTAGTCCGATTATTGCCAAAAGCTTGATTTAGATGTGCATGTAAACATAGTGACTGATGCTGCTTCTGTATTGCTACCCAGTTTCTGGCTCATGCCAGCGTTCCTACTGAAGAAGATCGTCCTGGGAAACTTTGCTAAAGGACCCGTGGACCCTAAGATGGCAGATGCAATTGACTTTATGGTAGACAGGGTATGTAACTATAGGTGCCAATCAGCTCTAATAATGACATTAACAGCAGAGTCATGTTTTCATGCTTCATGCACATCTGTATGTTGTCCTTCTGCAGCTGGAGAGTCTGAGCCAAAGTGAGCTAGCTTCAAGGCTAACACTAAACTGCCAGAACTCCTATGTTGAGCCTCACAAGATAAAAGATGTTGCTGTGACCATCATAGATGTAAGTTCTTTATCAGCTTTATCTGATTCTACTTTATTTGTTTTCCTTTGCATCTGACTGAGCTCTGTTGTCGATGTCAAGGTGTTTGATCAGAGTGCCCTGTCGCTGGAGGCCAAAGAAGAGATGTATAAACTGTATCCCAACGCTAGAAGAGCTCATTTGAAAACCGGAGGAAACTTCCCATATCTGTGCCGGAGCGCTGAGGTCAACCTCTATATACAGGTTGGTTATGATTCACTTCATCCCCTTCACTATATAAATAAAACACACTAATCTACAGTATTTGCATTATGTTTAAAAGGAGTTCTGTCAAAAGAGAGGAAAGAAATGAAGCAATTTTAGAAACCTTTTCTTCTTCTGATAACAGAGTCCAAAGTCCAAGGAAGAGCTGTCATGTAGGATGCAGAGAAGTTTTTTTTCGCTCAAAGTGTTCCTTACCTTTGAGATGCACATTTACTAGCTGGTTATCAGACGGACTGCCTACTTTGTAACGAAGTAATAGGTTATGTTAAACTTTATTATAATTTCAGGAATTCAGAAATCAGAAAGGGTTTTATTGCCAAATGTTTGGTAGGTTTACAACATTAGGAAATTGCTGTGGTACTTTGTGAAAACATACAAGAACAAACAGACAAACACTTAAATAAAAATATAATATACTAAACAGATTGATATATACACGAGTGCAGGTAACGATCGGTGCAAACCAGAAAAAGAAAACACAATATGGGTCATGTAACTGAGCGGGTGGTGGCAACAGTTTTAGGCTTATTGTTCATAAGTCCAACAGCAGAGGGGAAGATTATTAGAATTATTAGAATTGATCACTTTCAGGAAATATTAATCTGCCATATGTATTTAAAAGATAAATCTGAAGCAGGAGTCCTTTGCTATCTGACAGCTTTCTTGTTATACAGTATTTAAAGAAGGATTGAGATTTTTTACATATACTAATCATCAGTATAAGATCTACAGTCTAATAATTATTCGTGCAATAACAAAACATGACCTATATACGGAATACTATGTATGAAGCTGGTTTAAGTTTGCTTTCTCCGGAGGACATCATGAATACTTTTTATAGGCACTGTATGTGTAAAAGTAGCATATGATACAGTTAAAAGTTCATCTTAGTCAATATTTATTATACATATTAAAAACAAAGAATGTGTTTTTACATCAGCCACAGGGCCTCGGTGAGGGTATCGCATTACACGGAATTGGATACAAATACAGACCACACCTTTAAGATTTTCATTTGTAAAAATGTTTTCATTTCCGGTAAACTTTCTGAGTTGGTCTCCCACAAAATGTCCTAATAGAATACAGTGTTGATTGTATAGTTGTTTATATAACAAGCCAAAATGTAGCAAAATGTGAAAACATATGAATACTTATTTGACCTTCGTAGTCAAATAATTATTTCAACTTTCATGTTACTCACTGCCTGGCTAAACATAGGTCACACACTGTTCCTTGTTCTCCCCACGGAAAGGGCAACCCAGTGTACAAAGGATATTACTTGGTATTCCAACTATTGTTTGTTTAATTTTCACCTTTGGTAACCAGGTAATAAACCTGAAACAAGAAATGCAACGTTTCATTTCATGTTTATACCACAACCAGCACAGGTCCCAATTCTTTACCTCAATAGCCCAACGACAAAAACAGCAACAATAAATATTATTAATCAAAATACAAATATACCATAATTATTGCTTTTTCTTTTTTTTTACGTGTCCTGTCTGGCAGTGTGGCACTCAAAATTGGTGTCTGAGTACCAAGTAGAAGCCCAACAGATTTACTATCACAAGCGGAGCATTACGGCTTTTGCTATAGTACTCCACTTGATATGTATGTTGATATGTGTGTGTGTGTGTGTGTGTGTGTGTGTGTGTGTGTGTGTGTGTGTGTGTGTGTGTGTGTGTGTGTGTGTGTGTGTGTGTGTGTGTGTGTGTGTGTGTGTGTGTGTGTGTGTGTGTGTGTGTGTGTGTGTGTGTGTGTGTGTGTGTGTGTGTGTGTGTGTGTGTGTGTGTGTGTGTGTGTATGTATGTATGAGAAATCTTGATTATGATTTGCTGTGGGTTTTATTTTCTGATGTTATGGATTTGGAGACCGAAAATAAAGGGGAAGAAAGAAAGAAGCTGAAGAAGAGATGTAGGAAACAAAATGTCAAGAGAGAGGGTGAGTTGAAAATACAAGAGAGGGGAACAAAGAAAGCACAAAAAAACATCGAAGTCTGCCTCCATACCCACAGGACGGCAGAGAGAGGGGGAAAAGCTAAAAATCAAAAACGACAAAAAGGAACATCGACAAAACAAACCAAAAAATGTGAACTAAGAACTGCACAACCACATCGCACAAAAATACAACAAAAATGTCACTGAACTCCATGGGAACATCCAGTAGCTACAATGCATGGGGCCCGGGGGGGCGCAGTGACAAGCCCACGGGCTCCACCGGCAACCGGCTACGCCGGGGCAGGCCTGATCATGGACCCTGAGCCCAGGGGCACCCCACCCCCCAGTAGGGACCCGACCAGGCATCGGCTGACAAACCACCACCGCGGGGGCCATGGCCGGCCGACATGCGCCGCCACCCCAGGCCAATTCCCACCGCCAACCTCCCAGCGCCCTACCCCTGCCCGATGTCGGGGTTCCCCACCCACTTTTTCAGTCCTGATACCGATGCCTGGGCTTTGTGTATCTGTCGATACCGATACGATACTATTGTTGAATTAATAATAAACTGTATACCCTCCACCTTATACCTTACTTGAAGAGACTAAAGGTACCAGACTTTACTAACTAAACATAACTAAAACTTATTTTTTTCCTTTTTGACCCCGCTCCTTTTGTTTTGCTGAGGTGCAGGAATTCAGCGTGCTCCTTAACATAGCGTTTCTGGATGTGCTTGATTAAAGTGGTAGTGTTGTACTTTGCAGTAATACCACCTCCCCTCGAAACATTAGTTTGCAGACATTGCAAACAGCTGACGAAGTAGTTGGAGTGGCAAGCGTGAAATATATCCACACAGCCGACCCTCTGGCTCGCTCCATGTTGCTTCTAGCATGCGACACATGTGAAGCTGACACACGAAATGACGGGGAAAAAAACTGGATCGGCCAGTGGATCTGTTCATTTTTCCGATCCCCGAGCCAGCTATTTTGTCAGTATCGCGGCCGATATCCAATCCCAATATTGGATCGGTGCACCCCTGGCCCCACCGATAGCCGCAGCGGATGGACGGGATCCCCAGGCCAAGCCCAGCCAGTCCCTGGACACCAAGTTGTACCGGCTCCTAAATCCTGATCCCGCCCAATTTGAGAAACCCCATATGAAGATGTTATGGCTTTATGAGAATCTGAGTGTTTGATTAACAACATTTTAGTTAAATTAAGTGTATTTATTGTAAAGCATTGACCCAACCATACAACTGTCTTGTGCACAAAAGTGGAAGAATCTAAAGAAAATCAGCCAAGATATCATGAACAGAATATTAACAGATCTGTTTCATCCGTGGACACAGTTTCTAAAGCCCTTTTCCCACTCCAGTCTGCTTGGCCTGGCCCAGTGCAGCTCAGCCCGCCCCTGCACGGCCCAGTTGTGTTTCCATTGCCATCTCGGGAACACGGATGTTGGCGAGGACATGGGCGGACTCAGCATAGCAAAGTGGCACAAGGTGTCTGTGATGTCTGATTCTTCTGGGCGGACATGTCAAAAGATAACACTACGGAGTAAAAAGTAATAACGTGCCATTGCTGCCGGCTGTTTATTTGGGGTCAGTCAGGCGCTATTCTGTGACATAACTTTACATGCACACTGCCAGGCCAATCAGTGGCTACCACTATGTAGGTAGATGTGAGAGTGGCATCACTTTAGTGGACCAATCAGTTCATAGGTGGGTGTGTTGGGTCGCCTCAGCACGTTTTGGACTGAGCCAGAGGTCGTTCCGAAATAAGGCGTCAGCTCGGCACAGACAAAGCCAGTGGAAATGCACTAATTAGGCACTGATTTGGATCTGTATCCTGCCGAGCCATCAAACAGGCACCACCCAACAATCGAAAAACTGGCACCCCCGAACCAGGTGCCCCAACCAACAAAAAGAAGACATGTGGGGAAGGCAGCCACACATCCCCCAACCCCCACCCCGAGCTCTGTGTCTATATGCGGTTTAACAGTGGGCACCGGCACCAGAGGAGAAGCTGACTGAACAGCTCCCCCTCTGGATGCCGAAAAGTATGGCCACCCCAAAGTGCCTACATGTGTGTCTCATGAAAATGTTATAAGTGGGAGTGTCTAAGTTGTACAGTAAAATTGGGACCCAGGCCGCCACGGGATAGTGAACATGGAAACCTCTCTTCACACCCCAGTAACGTGCCCATGCGCTAAGACCCTATATGAGTGGTAAAGTGATGGAGCGGGTGGACAGAGGTGTTCGGGGATGGGGAGGGAAGGTCTAGGAGACAAAATGCCTTCCCAGGGAGCCAGCTTCCCCACTGACTCCAATAGGCACCGCTGTCCACCAAGATCCACCAGGGGAGAGAGGCCTTGACACATTCTACCCTGGGGCCATGGCTGTAGCACCACCAAGCCCCATGGACCCCAAGGCAGTCCCCCCTGTCCCATCCGAGAAGGAGAGCTATACCCACCCCAACATTCGCTCTACTATCAGAACACAAAAGAGACTAGACACCAAGGTTGAGTTCAGCCACCCTCCTCCTGCACACACACACACACCCCCGTCTAAGTGCACCCCGTAGGGGGAGAGCACCTGTCGGTAGATAGCAACAGCCTCCCTGCCAGCAAAGGACGGCCCCAGCGCCACCCGCGCATCGGAGGCCCCCGCAGCCCAATCCCCAGCGACGTACCTGCCCAGACCAAGGGCAAACAGATGCCTCGGGCGGCAGACCCGCCAGGCCGACGTCCACCAACCCCATTCCATTCCGGAGCGACTACTGCTGTTCTATGGCCCGGCAAGCAACCAAACCTAGCGCCCCACCCACGTGCCCTGTAAGCCCACTACCCGGCCAGTCCACCCGCAAGCCCGACCAAACCCGGCCAAATGCCCAACCCCAGCGCCCTGCAGTGCACAAAGACCAAGACCCAGGAGATAAGTCCAGTGCCACCCAGCCGTCGCAAACAGCAGCCAGGCACCCCAACCAGCAAACAAGGCAAGACGCCATACAGCGACCGGCGATGACAAAAAGAGAGAGGCGGCCGCAAATGCCGGCCCCGACCCCAACAGGCCGGCACCAGCGACAGAGACCCCACGCCAGCCGACCCCCAGCCAGGACCACAGCTAGGGGGCGCGGCGCCCCAGAGCCCCAAATCCCCAGGCCCACCCCAGACCCTACCCAGGCAGAGCACGGCCACCAGCCCAGTAACCCATGTCCGTCAGTGCAACCCCCCTAACGCACCGCATGCAGCTGTCAGGAGTTACCATCCAAAGCCCAACCCCAGGTTGGGGCCATGACGTCCGGGGCCACGACGTCCAGCACCCCATATCCGTCCAGTGATTCCACCCCCAAGGACCCCCCCCCCCAGACGCCCCCAAACCCAAGACATTAGCAACAGTATCCCAAACTAGTTGATGGAGCCGATCAAAGGAGCCCAGAGAGATTGACCAGATATGGAGCCAGAGGCCGTCTCAAGACCAATGTGGTCCAACAAGAGATTTAGATACTGATTAATATTAAGAGCCTTTTTATTTTCCCAGTTCAGGAGGATAGTTTTCTCAGTGATGCATAAGGCAATGTGAACCATTAGAACTGACTTTGTGTCCATGGTGACATTATTTAAATTTCCTAGCAAGCAAACTGAGGGAGATGGTGGAATGTTACATTTCAGACACTTTGATAAATCTTCACATATCTGGCACCAAAATTTCCTAACAGGTGGACAGAACCAAAGCGCATGGATATAAGTATCCGGTATATTGGTTGTGCATAGTAAGCAGGTATTAGACGATGTAAAACCCATCCTAAACATCCGTTGACCTGTATAGTGTACTCTGACGGATTTTGTATTGTATTAATTGCAAATTAGGATTCTTGTGAGACGTCCTCTGTGTAGCAGGAGTTTCTGCTGAGAACATTTTTAAATGGCCGCCACGACCTTCTTATAGCCCCTTTGGCTGTGATGTCATCCTTGGTGTCACCATGGGTGGTCACGGACATATAGGAGTGTGTTGGTGGTCACCGCTAGGATTGCTGGGAAATGTGGTCTGCTCAGTCCATCTGGGAAAATGGCTTCCAGCCGTCCAAATCCCTGTTCAGTTCATTTGGGTAAAATGGAGTTCCAACACTGGGGTCAGTTGGTTTTCCACTTCTCCCACTTTGGCCTGTCAGGACCCAGGGCTTGAGTGAGAAGCTACCTGCCTTTAAAATCTCTTCCACTCTTTTGTTCATCCTAATCAGAGTTTGGAGGTCATCATGTGACGTCAAGATGTCATCCACATAGCAATAGTCTGTCATGATCCGGCCCTCTTCAACCATAGATGTAAACTTGGGCTACAATTAGGATTCTGAGCAACCAGATGGCTGATGTACCAGATTGGGCCGTTCCAGCCCATAATCTCTTCCTTCATGAGCTTGATGGTCGCTCCTCTTGTTATCATTTCGTGGATCGGCTCTCCACCCACAGCTTTCCACACAGGTCCTCCTGCCAGCAGAGTCTGTGTTCTGGAAGGTTGCTTCCACTGCTTGGCGATTATTTGGCAGAATCATTGGGCTTACTTTTCATGGGTAGGCCGCATCCCAGTGTGGGGCCTCGCTGTGTTTGTCCACTAGCACATAAGAGAGACAGTCCTTTATCTTTTCTAAGTCCCTTTCTTCTCCATGGGTCATTTCTTTGACTCCCGGAAGGCACTTGCTGCACTGGCAACTCCCGCATTTTGGGTCCCACGCTGCTCCAATACCATCCCACTTGAACCACTCAAACACCTCTTGATTTGTGGCAGTGGTGTTGCTAAAGGTCACTTCTTCCATCTTAGTTGGGTCCTCACTCAGGTCTTTGGTGTCCACAAGGACCTCGTACACCCTTGAGGATGTTCTCATTGACCTTGCGAAGTGAGTTTTTGACTGGTGCAGCGTTAGGTTGACCACGTTAAGGAGATCAGGGTGATTACCGCCGACTGTTTTGCCCAATGGGCCATCCCAGAGGACTAGATCTCCCTCCGATTTGAACAGATGTGGAACTAGACGACCTTCCCTATGGCTGCTCAGGAGATCAGTGTTCTCAGGGCGGACCAGCTCTTCTGCAGCGACGTTAGGAAATATTTTTTGCAAGTGTTGCGGAGTGACAGGCTGATTTATCTCCGCAATATTCTTCATGCCGTAGCAGAGCAGTTTGTGTTCCATTACTGCCCCCTTGGTGGTCTTCACTCTTAATCGCAGGGGGTACCTCTTGGTTGTGACTGTCGTTGTAATCCCTCCTATTCCTTGGACTTGGGGCAGAGCAGGTAGTGGTGAGGCTCTTCTTTGCGGCAATCCATTTTACTGCAAGGTAACTTCGGGTTGCAACGGCCATCCTTTAGGTGGAAACACAGGCACCGATTGCATATCCCATGGGTCTTTAGATGGGCCTTTCTCCTCTGGAGATCCATCTCTCTGAAGTCCTTGCAAGCAAACAGTCTGTCAGCGTGTGTCTCACACTGGCAGACCAGGGATGCTTTGTGGTTGTGCATTTGGAAGTGCAGGTGCTCCAGTACTGGGTACAGGTGTGTCACTGGGGATTTTGGGCTGCGTGCAAGCTCTAGTGGGCCCCTCATAGGACTCTCTATCTTCATCAACGCCTACTTCTTCAAACTCTTCCCCTCCTCGACCTCTTCTGTTTGCTTCAACGTTTTCCAGCTTCACTGGAAAGTGTTTCTGTATAATTGGCAAGGCACTTTGCCATTTTCTCCTCCACATAAGCCACTTCTATTCCTACGTTTTCTTCCTCCCTTTCCACTTCTCCTAGAGCTTCAACATATTCGAGGCGAGTGTTGTGCGCCTTCCCAAAGTCCAAAGCTGCTGTACACTGGCGCCACCAGTAGGGTAAAGTGAGTAAAGGGTCTTGGAGGATGGAGCGAGGGCTCGAACTGGCAATGGGACAAACTTCTACCTCCTGAGCCACGGCAGCCCCATTAAGGCCCAGACTCTCCTGCCCACTGAACCGCTGTTTAACAATCTCAGCCCTAACAATGCTGTGATTATCATCTGGAAATATGACCGTGCCATCAGGGGAGAAAAATCCTGTTACAGAAAAACTTGTTCACTAAAAATATTCAACCAATCAGCCGGCCTCATTGTTTGGGACATAATGTTGCTGAACCACAGAACATAGCTGTGCCCCCACAGGCTTATATAGATTGGGTGCATCACCTCACCTGCCTCTCTTCTAGTTCTTACCCTGATGCATCAGTTCGGAACAAGCTCTTCAGTCTCCTGAGGTCCCTTTGCATTGAGTGTGGAAATGGTTCCCTGAGTTCTACTGTCTGTTTTTTCTTCTTTGATTTGGTTTCACAAAACATTTTAGTGATCATCGTTTCTTAGTGATCATCATTTTTTTCCAACCACATTTCTTCCTTGAACATGATGGTTCCCTACTTTCCTTCCACTTTTTAATAATGCCTTCTCAGTTCTTAACCCAATTTCAGACATTGCTTCAAATTCCTCTTTTTAAACAGACTAGGATGCATCTTTTAATATTGTTAAGAAAAGATAAACTACTCATTGCATCAAATGTGGATAAATAAAATGTTACAAGCTGAAAGCTAATCCCCCAGCATCTGTTGTGAATCAGTGCTATATAAATAAACTAAATTAAATTAATTATCCAATTGGAGACTCTCATCTATTTGCTTAGTTAAATCCAGGTGGTGACTCTTTTCGCTTGGCAGTGTACCAATGTAAAATTAACAATGCAATCATTAAGATGCCTTCTAGTCTATTTAAGGTACTTCAAATTAATTTTAGAATTGCATTTGCAGCATTAGTACTTTGCAAAAATATGCTTTTGAATGTCAACTGGGATGACATGGTAGATTGGTATAATTGATGGATATTTCTCTGTACTTAAAACGGTCAAGAAAAATGTCTTTGGATGATACAAAGTCATAAAAATATTGGCAGCATTTCCCCTTAAAGGATGAGAAAATAAAATCTAGAGTTTTATTTCAGACCAAATTGTGTGTACAAGGAGGATCACAGTTCCTATAAGGGGGGGACATGATGATATGTACTGTCTACTTTAAACAAGCTCCTCTTCATACAGACAGAAACCTGTCCATAAAACAATAGACTTTTGGTGTAATGTAAACGCTAATTGATAATATTTTGGTTTGCTGAATTTCAGATTCACTTGCGTCAGTTCCATGGAAGCAGATATGCTGCCATAGATCCTGCCATGGTCAGTGCAGAGGAGCTGGAAGTGCAGCGGAGCCACCTGACCTATAGCCAGGACTCTGAGGACAACCAATGAGTCAACGTCTACCTGCCGCCTGGCTCATCTGGACACTTTGGTCCCTGAGCTCATTTCACACGAAGCCCCAGGGATTTTTCAGTCAATCAGAAATTCAACTGAATGTTTTTATTTGTCAGATGAAGCAATATTTTCATAATGTGTGGTACATTACCGCTGCCTCGCTTTCGAAACCATACACAACCCCTTGCCTTATGTGGAATGATTTTTGCACTCATAAACTGCCTGAACTGTGTGTTCACGTCTGTTTGAAAGATTAATTGTGGAAAACTGTGCCAGCTGTTAACAGAACAATGAACACACGGATATACAAAGACACACTGTACATCTGAACGTTTCTGTAAATTACCAATATGAATTTTGCTTCTTTTGGAATACAGTTTTTCTTTTTGGCTTTGCTTTTTGTTGGCTTTTGTCTGTTTTTTTTCCAAGAAATATCCTTATATACCCATGTTAGTGTTTCAAGCAAGACTCTGGTCCAAATCATTCAACTAAATCCTTCTAGCTTACCCAAAGCTGTAACTGTTTAAGTCAACAAGGTAGTTCAAGGTGCTTCACATAATAAAAACACATTTAACAAACATTAGATTACAGTGGCAAAACAAGAGAAGTAAAGAAAGTTGGGATCCAGTCTAATATTAATCAATGTTCTACTTATTACTCAAAGTCAGTTCTAAACAGATGGGTTTTTTTTAGCTTTGATTTAAAGGAACTCAGTGTTTCAGCAGCTTTGCAGTTGTCTGGAACTTTGTTCCAGATTAAAGGAGCATAGAAACTGAAAGTTGCTTCTCCCTGTTTGGTTCTGAGTTTTTTTGAGGTGCTGTTGCACCATCAGTCCTTTAATCCTAGAACGGTTCTTCAGGTGATAGAGGGCATACCTTGTTATTGCCTTTATGTGACCCTGGAGGTTTTGTGTGCTTGGGCAAGACACTCCACTCCCCTTGCCTGCTGGTAGTGGTCAGAGGGCCTCATGGCGCCAGTGTACCCCAGGTCAGCTGTGGCTATAATGTGGTAACTTGCCACCGTCAGCGTTTGAATCTGATTGTTCTATATGTTCCTAACAGAGCACTTTGCTCTCAGACTGCAGGTTTACTGTTGGTTCCTTGGATTTCCAAAGATAGAATGGGAGCTTTAGTCCGTGAGGCAGACACTCTGTTTACTTTTAAGGCCAGGCTTAAAACTTTCCTTTTTGATAAAGCTTATAGTTACAGTGGCTAAAGTCATCCTGAGCTATCTCTGTAGTTATGCTGCTATAGGCTTAGACTGCTGGAGGACAGACTGACCAGTTTTCTTCACTCTGCTACTTTTCTCTTCTACTACTCTCCAATTGCATTATTTTTTATTTAAACTGATAACTGACCCTGTTTTCTGTGTTTTTATCTCCATAGAAGCTACAACTGGTCTGGGATCCTACTTAGCTGTGATGCCCTGTTGGACAGGGGGCATCCCAGTAACTGAACATCCTCTGTGTCCTGTAGTCAACTTTTTACTTTCTTTAATAGGGATGTGTATTGTCAAGAATCTGGTGATATATGTATTACAATACAGGGGGGATGATACAATATATTGCAATACTATGAGTAAGACTATATATTTGGATTTTTAAAGCTGAATTTAACTGTAGAAAAACTGTCCCAGCATTGTAAACACTCCAACCTGTTTCATAATTTAACACATCCAGTTTTATTACTAGATCTAGTTGATCCACTGGAACAAAGAAGGTGAAAACAGCCACCAACTACCAGTCATACTTTTAATTTCACAAAAAAAAATACTGTCATCATTAATGGTTCCATTCAAATTGCTGTGAAGTCAACGACACAATGCTGGTGACTGTCTACTGTCGCTACCTGTTGGTCCAGGAGGAGTGAATGCTGCAAGTAAATGACTCAATCGGCTCTCTGAGCAGCAGGTGAAGTGTCTGTGCCCAAGGACACAACAGTAAGGAGACTGAGACAAACAGAGCGGGGATTTGAACAACCAACCTGCCGGTTACAGGACGACGCCCTATCTCCTGAGCCACTCCAACACAGAAAGGTGGAAAACTGACAAACAGGAAGCTTCACGTTATTTGTTGGAGAAGATTTGGAGGTCAGGACTACTGAAAACAAATAGATGCACTCTCTGTGTAACTTACTACCAAATATAACAGAGTAAAGGTAAAACCTTCCAGAAACACAACTGATGCCTTCATAGAAGACCGGTGAGAGGACGCTGGCGTGTATTGGCTGCCGCTTCTCACTCCGAACAATAAAAGTTTGTTTGCAATTAAACGGTTATACCTACTGATTTTGTCTGGTACTGGTGCTATCTGTTCCTGACTCAAGATCTGGACTTTGTCTTTGCCTGGTCGCTGCATCTGCCGCCTGTCACGGTGTGACTCTGCTGTGACCACCATCAAGCTAGCTCCTGGGGCTGCCCTCGGCCCATCCCCGCTTTGTTCTGCTCGAGCAGTACATTACAACCCAGTTACTGGCCGGCCTGCACTCCAGAGCAGCATGTCAGCTATGCAGCTACTGTTTGTGACTTTCCGGCTGGTCTCGCTGCGACTCATTTCATCCCCGGCTCCGACCATGGCGCTTCAATACACGTCCTTGCAGCTTCTGAGGTTCAACCACTGTGCACCTTCTTCACTTGACATCACCTGAACTCTGGAACAATACTGTCTTCTCCGTCGTCGCCCTACATCCACCTGGGCTCCCTTCACAATCTTCTCTACAACTTCAGTGCTGAAAACAGTATTCCATCTCTCTAGTTCGGCCGCAGCTCACATACGCCTACGTCATCAGCGCATTCGTCACATGACTTCATCTAACCTCCTCCTTGTCTCAACTTCCGCCACTCGAACTTCACAACAAAAGCCTCTTAAGACAGCACTATTCAATACAAGATCACTCAACAATAAAAGCCTGCTCCTCTGTGAATTCATCATTGACAATAAACTGGATTTACTCTCTTACTGAAACCTGGCACAAACCCATGGACTACATTGCATTAAATCACTCACTGCTGCAATCATCTATCGCCCTCCCAAAACCTGGCCATCATTTCTTTCGGATTTCACAGACTTCGTAACTCAGCTGTCCTCCCTTTTTCTGTCCGTTCTTCTCATTGGTGACTTCAACCTTCATATCGACTCTCCTGCAGGTAAATACACATCTGACTTTTTGGACATTTTAAACTGCCTCAACCTCACCCAGCATGTCCCTTCTCCCACACACAATCATGGACATATCCTGGACTTTGTCTGTTCCACACCCTCCCTCACCATACATAACCTTTCATTGACCGACCTTACGATTTCTGATCATCTAACTATCACCCTGGATATCATTACCCCCTCTCCCACCGCCAAACATACAAGAACAATTACATTCCGAAACCTGAAATCCATTAGCCCCTTCTCTCTCGCCTCCTCCATATTCCATGTCATCTCCACCTCTTTGCTTCCCTCTGATCCGACTGCCTCTGATCTAGTCAACTTCTACAACCACACACTCTCCACCTGCCTCAACCAAATAGCCCCCCTCAAAACTAACTCAATCTCCACCTCTGCCCCTTGGTACACCCCAGATCTCCACAATATCAAAAAACAAAAAATACAACTTGAAAGGATCCATAAAAAATCCGGTCTCACTGTTCACGTCCAAGCCTACAAACACGCCATAACCACACACAACTCTGCTCTCAAAACTGCCTGGTCCAACTTCTACTCACAACTCATCCACTCAAATCCTCCCAACCCCCGCACTCTATTCTCCGCATTTGCAAAACTGACCAAACCCAAGGACAATACAACCTCCACATTCACTACAGACAAATGCAATAACTTCCTGTCATCCTACCCTACCAAAATCCATACCATAGTGTTCACTAGCATCCACTTCCTCTGTTTCTTCTCCCTCTGAACATCAACTCACTCCACAGCCTTCCCTCCTTCTCTCCTCTGTCTCCCTCCGACACCTCCAAACTCCTCTAAACCATGAAATTCTCCAACTGCCAGCTTGACCCGATTCCTTCTCCTCTGCTCAGAACCTGTCAACTAATTCTCATCCCTCTCGTCATCAGCAATGTCAACACTCGTCATCAGCAATGTCAACACTCCCCTCGCTCAAACTTGCGTCCATTACACCCCTCCTGAACCCGGCCTCAACCCTGACAATCTGGACAACTTTAGACCCATCTTCAGTCTCCCGTTACCTTCAGAAATTCTGGAACGCGCCATCATCACCCAACTCCATTGACATCTTCACTCCTCTCATCTCTTCGAAACATTTCAATCCGGATTCCGTCCGCACCACAGCACAGAAAAAGCACTTCTTAAAGTCACAAATTATCTCCTCCTTGCCGCCGACTCTGGTTCCATATCCATCCTCCTCCTCTTCGACCTCTATGCTGCATTTCAAATCAAATCAAACTTTATTTATAATGCGCTTTTCATACAAGAAGTTGCATCACCAAGTGCCTTACAGATTAAAATGACCCCACATAAAACCACCTTCCCTTCCCTCCCCCACAGATTTAAAAGCATGGTCACATTTATACCCCCCTCCCCCCAACCCATCTCCCATGCACACACACAGTTAAAAGAAAAAGTTAAAAGGACATTGGGCCGAGTGTAGATGAACCATGCAAGGAAACGCCATCAGAGGAGCCATCTGCCCCGGCAGCGGTAGACTAACACCAGCAGCCGAGGCACCGACACAGGGCACCCAGTAGAGGAAAGGCCAAGACCCCCACCTCCACCCAAGCTCCACCTGGAGAGCACCCAGGCAGCCACAGCCGACCACTGCTCCCGGGGCAGAGGGCTCCCACAGAGGAAACACTGGAACGGGGATTAAGATAAATTAAAGTATAAAAATAAACAGTAAATTAATGTGCTAAGATTAAATAGTAAAACTGATAAAAATATAATCATATTAAACATGCAGAGCAATTAAACAAACAGTAATAAATAATAATCAGTTAAAAGCTAAGCTAAAAAGGTGAGTCTTGAGCCTGCTCTTAAAAACATGAACGTTCTCTGCAGCCCTGAGGTCCTCTGGCAGCCTGTTCCAGAGGTGAGGGCCATAAAACTGGAAAGACGCCTCACCATCCGTGTGTGTCCTGACTTTTGGGGTGACAAGGAGACGGCTGCCAGAGGAGCACAGAGACCGCGAAGGTTTACATGGTAAAAGCAGTTCAGAGAGATAAGAAGGCCCAAGACCATTAAGACACTTATTTGAAACAATAGACCATACCGTCCTCCTCCATTGTTTTCAATCAATTGGCATCTCCGGTACAGCACTCCTCTGGTCCACCTCCTACCTCTCCGACCGTCACCACTTTTTCTCTGTTACCAACTACAACAACTGCAACTCCCACACCTCCCCCATCACGCATGGGGTCCCCTAAGGTTCCGTGCTCGTTCCCCTCCTCTTCACCATCTACATGCTTCCTCTCGGTCAGATCATCTGCCACCATGGACTCCACTTTCACTGTGTTTGAATCCATTTTCTTTTACTGAACAAACTTCGGCAGTAAGTCAGGCTTGTTTCCAGTGAGAGTTGGACTCCGCCAAGGTTGCCCTTTGTCACCGATCCTGTTCCTAACTTTTATGGACAGGATCTCTAGGCGCAGCCAAGGCGTTGAGGGGATCCGTTTTGGTGGCCTCAGGATCGGGTCTCTGCTTTTTGCAGATGATGTGGTCCTGTTGGCTCCATCGGAGCGTGATCTACAGCTTTCGCTGGAGCTGTTCGCAGCCGAGTGTGAAGCGGCTGGGATGAGAATCAGCACCTCCAAATCCGAGGCCATGGTCTTGAGCCGGAAAAGGGTGGGGTGCCTCCTCCGGGTCGGGGATGGGGTCCTTCCCCAAGTGGAGGAGTTTAAGTATCTGGGGGTCTTGTTCACGAATGAGGGAAAAATGGAGCGGGAGATCGATATACGGATTGGTGGGGCATCTGCAGTTATGCGGGCGCTCTACCGGTCTGTCGTGGTGAAGAGAGAGCTGAGCCAAAAGGCGAAGCTCTCGATTTACCGGTCGATCTACGTTCCTACCCTCATCTATGGTCACGAACTCTGGGTGGTGACCGAAAGAACAAGATCACGGATACAAGCGGCTGAAATGAGTTTCCTCCGCAGAGTGTCTGGGCTCTCCCTTAGAGATAGGGTGAGAAGCTCAGTCATCCGGAGGGGGCTCAGACTAGAGCCGCTGCTTCTCCACAGCGAGAGGAGTCAGTTGAGGTGGCTCGGGCATCTGGTCAGGATGCCTCCTGGACGCCTCCCTGGTGAGGTGTTTCAGGCACGTCTCACCGGGAGGAGGCCCAGGGGAAGGCCCAGGACACGCTGGAGGGACTATGTTTCTCGGCTGGCCTGGGAGCGCCTTGGGGTTCCTCCCGAGGAGCTGGAACAAGTGGCTGGGGAGAGGGAAGTCTGGGTCTCTTTGCTTAGGCTGCTGCCCCCGCGACCCGACCCCGGATAAGCGGAAGAAAATGGATGGATGGATGGATGAACAAACTTCTTCTCCCAGCATCCTTTGCGCCACCCTCAAACCATTCTAGGGCCAGGGATGAAATAACAGAGTTGATAAAAGGGGCGTGAAAACTCAAATCATAGTCTTTTGGACACGCCACGGAGCTGTGAAAGCAACACCTCTTTGCTCAATAACCTGAACAACTTCTTTGCACGCTTTGAGGCACAAAACAACACTTGCCCACAGAAAACCTCACCGCCTCCGCATGACCCGACTCTGCGCCTGTCTGCCACCAGCGTGAAGAGGACACTCTCCACCATCAACACCCGTAAAGCAGCAGGTCCAGACAACATTCCCGGAAGAGTGCTGAAGGACTCCCCAGGGGAGTTGAAGGATGTTTTACAGACATCTTTAACAACTCCCTGGAGCAAGCCATTGTCCCATCATGCTTCAAAGCCACCACCATTATACCTGTACCAAAGAAATCATCCCCATCCTGCTTCAAAGACTACAGTCCTGTGGCACTGACACCCATCATCATGACGTGCTTTGAACGGCTAGTGTTATTACATATTAAATCCATCCTACCCCCCACACTAGACCCCTTACAGTTTCCATACAGAGCAAAATGATCTACAGAGGATGCAATCTGCTCTGCGCTCCACCCAGCTCTCTCTCACCTGGACAGGAAAGACTCATATGTGAGAATGCTGTTTATAGACTTCAGCTCAGCATTCAACACCATAATACCACAACAACTCATCTGCAAGCTTGACAAACTGGGCCACAGCATCTCCCTCTGCAACTGGCTGCTAGACTTTCTCAGTCAGAGGCCACAAACAGTACGGGTTGGCAACAACACCTCGAGCAGCATCACTCTGAGCACGGGTGCCCCCCAAGGCTGTGTGCTCAGTTCTCTGCTCTTCACCTTGCTGACACACGACTGCACACCAACCTACAGCTCCAATCACCTTGTGAAGTTTGCAGATGATACAACTCTGGTGGGGCTCATCCCCAAGGGGGATAAGACTCAGTACCGGAAAGAGGTTTACCATCTGACCATGTGGTGCAAGAACAATAACCTCCTGTTGAATGTCAGCAAGACCAAGGAGATTGTTGTCAACTTCCAGAGAGGCTACACCCAATGCCTGCCACTGACCATCGAGGGTGCTGCTGTGGAGAGAGTGAGCAGCACCATATTCCTGAGGATGCACATCAGTGAGGACCTCTCCTGGACCACCAACACCGCATCACTGGTTTGTGCCAAAGAAAGCGCAGCACGGCCTCTATTTCCTGCGCAAACTCAAACAGGTGAAAGTCCCATCACCCATCATGACGACCTTCTACAGAGGAACCATTGAGAGCATCCTCTCCAACTGCATCACTGTGTGGGGTAGGAGCTGCACTGATTACAACAGGAAAGCCTTGCAGCGCATTGTGAACACAGCTGGGAGGATCATTGGCGCACCACTCCCCTCCTTGATAGACATTTACGCCACCCGTCTCACCCGTAAAGCCAAGGCCGCCTTAATGCATGGGCCAACCGGGGTGGTGGCCAGGGGCCTATGACGCTAAGGGGGCCTATCATTTCAGGTAAAAAAAAAAAAAAACCCAAAAGAAACATTGTTTTATTACTTGTCAGGTTTTCTGTCAATCATCTTATTTGCTAATTTAATGCTGCTGATTGATCCAAATTACAAGTGACCTACTTCACCCACGTGGCCTCTAAAGTTCCCATTGCACCATGAGCTCACCAATCAAACAATTTAGACAATTTCAGGGCGTGGTCATCTAGATGTAAAGAAACGTTGAAAAATGTCGGGGAAGAATTTTGAGAGCAGTGCTAAGAAAAGAAAAGCGATTCGTGAGAAGGAGCTTCAAGACAAAGAAATAAGAAAGAAAATGCCTAATGGTGCGTTCACACCGCACACTTTGTCTGCGTCAGGCAACGCTCTCAACGCATGTAGTTTGCCGCATGTACGTTGAAGCTTGCAAACGCTTGCTTCACACCACACTGTGTCAGGCAACGCTCCCAACGCATCTAGTTTGACGCATGTACGTTGAGCAAAAAAAGAGCGCGAAGAAGATACGTGTGGTGACGTCGCTACAGTGAGACGCTCTGATTGGTTGGCGCCCTGCGTCAAGTCCGTCAAAAGTTCAGCTAGCTGAACTTCTGAGTTGCTTGCATTTGCTACGTTGCCGCTTAAAACGCAGGTAACGCTTGAAAAGTTGACTGAGCCAACGCACACAACGCACCGCAGAGAGTCTAACCTTTGCCCCCCCCAGCAAAGATTGTTATCATACAAGACGGATCAATTAATGGAATTGATGCTTTTTGTAGCAAGAATACCAAAGTTTATAGCTCCTACAAAAATACAGTGAGAGAAATATCAGAAAAAATCCAGAACATCTTGGACCAACATCCTACTTTGGAAAAACTCGTCATTCACGCTGGATCAGTAGATATCGCGATGAGACAATCAGAGATTCTGAAGAGAGACTTTTCTGATCTCCTACAGAGACTTGATGGACTTAACGTAAACATCCTCATCAGCGGACCAGTCCCTGAAGGGAATGATGAAAGATTTAGCAGACTCCGCATGCTCCATAAATGGTTGAAGAAACAATCAGCTGAGAAGTCGTTCACATTTATTAATAATTTCAAAGTATTTGGAAGTGCTAATTATCTGTTTAAAGCAGGCCAACTTTATCTTAACAAGGCCGGAGTAAGGCTCTTAGCAGCAAACATTTTTTCTTATCAAAATCAGAAAGCAAAACACTTGCTCCCGAAAGCTGACCTTGAGGCGCCCATGGATATCAGAGAACAAAAACAGCAAGTCATGATGACACCACAGGACCGAACAGATAAACAACCATCAGAGATTAAGTCTTCATCTTCCTGTGACTCAGCCACATCAAATGAGTCTCCATTTAGAAACTTTACAGACAGACTGAACAAGCCAATCAAATTTGGGACATAATTAACACCTAAACTTAGACTACACCAAACCCCTGGGACTATAGTCAATAAGCCTGGGAGCTTCCACTGATTATTACAGATATTTGATACTTGAGGGAACCGGGCAGTAAATCTACCCCTACTGTCCCCCTGAACTTGCCCCCCCCCGAACTTAGCATACCAGTGATTATCAGCAGCAGGAAACATAAACCGTTAACCACACGCTCTCATAATAAACAAAATCTCAAATTGATCACCTGTCAGAAGGTTCAGCTGCCCATCATCGCAATACTTAAGTTAGCTTTATTAAACATTAGATCGCTATCCGGGAAGTCTTTTCTTATCAATGACTTCATCACTGAGCATAATTTACATGCCCTTTTTTTATCAGAAACTTGGCTAGATGAAAACAACGAAACAACTGCATTGATAGAATCTACTCCTCCAAATTACAATTCCTTAAGCGAGAGCAGAAAGCACAGACGAGGTGGAGGTGTAGCCACCATTTTTCACAACTCAATGAACTTTAAAAAGGTAACCCTGGGCACGTTTGATTCTTTTGAATACCTAGCCATCCAGATAAACGAGCCTAACAAAGCTTTATTTCTAAGTTTATATAAACCACCAAAACTTAACTCTAACTTCTTTAATGATTTCAATGACCTTCTTTCTGTAATATGTATCGACTATGACCAACTAATCATTGTGGGGGATTTTAACGTCCATACCGACAACCTCCAAGATAGACTAGCAAAAATATTAGATGATACTCTCCACAACTTCGGCCTGATCCAGCATGTCAAACAACCAACACACAATAAAGGACACACTCTGGACTTAATTATCAGCAAAGGTTTAAATATTTCCAACATCTCAGTAATTAATATTGCATTATCTGACCATTTCTGTATTTTCTTTGAAAGTACCATCTCTGCTAAATTATCCAGCCACAGTAAGACCACTATAAAAAAGCGTAAGCGTAAGCGTAAAGAATTACAGTAGTCCAGCCTTGAGGTAACAAATGCATGGAATAGTTTCTCAGCATCACTCCTGGACAGGATGTTTCTAATTTTAGCAATATTCCGGAGGTGAAAGAAAGAAATCCTAGAAACCTGTTTAATATGGGATTTAAATGTCAAGTCTCTGTTTTGTCAGAATTTAAAAGCAAAAAGTTTATGGTCATCCATGTTTTTATGTCTTCCAGACATGCCTGTAATCTACCTAACTGACTGGGTTCATCAGGATTTATGGACAAATATAGTTGTGTATCATCTGCATAGCTGTGGAAATTTATCCCATGCCGTCTAATGATTCTACCAATTGGGAGCATATATATGGTGAACAGAATTGGTCCAAGCACAGAACCCTGTGGAACTCCACAAGTAACCCCTGAGAGTGAAGAAGATCTATCATTTAGATGAACAAACTGGAATCTATCAGACAAATATGATTTAAACCAGCCTAGTGCTGTTCCTTTGATCCCTGCAACATGTTCAAGCCTTTCTAAGAAAATATTATGATCGACTGTCAAAAGCAGCACTGAGATCTAACAAAACCAGAACAGACACAAGTCCATTATCTGAGGCCATGAGAATATCATTAGTAACCTTCACCAGTGCTGTTTCAGTGCTATGATGAGCTCTAAAACCTGACTGAAACTCTTCAAACAGCTCGTTACTGTTTAGATGCTCACAGACTTGATTAGCAACAATTTTCTCAAGGACTTTGGATAAGAAAGGAAGGTTAGATATAGGTCTGTAATTCACCAAGTCATCTTGATCAAGGGAAGGTTTCTTGAGTAAAGGTTTAATTACAGCTATTTTAAATTCCTGTGGTACGTATCCGTTTACTAAGGATAGATTAATCATATCCAAAATGGGGCCAGGAACCAAATGGAACACTTCTTTAAATAATTTGGTTGGAATTGGGTCCAACATACAAGTTGAAGGTTTAGATGAGGCTAATATTTTTGATAATTCCGAAAGCTCGACTGAATCAAAACAGCCTAAGCACAACTGAGGTTCTACAGTTCTTTCTGCCTCATTTACTGAGGAAGAAGTAATCATGTTTGGGAGGATGTCAATGATTTTATTTTTAATAGAATTAATTTTATTTATGAAGAATCCCATAAAATCATCACTGCTAAGAGCTGGGGGAATAGTTGGCTCAACAGAGCTATGACTCTGTGTAAGTTTGGCAACTGTACTAAAAAGAAACCTAGGATTGTTTTTATTCGCCTCTATTAATGATGAAAAATATGCTTTTCTAGCTTGTCGAAGGGTCTTTTTATACAGCAATAGACTGTTATTCCAGGTTAAATAGGAATCCTCTAGGTGTGTAGAGCGCCATTTTCTCTCCAACTTCCTAGTATTCTGCTTTAAAGTACGCAACTCTGCGTTGAACCAAGGAGTCAGCCTCCTATGGCTAGCCACTTTCTTTTTTAAGGGGGCTACACTATCTAATGCCAAACGCAATGAGGACATAACGCTGTGAACCAGATCATCAATCTCTGAAGGGTTAGAGATGGAATTGCTGCCATCCACTGTGTTACCCTGAGACACTAAGGAAAGTAAGAATGGAACAGATTCTTTAAAAATTGTTACAGCATTGTCTGATAAAGCTCTACAATAATGAAATTTTCTTTCAGATTTAAGATGGTCAGATAAGTAAATTCAAAAGTTATTAAGAAGTGGTCAGACAGGACCGGGTTATGTGGGTGGACTGTTATTTTCTCACACTCAATACCGTATGTCAGTACAAGGTCCAAAGTGTGTTTACCCGAGTGGGTCGATCCCTGTACTTTTTGAGTAAAGCCAATTGAGTCTAACATAGCATTAAAGGCTGCATTTAGGCTATCACTTTCAGTATCCACATGAATATTGAAGTCCCCCATTATAATAACCTGTTGTGCCACAGATAGGTAGGTTTTGGCTATGAATAATTATGAATAATTGCTTAGGGCAATTATTAATCAGATTAATAATTTTATGTAAAAATTACCAAGTTTAGGGGCACCATCCTGTTGGATTCCAGGAACATTTTTTTATATATATATATATAGCCAAATTTTTCAGTCTCAGATAATTAAACAATAGATGAAGGAATAAGTTCTAACGCTGTGGACATTAATTGTATGCATCACTCCAAGTAATCCCAGACAACTTCTCTTTAAGATAAGGGGACTTTATTTAGGAAATAGAAAATCCCATCTATTCTAAAGCATGCAAAAATTACTACAGATCTTAGACAATAATAATAGGTGAACATTAAACACAATTAACATGAAATTAAATCAGTGAGACAGCTGAGGGTCGGGTCAGAAAAGGAGGGGGGGCCTCACTCCAGGGAGCCAAAATCACAGATAGCCTAGGAGACAAAGTCATAAATCTCAGCTCTGTGCCAAGATGGAGGAGAGCACATGGAGCCTAAGAAAGAATCATAAAACTAGCTTTGGCTAAAGGACCACATGGGGGAAGCGTCCATGTGGTAGGCCTCTGCTTTAGCGACAGACTAAAGACAATGGAGTTAAACTTTTCAGCTAAGACCAGCTAACGCAGGCCGGACTGAGCCCGACTGCCGATGGAGTTATCAGGGAGGGAGAGAGAGAGAGAGAGAAAGAGAGAGAGGGAGAACAAGAGGATGGAAACAAGAAAGGCGTGATCTGCTCAGGATAAAACAGACAGTTTCAAAAACAGCAATTTCACAGCTCAGACTTATACGTGCGACGACGCAAAAATGAGCAAACAGGTACAGCACTTAAAAACACTTTAACCAACAATGAACGAGATCTAACTCGTTAAAACTCTATTTTCTCTGTTTATCTATGCCCAGACACACTATTAGTATAAATGAACCGGTTCAGTCCTACTTTGCCATGAAGGAGGTCCAGTCCACTAGGAGGAGAGAGAATTGTGTCCGTAGTTGAGCAAGAAAGGGAAGAGTTATAAAAAAACCTGTACAGGATTTTAAGGACCGTGTGGCCCAAAGGCAGGCTGGATGGCCTGTAGGTCGACCTCTAACGAGCTGTCTGGGAACAGTTCTGATATAGCTCACACGAGATACACAAACCGTATGAGCACTTCGAAGCGAGTTCTTCCCGGGTCCAGCGGGTTAGAACAAAAGAGAATCTTCACCGGTGAGATGTCCTCTGTTCAGCAGTAGTTCATCCAAGAACTTCCAGCTGGAGAACAATTCAAAATGGGCGCGACTACTCTTATAGCCGCCTTTGGCCGTGATGTCATCGCTGATGCCACCGTGGGTGGTCACGGACCAATAGGAGTGTGTTGGGGGTCACTGCTAAGATTGCTGGGAAATGTGGTCTGCTCAGTCCATCTTTGAAATAGCTCCCAGACATCCAAAAGTCTGTTCAGTTCATCTTATGAGAAATGCAATCACAACAAACCCTATCAGTATTTAATACTAAATCAGATAAAAATTTGAGATCTGATCCAAGAATTGAGAGTAAGGGCCTGGTGGACGATACATAACCACAAACAAAAATGGTCTTAATGTTTTGCAACTTGGATGAGGAAAATTAAGGGTTAGATGTTCAAAAGAGCTGTAGCTATCAATTGGTCTGGGACTAATTAGTAAATCAGAACAAAAAATGGTTGCAACTCCTCCTCCTCGCACAGTATTTCTAGGAATGTGAAAATTTAAATGACTGGAAGGAGTTGACTCATTTATACTGACTTAATTCTCCTACTGCAACCAGGTTTCTGTGAGACAAAGCAAATCAATGTGATAATCACCAATCAAGTCATTTACTAACAAAGTCTTCGAGGAGAGAGATCTTATGTTTAATAAACCACATTTAATATTTATTTTTCTGTTCAGTCAAAGTCGTATTTATCTTTATGAGATTTCCATAATTTGCTTTTGTTGGCTTAACTTTTAATCCATTTAATTTTGGCCGTGGGCAAAACATTGTTTCTGTAGGGTAATGTGTGGGTAACAGTACAGAAGCAGCAGAGAGGTGGGTTAAACTACGACTCTGCTTCCTGGTCTGGACCCTGGGTTGTCAGTGTTTTGGAGGACTAATAAATTCGGCCATATTCCTAGAAAGAAGAGCTGCTCCATCCAAAGTGGGATGGATGCCATCTCTCTGGATCAGACCAGGATTTCCCCAAAAAGTTTGCCAGTTATCAATGTAGCCCACATCGTTTGCAGGACACCACCTAGACAATCATTGATGGAATGACAGCATGCGGCTAAACATGTCATCACTGGTCCAATCAGGCAGGGGACAAGAAAAGATTACCGAGTCTGACATTGTTTTAGCAAACTTACACACCGAAGCAACACTAATTTTAGTGACCTCCGATTGGCGTAACCGGGTGTCATTACCGCCAGCGTGAATAACAATCTTACTGTATTTACGCTTATCTTTAGCCAGCAGTTTCAGGTAGGATTTGATGTCGCCCGTTATGGCCCCTGGCAAGCATTTGACTATGGTCAATGGTGTCTCTAATGCCACGTTTCTGACTATGGAGCTGCCAATTACCAGGGTCGGCTTCTCAGCGGGTGTGTCGCTGAGCGGGGAAAATCTGTTAGAAATGCGGACCGGTTGGTGGTGGCCCGTGGGCTGGGTCCTAGAACTATGCTTCCTACGTACCGTCACCCAGCCGGCCTGAGGTCCCGGCTGCGCGGGCTCTACCGGAGGACAGCTAGGGGGTTCTATCCTTGTTGGCTCCGCGCTGGCTAATGGGCTTCGGCTATCTGCTGGTTTTTCAACAGCGCGGAGCCGTGCTTCTAATTCTGATACCCTCGCCTCCAAAGCTACAAAAATATTACATATATTACAGTTACCATTATCACTAAAGGAGGCAGGGAAGTAACTAAACATCTGACAGAGAGAGCAAGAGAGAAGAGAAGAGTTAGAGACAGGAGAAAGAAGAGTAACCATAGCCGCAATGAAGCTAAGCTAACTGAGCTAGCGAGACCTTACCACCCCAAGAAAAGCTGTGTGAAACACAAGGAGTTCCCAAAACGTAAAGTACACCACCACAAAACGTGTGTTTTAGTGTGCTTGTGTGTTAAAATAACTTAGAAAGGCCTCAGCACAGAGAAAATAAGATCAATTCAAGAGAGTCTGAACAACAGCTCCACGGAGCACAACAGTGACAACAGGAAATGACGCAATATGGCTTACCCCGTCACAGAGTACCAACCAAAACACTTTACAAGAAAAGTCATTTAAATTCAATCATACATACACTCCAATAATTCATTCAGGTCATTATTCCAATCAGTTTAAAAGTTTTCTCTCTAAGGAAACCCAGCAGATTGCATCGAGTCAAGAAACCTCCAGCAGAATCGGAACCTTCTTTAGTATGAACGGCTCTCTGCCATGACAGATTGGGGTTTGAGAAGAAAGAGCAAAGACACGGAAATAACTGATGAAAAGAGAACTTTCTATGTTACAGAAAGTAAAAAGTTGATCACAGGCGAGGGAGAACATTCAGTTACTGGGAGCATCATCCTAGTCGATCCCCCTGTCCAACAGGGCATTGTAGCTAAGCAGGATACCAGACCAGGTGGAGCTTCTATGGAAAGAAAAACACTGAGGGAACACAAAGTTAACAGTCAAAATAACCGCAAATAATACAACTGGAGAGTAGTAGGAGAGAAAAGTAGCAGAGTGAAGAAAAGTGGTCAGTCTGTCCTCCAGCAGTCTAAGCCTATAGCTGCATAACTACAGAGATAGCTCAGGATGACCTAAGCCACTCTAACTATAACCTTTATCAAAAAGGAAAGTTTTAAGCCTGGCATTAAAAGTAAAAAGAGTGTCTGCCTCACGGACTAAAGCTGGGAGCTGGTTCCACAGGAGAGGAGCCTGATAACTAAAAGATCTGCCTCCCATTCTACTTTTAGAAATCCTAGGAACTACAAGTAAACCTGCAGTCTGAGAGTGAAGTGCTCTGTTGGGAACATATGAAACAATTAGATCTCTGATGTATGATGGAGCTTGATTATTAAGGGCTTTGTATGTAAGAAGGGGGATCTTAGATTCTATTCTGGATTTAACAGGGAGCCAATGAAGGGAAGCTAAAACAGGAGAAATGTGATCTCTCTTTTTTTTTCTTTTTATTGTAATACTTTTGTAATACACAAGAATCTATATTTATTCTAGGCTTTGAAGCAACAGATGCTAAATTTCCAATTGAGGGTATTGACCAATGAGCAGCAAGCAAGGAAAAGCTTGTTGCCCTGAAAAAATTACAATGACAGTATAACTGAACGTTTGAAAAAAAAACCAACATAATTTAAGCAAAATAACGTATTATATAAATTATCAGAAGTTCATATTGTTGTAACTATTAATAATGAAAAGTTGTCTGGTTTTCTGAGCATCAATCATTATAATCAATAATTTAATACTAATGTAATTATTGATGACGTTGGAGTTTAAACTGTTTATTAAAGATATAGGGGCACCAATCTCATAAATGAGATAATTTTAATTAAACCAGACTGTCAGTCTCTCTGAAAAGGCCTAATTGGACCACGGGGTTAAAACAAACTTTACAGCACACACTGAAATAGCACAGGAAACTTCTCGTTACTTAAGGGAATTTATTAATGAAATAGGTCAACCTTACAGATTACATTTCATTCATAATTTCCATCTATTCTAATGCATGCAAAAATATAGAACAAAGTTAACGTCGAGGGAAGGGGCGTGTGTGTGCGGCTGTGTGTGTGTGTGTGTGTGTGTGTGGGAGACAGCGAGCGAATGATGCGGGGGTTCAGCTTCCACCCTCAATACGATCGATCAAACTCAAGCCTTATCAATTGGCGCGATCGGTTCACAAAGGGAGACAAAGGAAGACCGCGTGGCGACTCAACAAAGGCTAGTTTCATTAGCAATGGTGGCTTGGACAAAGGAAACTGGGGCGACAGAGAACGGGGATCTACTGATGCCACGCGACCTGTCTAAACAGACACGCGCCGACCGCAGCGGACAATAAACAAACATGGAAATAATACAATATAATAAACTGCTTCTGGTTGCAACCAAAGTCCAATAATAAAACACAAAAAGCATGCACATTCAGGGTCGGTGTACAGCGACAGACGACCAAGAATAACAGTGGTTAACAAGTTGACAGACTTATTTTAACCACAGAAAACGGATATTAACCGTTAAGACCTATTCTCCTCTACCCAGACCAAAGATATGAACCAGTTTAATCCTACTTGGTGGGGGCAGCTCTCCACAGTCCACGACGAAGAACGCAGAAAGTGTCCAGTTTAAAGGAGCGGTTTGCGCAAATCCGAGGCCAGAAAAGCGGACGTCCAACTTTAGGCGCTGAGGGACTCAGGCCTGTTTTCAATAGAGCACAGATGGCCAGCTGACTCCCTGGTTACCCGTACAAGAAGTCTGTTTCCTCGGCCGATTCACTTCGAAGTTTAAAAGGGAAGTTCTTCCTGGTCCAGCAGGTTTGAACGGAAAAAGAGAAAATGCTAGCAGTGGATTAAAGTGTCTCCTTACAGGCAACGCTTGGAAACAAAAAGATGAAAATTTCAATCTCCGTGCTGCTTTTATCAACTCTGTGATGGCATCACTGGCCACAGACCAATGAGAATGGGTCGAGGGCAGCGCAGTGGGTGCTGGGAGATGCAGTTCGTTCAGTGAAGGGATGCTGGGAGATGCAGTTCGTTCAGTGAAAGGATGCTGGGAGATCCAGTTCGTTCAGTAAAGGCCATAGCCTCAACAATATAATTAGTGTTAATGCTAAATGGAATTAGTTACAGGGTTGGTAAATCTTTTGGGATCAACCTAAACTTCATTGGATTTTAATTTGAAAAGCTTTTTAAAAACTTTACTTTGTTGGGATGTGCACAGTAAAAGAAGGGGAGAAACAAAGTAATTGTGAGGCAAATTTCACCCTTCATAAGTAAACAGGGTGCTACAATCACTTTTTGACAAGTCCAATGGTTATTTTTTTCAGCCTTTTGGGGGTATCTAAGATGATGCAATGGTGTCAATGTCTTCTGATGAGAGCAACAACATCAACAGAAGATAAAGTTATTTTGAGGCATATTTAACCTTTTTAATGGAAACGTAATGTTATAATCCCTTTTGGCAAGTACATTTGTCCTTTTAAGCCATTTTAGGGATATTTAAGATGATAAAAAGGATCCAGTATGCTGTGATGGGTACAATAACATCAACAAATAATAAATAAAGGCATTTATAGGTAAATGTAATCCTTCGTGACTAAACAGGATGCTCCAATCACTTTTTGGCAAGTAAAATTCTTTTTTTTTTTTGCCCTTTGGAGGTATGTATGATCATGCAAAAGGCTCAGTATGCTGTGATGTTTACAGTAACAATAACAAATAATAAATAATGTCATTTATAGGTAAATTTAACCCTTCGTGACCAAACAGGATGCTCCAATACCTTTTTGGCAAGTAAAATGGTCATTGTTTTGCCATTTTCGGGGGAATTTATGATCATGCAAATGACCCAGTATTCTGGGATGTGTACAGTGACAATAACACATAATAAATAAAGTAATTGTGAGACATGTTTAACCTTTCACATGTAACCAGGACTCTGTAATCACTTTTTGGCAAGTAAAATGGTCGGGTTTTTTTTTACCATTTTGTGGGTATTTATAATCAGGCAAAAGACCCAGTATGCTGTGATGGGTACAACAGCATAAAGAGATAATAAATAATGTCATTTTTTGGAAAATTGAAATCTTCATGAATAAAAAGGATGCTATAATAAATTTTTGGCTAGTAAAATGGCAGTTTTTTGCCATTTTGGGGGTGTTTATGACTATGCAAAAGACTCGGTATGCTGTGATGTGTACAGTAACATCAAGAGATAATAAATAAAGTCATAGTGAGACATGTTTAACACTTCACATCTAACCACGATGCTATAATCAATCTTTGGCAAGTCCAATGATCCTGTTTAGCGATTGGAGGTATCAAAGATGGTGCAAAGGACTCAGTATGCTGTGATGTCTACAATTAAATCAATGAGAAATAAATAAAGACATTTTGAGGCATATTTAACCCTTCATAGGTAAACAGGATGTTATCGTCACTTTTTGGCAAGAGAACAATCACAATTCTAAGATTGTTGCGGCAAGACAATAACATTACTGAGGGCCGCCGTGGGCTAAACTCGTTGCCTCTGCCAGACGCGCGTTCCAAACAATCCTAGAGCACTTCTGTATCAGCAGTGACGCATTTATTTCTTCCAACCACAGGTTCCAATGTTTACACAATTTGATCTAGGAACAAAGCGTTTCTCTGACTGTCACAGACTTATGCAAAATTACGTGATGCGCGGACAACAGAAAATATGACCACCACCGAACTCACCCCACTTCCTCATCCATTCATTTTTGCCATGCGAGTTGGTACGTGCACATTTCAAAACTTTGTGACACACGCCCACAGCAACACACCCACCACCCAGGTAATGATGTTGAGTGTCACCTGTGCCACCATATGAATATTCATTCATGCAAAGCGTGGCTCCTACATTCCGGCCCCTAATTATTACACACAATAATTATCCAATCACCAACATGTAGGAGACAAGTCCAGCAAAATATCATAATATGTAAACCCACACCAACTACTTATGAGTCTACTACTAAGCCCAAGTGATCAGTCAAGTGAATAAGTCAAGCCATCAAAGTCATTAAAAAGAGTCTTCAGCATTCATGTCAAAGAAGTCCATCCATTTTTTCTCACGACTCCTCTGCTTCCTGGAGAAGGCACACTTTGGTAACAGGTCTATTCAGGTAATTAGTCTTGGTCTTAATCCAAACTTGTCGCACAAGTCCTCCCTTATCAGGAACAGTGTCCACAACTCTACCAGTCAGCCATGAGTTGCGAGGCGCAGATTCATCCAAGATGACGACGATATCTCCTGGAGCAAGATTCCTTTTAATGCTCTGCCATTTCTGCCGTTCCTGAAGCTGAGGCAAGTACTTCTTCAACCAGCGTTTCCAGAACAGATCGGCCATATACTGTACTTGTCTCCATCTTCGACGAGCGTAGACTTCATCCCTGGAAAACACTCCTGGTGGCAATGAGGGGTTGGATTTCAGAAGAAGCAGATGGTTTGGAGTCAAAGCTTCTAAATCATGAACATCAGTGGAGGCCTTTGTTATGGGGCGACTGTTGATGATAGCTTCAGCTTCGCATAGAACTGAATGAAGAATTTCCTCATCAAGACTCTGGGTTCTCAACACAGAGTTTAAAACCCTCCGTACAGACTTTATCAGACGCTCCCACACTCCACCATGATGCGATCCAGCAGGGGGATTGAAAATCCACTTAATCCTCTTCTGAAGCAGAGTGTCATTGATCTGAGCATGATTCCATCTTCTTATTCCTTCTCTTAGCTCACGTTCAGCTCCAACAAAGTTGGTCCCATTGTCTGAATGCAGTTCCAACACCTGCCCACGCCTAGCGATGAATCTTCGAAGGCTATTGATAAAGGAATCCGTGTCCAGTGATGACAATACTTCCAGATGCACTGCTCTTTCAATTCAAATTCAAAATTACTTTATTAATCCCAAAGGGAAATTAAATGTTGTTGTAACTCATTATGCAAGTTCCTTCAAAGATTTGTTGTAGATGCTGATGGCTGTGGGTAGGGATGATCTCTTGTAGTGCTCTGCAGATCTGAAGAAGCCTCTGACTGAAGACGCTCTGTAGTTGTATGATGTAGAGGATGCTCTGGATCTATGGCGTCTTCTTTTCAACTCATCAGGGTTTTGTGGCTGTAGTTGAGGTATTATTTGAGCTTTTGCGATGTTAATCAGCTGCTGCCAGTTGTAAACCACCTTGTTGCCATGGTTATGCATCATAACAAATGTCCAAAAATAAAAAGTATCAGCAAAAATCCTTCCAGCTGCACAGCATTCAAAACCAGAGAGTACAGTTGTCCACAAAAACAATGTTTCTACCAGAAATGGAAGAATTAAAGTTTAAAAAAAGAAAAACATATGAACCAAAGTAACAGAGCTACTCCAACATGCTGCCACCTTGAGCGGCGCAATTCCGGAATTGCTCTTATTGCCATACAGGTAAAGATGACTCCATAGCGCTTCACCATGCTCCTGCCACGCTTAACCTGGAATGGTCCAAAACAATCTATTCCAACACGAGTAAATGGAGGTTCATCTGGACATACTCTCTCAAGGGGCAAATCTGCCATCCTTTGATATCCTGGCGCAGCATGCAGTCTACGACAAGTAATACACTTTGGTAAGGTCTTCCTGATAGCAGTGCTAGCACCAGGAATCCAGAATCGTTGGCGTAGCTCAGCAACCATGTGATTGCGTCCACCATGACCCGTCAGCTGATGCACATGTCGTAGAACAAGTTCAGAAATGTGAAGGTCCTTTGCCAAAATAGCTGGATGTTTAGCTTCAGCAGGCATAGCTGCTCTACTGAGCCTTCCCCCAACTCTTAGGATGCCATCTTCCTCCAGGATAGGATTGAGCTTGTAGAGATGGCTTGTCTTCTTTACATTTCCACCTTTCTGCAAACTTGTCACTTCTTGTGGATATCTCTTCCACTGACAATAAGGAATAATAGCAGTCTCTGCCTCCTCAAACTCCTTCAGTGACAAGTAACTTGATCCAGCATGAATCTTAACCGAACCCATTTCTTTTTTCAATCGTTCTTGGACTGTCACTCCATCAAGGCCAGAACTGGTCAGATTCACTTTCAGTCGCTTCCTTTCTTGAACAAGTGCCAACAATAAGCATTTGAACCAGAGTAGCCAACCAATCATCCTTTTTAGTTTGGCCCAAGAAGAAAAATGACCAATGAAGTTCATAAGAGGATCTACCTGCTCACTGGCATCTGTAGCATTCACAGACACAAAGGTTTTGACCTCTGGATCATCTGGAGACATCTCTCTGAAGCCATCCGGATTCAGTGGCCAATTCCTTTCAGGCTCCTGCAGAAATCTTAGGTCCTGCCAACCATGTATCAGTCTTCAAAAAAGACTCCACACTGGCTCCTCTGGATGCGATGTCCGCTGGGTTACTGTGGGTATCAACATACCTCCACTGAGTTGATGTGGACAAGGTAAGTATCTCTGCGACTCGATTCGCCACGAAAGTCTTGAACCTTGACGTTTCATTCTTGATGTACTTTAAGACAGAAGTACTATCAGTCCAGAAAACAGACTCTTGCAGCTCCATCATTAACTCTTTCCTCCACAATTTATCCATCCGACTTGCAACCACTGCTGCTGTCAGTTCCATGCGAGGTATAGTAATTGATTTGAGAGGACCAACACGTGCTTTCCCCATTAT
Source organism: Valencia hispanica (assembly GCA_963556495.2). Classification (NCBI taxonomy): domain Eukaryota; kingdom Metazoa; phylum Chordata; class Actinopteri; order Cyprinodontiformes; family Valenciidae; genus Valencia; species Valencia hispanica. The sequence continues at coordinate 1,085,356 of OY747701.1, read as the reverse complement.
GAATGCACAGTGCACACGTCCTTTAAAGTCCTGCTGCAACAAATATGTCACAGTTCCAAATCCTTCTTCACTTGCATCACTAAAGTGGTGAAGCTGAGCTCTCACGGCTACTCAAAAGTCTAGAGGTTTTAAACATCGGTTAACTTTAAACCCTTCAAGTTGACGAAGTCTTTCCAACCATTCTGTCCACTCTTGAGCAATATCTTGTGGCAGAGGATCATCCCAACCAACTTGTCTTCTGCTTAGGGTCTGAAGAATTCCTTTGGCAACCAGTACAACTGCTGCCAAAAACCCCAGGGGATCATAGATGGAGCTCATGATTGATAAAACTCCTCTTCTTGTCAGAGGTCTGTCTTTAAGCATGATATCAAATTTAAACAGATCTGACTGAACACACCACTGCACACCCAATGCACGCTCCACTGGAAAATCATCCCCATCCATATCCAGGTTCTTCATCTCTGTGGCTCTTTCATCCGGTGGTATAACAGCAAGGACGTTGCGTCGGTTGCTGATCAATTTGAGGAGCTGGAAGCCTTCCTTTTTGCAAAGAGCACGGAGCCCTTGATACAACACAACAGCCTTCTCTTCAGAACTTAGTGAGACCAAACAGTCATCCACATGGAAGTTGTGAAGCACAGTGTCAGTCACATCCGAGCTGGCCAGCTGCTGGTTATCCTCTGAACATTTTCTCAGCGCAAAACTGGCACAGTTTGGAGAAGATGTGGCACCAAACAAGTGAACAACCATTCTGTGTTCCACCAGGTCTTGCTCATAGTCTCCATTCGGCCACCAGAGAAATCTCAACAAATCAGAATCAGATGGTGGTACTCTGACCTGATGAAACATTGCTTCAATATCCGCCATGATAACAACAGATTCTTTTCTGAACCTGGTGATGACTCCAACCAATGAACTGGTGAGATTGGGACCCTGTAAGAGTTGAGCATTCAGAGAAACTCCTCTAAATGTAGCACCACAGTCGAACACAACCCTTTTCTTCTTCTGGGGATGGTAGACTCCATGGTGTGGTATAAACCAAACTCTTCCATCACAGCGTTCAAGATCCTTGACTGGAACTCTCTCATCGTAGCCCTTGGAGATGATGTCATTCATGTAATGTGTATAATCAGAATGGTACTGATGGTCTTTGATGAATCTCCTTTTCAACATCAAGGCACGCTGTTCTGCCACTTTTTTATCCTTTGGCATCCTCAAATCCATCTGCCTCAGAGGAAGACCAATGACATAATGACCGTCTTCCAACTTGACTGACTCTGCAACCAACTCCATGAAGCGATGATCTTCCCTAGACCATCCAGGCTGCTCATCTTAAAAACATTCAGGGAAATCCAATTTCATCTGCTGTTGCCACAGATCATCAAGCTTAGATACAGATATCCTGTTAACAATGACACTCAGCTGCTCGTTTCCTGTGCCTCCACCACTGTCACCTCTGAGAGGTCAATTTACTGTCCATCCAAGGATTGTTTTAACTACACATGGACCACCATCCACACTCCTTATGACATGCCATGGTTCCAGTGCTTTAGGAACATTCATTCCAATAAGCAAATCAATACCCGAATTGATTTCTGTGATCCTCAAGTGTGTCAAATGAGGCCATTGTAGCAGATCTTCTTGACGGGCAATATTTCCACCATGTACAGGCATGCTACTCTGTGTTTATAAGTCGGGTAACTCACAAAACACATCTTCATCCAATCTAGCAATCTCAAGGTCTGACACGATGTTACTCTCAAACACCTTCTCTTGACCCATTGTCCACAGAAGGATGTTGGTTCTTCTCCCAGTGAGATTCAGTTTCCTCATGAGTTCCTCGGTACAAAATGATGCAGAACTACCAGGGTCTAAGAAGGCATAAGTTATCATTGTTCTTTGGCTCTTCTTGCACTTGACTCGAACTGGCAAAATCAACAATGTACAATCACACTCACCGGCCCCAGTTAAACCACTGGATTGGACAGAGATTGAGGCCCTTCCTCCTGTTTAATCAGCTTCTTCCATCTTCTGTATTAGACCAGGTTCCTTTTCCTTGGAGAAGATATGTAACATTGTGGGATGTTTAGAACCACACACTTTACAGTGAAGTCGTCTTCTGCAGTCTACAGCATTCTCTAAGCAGAAAACTATATGCTTGTAGGGCTTTTACATCTTCAGATTTTATGATAGGCCAAGAGAAAACTTTATCCATGTAAGCAGAGATTATTTTCGGTGAGCTGCCAAAATGTTCTTGAAGTAACAATTTTGCTTTAGCATATCCAGAATCATTGGGCATGTGGACACAGCTTCTCACTAGCTCTCGAGGCTAACCTCTGGTGTATTGTTCCAAGAAATACAGACAATCCTTTGCACTGTTTGTTTTAACTTCAATGCTGTGCTCAAAGGCACTCATGAAGGTATTGTACTGGAGGGGATCACCATCAAACACTGAAATTTTTCTTCTTGGAAGTGAAGATAAGGACTGTTGATTGACCAATAAAGATGTAATTTAATTTTTTTTTTCCAACACCGATATTAATTTCTTATTTTCACCAGTTGGTGATAGATGTGACTGATGTGTAGATTGTGGATAAGACTGATCCATAGTTTGAACTCCATCTTGCTGCATCTTCATTGTCACCTGTTCTGTAAATGTGACTTGAGTCTGTCCATCCACTTGGTTTACTTTAGGGCGGGCACCCAGATGTGAATAAGACTGCCAAGAAGAAATCCTTTCATGAGATTGTTGTTCAGTGACTGTAGGCACAAATGTTTTTGCATCCACATTTAATGTTCGAGATGTCCTTTGTTATTTCTCAAAATAGGAATTCATTCCATCTGATCCAGTTTGTGAAGCACCTTTTGCTTGAGAACAAACAGAGCCCAGCTGCAACACCTTTACCTTTGCCATTGTTGCTGCTATATCAGTCTCCAAATTCAGTTGTTCTTTCTTCTTCCTCAGCTGTTCCTCCGGCTCTTCCAATGCATGCTTTCCATTTAGCATTTTCTGTCGCGCCATTAATGCAGCCATGTCTGCTTCTGCTTTAATGCGTGCTGAATATGTTGAAGATAAAGATGATCTACTCTTTGATGAGCGGCTTCCCTTTGATCCTGCGCTCCCAACATTGGAAACATGGTCACCTGGCTTTACATCATCTGCAGTCACAACATCTCCAACACTACAGTTTGATATCTGAGAAACGCATGATTCAGCTGCATTTTTATCTTCAGAAGATTCAACACAAGGTAGCTGAGACTGCTGCGCATAAGATGTTTCTTCTGTGGTAGGACCTGCATCATGATGTATATGTCCATCTGCATTTGAAAGCCACCTTTCAGGCTATGTGCACTCGTAGCCAGGTTTTAAAAAAAATTAATATTTTCACCACCTCGTTTAAAAAAAAATCTCCGTCCACACCTGTGTTGTTAAGCACATTCGTGGACATGCCAAACCTGTAGGGGGCAGAAGTTCCCCCAAATCCTATCCACTCCGAGTAACTTTCTATGTTCTAACTTCTACATAGAGCAGTAATTGAGCTTGTAAAAACAAGCAAGCAAAAAGCGCTTGGACAATCGATGATGCCAACACATCTCCTAGGGCAAAAATGCTGTTTCTGAGTGTTAACACAGGTCGCACAAGTGATGTCGGAGCATTTTTGTCGCGGAAAGTGACGTTGCAGAGCTGAAAACTCTGTTTTTTTCTGTCCACACGCAAACGCTTAAAACGGAGGAAACGCAAATCTCCGCTTTGGCCGGAGTTTTTAGAAATAATCGTTTTCTGTGATAAAAACTGGGTTTTCGTGTAAATGATCTGCGTTTTTCCTTCGTGTAAACGGGGCCTCAGTTTCATCTATAAATGCACAGTTGAATTTATGAATGCTTGAAAACCACTTATTTTGTTTCTCTTGTTCATCCAATGGAAGCAGGGGAATGATAGATTCATGAAGGTGAGTTACATCCTCAATTAATGGTTTTGCATTATCAAAATAAGACTGAACAATCTTAATATTTTTCTCAGTTTGCACAAGTTCTGTGAGGGTTTTTATTACAGCTTTAATTTCACGAACCTTTATTTGGCGTTCTTTTTGAAGCCTTTCAATCTTATTTTCTAAAGCTTTGACAGTGAGTTTCGACTGTCTTTTCTCATCTTTGTCTTTGACACCAGAGTTTGATTTGGATTCATTTGATACCATTTTTATTGCTTAGCACGATGAGGAGTTGTCAATAAATGTCCATCTTCACGCGCATGCAGTTGTAGTGTGTGTGTCCATACCTCGGTTTCCACGATTTTATGAATGAACGTAGTAGGCTGCGCTGCGCTCCTACAGCCTCTCTCCGTCCACCCGTTTCCTCCTCGGAAACAACTGAAGCAGATCCAGGAAATGCAGTATAATATCCAATGAACAATGTCTCTGGGAGTCAGTTTCTGTTGACTTTAATGTTGCAGCAACACAATAACATTACTGAGGGCCGCCGTGGGCTAAACTCGTGGCCTCTGCCAGACGCGTGTTCCAAACAATCCTAGAGCACTTCTGTATCAGCAGTGATGCATTTATTTCTTCCAACCACAGGTTCCAATGTTTATACAATTTGATCTGAATAAAGCAATTCGCTTACTGTCACAGACTGCAAAATTACGTGATGTGCGGTCAACAGAAAATATGACCACCACCGAGCTCACCCCACTTCCTCATCCATTCATTTTTGCCATGCGAGTTGGTACGTGCACATTTCAAAACTTTGTGACACACGTCCACAGCAACACTCCCACCACCCAGATAATGATGTTGCATGTCACCTGTGCCACCATATGAATATTCATTCATGCAAAGCGTGGCTCCTACAAATATATCCTGTGTTGAAATGTAGGCTACTATTTATGCTTTAATCTTGTCACCTTTAAACAAAACAAATTCATATATAGATAGTAAGACGGTTTAATTGTAAAGCCATAGGAGCTTGATCAGTTTGATCGCGTTTTTTCAAGTGAAAATGTGCCATGGAGAGTTACTATAGTAATAACAAAACAATTAACTTTACCTTCATGTCAAACGAAATAAAAACAAAAACAACGTAAACAGTATAACACGTTGTTGGCTATGACATTAAAATATTGGCAAAAAACCCCAGAATAGATCGATAAAATAGTTGGAAAATAATTTATTTTAATTTACATAACTTTTCCCTTTACATTCAATGCAGCAGAGTTATGTTACGCTAATTTTAAATCAATATCAAGGCTATATCATAGACATATCCAATTCTTAGCAAAAAAACATATTTCAATTGCAAATATTACATCCAGGCTTACTTATTGTGACTGTTTAATATAAATGGCAAACATTTTAAACAAATTCTGAAATAGAAAACACAGTAAGTCTCTGGAGAAAATTATAGAAAGAAAATGGAAGCAAACATCTAGTAAAGTATTTGACAAGGATATTTGTGCTTTTTCAATGTCGATAATGTTTGATTTGAAGAATTTTAAGTCACAATCGTGGTTACGTCCAGTAACACAGTTGCCTAACCCGTGCACGCTCCCGCGGTGGCTGATCAGTTTTTGGCAGACCATCACTTTTTCTCCTCTATTCTTTTCCTCCAGTTCCGCTGATCCCGCGGCTCCTGGATCGAGGAGGTCGGGGAGGAACAGCTGTTAATAATTCCTCATAGCCCCGGAGCCCAAAGGCACACCGTGGTTCCTGAATCTGCTGCAGCTGCTATGGGGTCGCCCGTGGCAGCTGCCGTGGAGAGAGGATGCGCTCCACCAGGCGGGAGGGGCGATCCGGAGATAGGCCAGCTTCTCTGGGTCTGGCCGCTGAACGGGAGCGCTTAGAGAGGCTAGGCCTCCTGCAGGAGGTGGTGCACACGATCCAAGGCGCACGAGCAGAGTCTACCACGGCATGGATCCAGTCTGTCCGTTAGGTTGCTTGCTGTCCTTCGTCCAGCTACTGATGGACAGAAATGTAGCTTTCAGCACAGTTAAAACTTATGCTGCAGCTATTTCTTCCTGTCACCAGGGTTTTGGGGACAGAACGGCCTTTAACCATCCACTAATGAAACGCTTTCTGAGAGACACAGACCTGTGTCCCGCCCACTAGTTCCTCAGTGGGATTTAGCGCTGGTTCTGCGCGCACTGGTTAAAGCTCAGTGTGAGCCTCAAGTTTCTGCCCTGCAGTTGGCTCTGACATCCACAAAGAGAGTGAGCGATTTATCCGCTCTCTCTGTCGCTCCTTCCTGCCTTAGAATATGAGAGGACGGCAGCTCAGCTGTGCTGCGTCATAATCCTGCTTTTACACCTAAAAGCATCACAAGCTCGTTCAGGTGGAGAGTGATAACTCTGGATGGCTTCTATCCTCCTCCTCATAACTCTGAGGAGGAAGCCACGTCTCATCTTCTCTGTCCCGTGCGCGCGCTGTCGTGTTATGTGGCGCGCACGGCCGCACAGCGCCGCTCCCAGCGTCTGTTCGTGCATTACAGAGAAAACTCTGCAGGACGTCCCTGTCCGTTCAGCGCCTCTCACACTGGTTATGTGAAGCTATTGTAGCATTCCAGCCGGAATTCATTCAGACAATGCACTCAATAATCAGAACTGATGGATTATAGTGGGGTATTCCAACCCATTTATTCACGGTTAACCATAGACACACCGTACGAGCTGAAATCATAACATAAAACATAAAATCATTCACTCTAAATGACCACATTTCACCCTTTGCTAATTACACCATAGGAAGGGGATAGGAAGCGCTAGCGTCAGCATGCTAACTAACTCCAAAACTTGTTAACATACAAAAAATAAATTGACAAATTATCCGAAATTTAAATAACATATACAATCCACAAACATACCTGTTCGCCTTCCAGCTAGATGCTAAATTAAAGATGGATGGAAAACGATACTCTTCTAATCAACTTTCTTATGGTGAACAGTAGCATTTCAACCTTCCCTCTCGTCTCAGCTTTCATTGCGCATACGCTGATGCGCAGGAAAAGGAAATTAAATAATTGTGTGTTTATTAGCTTCCTGGCTAAATCGCTCCCGCTATTGGACAAAAAGTGGCCTTTTCCTGTTGAATTATGCTTCGATGTTTAGTGCTTGGTTTGGGAACAATATAGACAGTATTAATGTTGTCTACTAAAGCAGCATGAATTATTTATTTACCATTTATATGTCGATATTTGACGCTATTTTGAAACCGGAAGTAACCCGTTCCGATTTTCATAATAAGAGTCATGTTAACATTATGAAGCATAATTCGCTCTAGGAAATTAGTATCTAAACAATATAAATAAAAACAAATAATCTGGGTCCTTTACACTCCCACCAAAAACATTGGTGTTTCAAATATAGATTAATAACCATGAGAAGAGTGAACACAAATGATTTTCAAGCACAAAATAACCAATGACCAGAAATATTGCATAGGCCTACATGGAACAAACTAGTTACTATCTAGCAACAAGACCAGTTTCTGAACTGGTCGTTCAAGCACTGACTGCTTGGTGAGACGTTCACCATTTTTGCCTAGTTTTCTGTCACCTAGACATATCTTTACTCTCCTAACCAGTCCATCTCTGTCCATTGTAGTTTCTACAACTGTGCCCAACCTCCATTCGTTTCTAGGCAAGTCTTCATCTTTCATCATGACTATATCCCCCATCTGCAGGTTTCTTTTAGGGGTGTACCAGCGTTGTCTGAGGGCAATGTTGGACAAATACTCTTTCCGCCAACGACTCCAGAACTGCTCAGCCAAATATTGTACGAGGCGCCATCTCTTTCTTGCGTACATATCTTCTCTGATGAACTTCCCAGGGGGAGGAAGGGCTGAGCTAGACTTCAGGGTGAGTAGGTGGTTAGGGGTAAGAGGCTCAAGACTGTTTGGATCGTTGAGGTTTTAAACGGTGAGAGGATGACTGTTAACTATTGTCATTGCTTCATAGAAGAATGCTCGAAGGGAAGCATCTGAGAGACTTCCAGGAGAGAGCGAGAGGGTTGCGTTGAGGACGCTCCTGACCGTTCTAATTTGACGCTCCCACACCCCACCAACATGGCTTGAACTGGGAGCATTCATGACGAAGTTACATTGATTCTCAGAGAGAGAGCCAGTTTGTCCCCATCTACTTCCTTGAGAGCTTCCTTCAGTTCATTTTTGGCTCCTAAGAAGTTGCTGCCCTGGTCCGATTTAATCTGGCGCACTGCCCCACGTATAGCAATGAAACAGCGCAGTCCATTTATGAAGGAGTCTATTGACAGGTCCTCTAGCATTTCGATATGAATGGCTCTAGAGGAGAAGCAGGTGAAGAGAAGACCATATCTCTTGCGCACACTGCATCCTTGCTTGCTGTAGAAGGGGCCAAAGCAGTCCATTCCACAGTATGTAAAGGGTGATGATGGATCCACACGCTCTGAAGGGAGATCGGCCATTTTTTGCTCTTCCGTATGTCTCCGGAGCTTTCGACAAAGAACACATTGGCGAAGATAAGATGCCACCGGCCTACCAATTCCTGATATCCAATAACCCTTTGTCCTGATCGTGTTGATGTTCATTCCTTTGCCTTGATGTTTGATCCTTTCATGACAGTATGCAATAATCATCCTTGTGATATGATGTTCCTTTGGAATGATCGCAGGATGTTTGACAGCATGAGGGAGATTTGAATCACAGAGTCGTCCTCCCACCTTAATCACACCATCATTGTCCAAGAAGGTGTTGAGGCGATGCAGCTCGTTGTGAAGTGGTAGCTGACAGCCTTTCTTCAGAAGCTTCAGTTCCCCTGAATATGTTTGTCTCTGCAGGTATTTGATTATGAGGCACTCTGCATCTTCTCTTTCTTTTACTGTTGAGAGACCCTTTGATTCTTCTTGATCCATCGAAGAATACGCGCCACTACGCCAACAGCTCGAGTCCAGGATGAGAATCCTGACAGCCGATCCGTAAGTGTCTTGTTCTCTAGTTTCTGTGCTTAGGGTCTGAGCTCCTTTCACTTCTGGATCTCCCACTGGCAGTTCCGAGATCACTTCTTCCGAAAGGCCGATTTCCGTTTCCCATAAAAATGTGAGGCCGGTAAACCAGTCCGTTGATATCATCTCATTGATGCCAGTAAACCAGTCCGTTGATATCATCTCATTGATGAAGAGGCCTCTAGAAGCGTGATCCGCCGGATTTTGGTCAGTAGGGACATATCTCCATTGCTTTTGAGTCGTATTGAGGTGTATCTTCTGGATACGGTTGGCGACAAACGTATGGAAACGTCAAGCCTCATTGTTGAAGTATCCTAGAACGACCTTGGAATCGGTCCAGAAATACTCCTCGATGTCAGTATGTCCAAGCTATTCCTTCAGAACATTACTGGTTTTCACCAAGATGACTGCAACTGTTAACTCTAATCTTGGGATTGTGGTGAGCTTCGTTGGAGCAACACGAGATTTTGCCACGACTAGAGCGCAGGGGATGTCTCCTTCTTCATTGGTAAGTCTCAGATATGAACACTGTCCATAGCCAGTCGTGCTTGCATCGGAGAAGTGGTGTAACTCACGTTTAGTAACTTTTCCAAAGTCCCCTAGTGCATAACTCCGTGGTATGTTTATCTTCTCCAGGTTGGTAAGGTTGTTTTTCCATCTCTCCCACCGTGGACAAAGTTCATCGGTCAGAGGGTCATCCCATCCCGTTCCATTTCTGCACATTTCCTGCAGCACTCCCTTTCCGATGAGCAAAAATGGGGCTATAAACCCTAAGGGGTCATACAGGGAAGCAACCATGGACAGTATTCCTCGGCACGTTCCCGGCTGGTCCTTGAGATCGATGCTGAACTTCAGGCAGTCCGATTAGATGTGCCATTGGATACCCTACGTTCTCTCTGATGGTAGGTTGTAGAAGGTAAGGTTGAGGTCTTTAATGTCTGATGCACGTTCAGAGGATGGTATGCTTTCCAAGACAGCTCTGTCGTTGGACACAAACTTGTGGAGCCTAAGACCACCTAGGGCACAAATTCTTCTGGCTTCTTCAGCCAACTGGATAGCCCTCTCCGGACTGTCTGTACTTGTGACCCCATCGTCGACGTAAAAGTCTCTCATAATAAAGGGTAACGGCATCTCATAGTGACCTTGACTGTTTTTCTTGATGCCGTTTTTAAGTATGTCCAGGAACAGAATGTCTTCCCGAGACACTGGTTTGCCATCTTCCTTAGCATGATTAAAGTCAGACTCCAGAATGCGAATGGCATCTGCAGGGGTGACTGGCGGGAGCTCCTTGACAGCAACCCGGAAACATTGTCTCGCCGTACTTGGAGTGTCGAGGCACGGCGAAGAGCAACCTACTATACTCCATCCTAAGTCGGTACGAACCGCATAAGGCTCTTCGTTTCTTCCTGATATTACGTCTCTTGGTGCCATTGCCCGTGCACATTTATATCCTATTAACAGACCAACCTCACAATCCTGCAGTGGTGGAATCTCTTCTATGACTTTAGAGAGATGATTCCATTTTCTGGCCGTTTCGCAATTCAATTCAATTCAGTTTTTTTATATAGCGCCAATTCACAACAGATGTCATCTCAAGGCACTTAACAAGAAGTCATTTCAATACATTTATACAAACATTCCAATCAGTTAAAAAGTTTCTTATTTAAGGAATCCCAGCAGATTGCGTCTGTCATTGGAATGAGGTTGGGCAGACTTTCCAACCACAGCAATCCTTCAGCAATCCCTCATACTGAGCAAGCATGTAGCGACGGTGGAGAGGAAAAACTCCCCTTTAACAGGAAGAAACCTCCAACAGAACCAGGCTCAGTAGGAGCGGCCATCTGCCATGACTGTCTGGGGGTTTGAGAAGACAGCTCAGAGACAGAAGGAACAGAAGGTCCGACATAAGAGTACTCTCTATGTTACAGAAAGTAAAAAGTTGATAACAGGACACAGTGGATGTTCAGCCACTGGGAGCACCATCCCAGTCGATGCCCCCCGTCCAACAGGGCATTCCAGCCAAGCAGGTTGGAATATGCTCGCGGTTTACCGGTATGCAATCCTTGGTATAAGCAGGAGGAAGGTCGATGAAGAGGGAGGAGTGATAACCTCGGACACGAAGCCCTGAGACCCTTCGGCTTTTCACAATCACGTCACGTCCTATCATAGTCGTTAACTTCAGTTTAACTGGACAGGATTCTGCCTTTAGAGCATTGCTTACCTCCTGGTCGACAAAAGTTGTGTCACTTTGCGTGTCCAGCAGGGCGTAGAACAGTTTTTCTGTTGCTGCATCATTTTTTGACACCCATACAGGTACAATCATGGATGTGTTGGTAGACTGTCCAGTATTCACTGACATTGAAGTCGCAGCAGCCTCCATTTGACTGGCATTGCTTGGGGTGGTAGTTTCCTGAGGTGGGATTCTTTCCCGCTGTACATAGTTGTCATCATGCAAACAAGTGGGATGTTTGCCCTTGCAAGTGTTGCATGAATGTCGAAATCGACAGTCCTTTGCATTATGCCCAGATTTGGTGCAGCCATAGCAGAGCTTATGTTCTCTGAAAAATTCTCGTCGCTCCTCCAAAGTTTTAGCGATGAACTTGGGACATCCATGTAGCCTGTGCTGATTGTTTTGACAGAAGGCAAAGGGAGGCCTTACCTTTCCTTTAACTGTTCTTAGCTTGTCACTGTCTGCCTCAGTCTGAGTGCTCAGAACGCTCGCCTTGTTCCACTTAGGCTCCCTGTTGCATTGTTTTGCAGTGCTCGACTCAGAGCTGCGGAGGGCGTGAGCCGAGGTGATCGGATTGCAAGCGATCTCTGCCTCCATTGCCATAAACGTGTCAAAGTCTTTGAAACTGGGGAATTCTTTATTATTTTTTAAGGCTTCAGTAGCCTTCCTGTTCCAGTAAGATGCCATCCACTCAGGTAGTTTTAGAACTAGCTTTTTATTCTCTTCACAGTCGTTCAGTATTTCGAGGTTCTTCACATGCTTCATTGCATCTTGACAGGCATTGGCCAATCTGCAACCTTGTCTCTGAAGGCTCTCTGTATAATGAAGGCTTGGCCATATCTGTTATCCAGCCACAGTAAGTCCTTGTAAGCTTCATCGTCATTTCTATAGAAAGTCCCATCCAGTGTGTTACGAGCTGGACCGCCTACATATTTCTTCAAATAATAAAGTTTGTCAGCTGAGGGGATGGCCTTTTTGTCAATGAGTGACATAAAAGAGGTTTTCTACTCAATAAACTGAATGGGGTCACCGTTAAAAACAGATGGCTCTGGCAGTGGAAGTCTGTTAAGAGACATATTTTCTTGTAAGGCTTGGGCGAGGGATGGCACGTTTAGGAAGAGATGCTGTGATGTTGGGATGTTGATGGCTAATAGTAGGGTGGCCATGATGATTTTCTACTAAGCTAATAGTGGAATGGACACTGCCTTCCTGCGATGCTCCCTGGCTGTAGACCTGCAGTCTGGCCCGGGCAGCCTTTAAATCCTTTTCTGCTTGAAGGCGTTGAAGTCTGCGCTTTTCTACTTCCATTTTTCTCTGTTGTTCCTCTATTTTCTTTTTTTGTTTCTATTCTTCCAGCAACACTTCAAACTCAACTTCCTTAGCAGCTAGCTCTGCCGCGGCATCCACCCGTTTGAGTGTTAAGGTGGTGCTTTCGTGACTGTGGACAGACTTTGTCACTCGAGAAGCAGTGGAACCATAGATGGAGCGTGCGTAGCTGCTCTTAATAAGCTCTTTGAGACGTCGTTGTACTTGGTTTGCATCATAATCTCCATCGATGTCCGACATTTGCTCATAGGTAACTTTCATAATTTCTGCTGTAACTGCTTCACAACTATCAACGTGGCGTCTTACTTCTGGAGAAGGTGTGGTATAACTTCGTATTTCAAGGTAAGTGTTTGACACAGCCTCTTTCTTCTTCTCCAAAGCATCCATCAAAGATGCCAGCTCACTTTTACTAATATCCGACTTGAGTACTGGACGAGGAGGAGGAGTTGCAACCATTTTTCGTTCTGATTTGCTAATTTATCCCAGACCAATTGATAGCTACAGTTCTTTTGAACATCTAACCCTTAATTTTCCTCATCCAAGTTGCAAAACATTAAGACCATTTTTGTTTGTGGTTTTGTATCGTCCACCAGGCCCTTACTCTCAATTCTTGGATCAGATCTCACATTTTTTATCTGATTTAGTATCAAATATTAATAAGAGTCATTATAGTGGGGGGCTTCAATATTCATGTGGACACTGAAAGTGATAGCCTAAATCCAGCCTTTAATGCTATTTTAGACTCAATTGGCTTTACTCAAAAAGTACAGGGATCGACCCACTCGGGCAAACACACTTTGGACCTTGTACTGACATACGGTATTGAGTGCGAGGAAATAACAGTCCACCCACATAACCCGGTCCTGTCTGACCAGTTCTTGATAACTTTTGAGTTTACTTTAACTGACCATCTTAAATCTGAAAGAAAATTTCATTATAGTAGAGCTTTATCAGACAATGCTGTAACAATTTTTAAAGAATCTGTTCCATTCTTCCTTTCCTTAGTGTCTCAGAGTAACACAGTGGATGGCAGCAAGTCTATCTCTAACCCTTCAGAAATTGATTATCTGGTTCACAGCGTTACGTCCTCATTGCGTTTGGCATTAGATAGTGTAGCCCCCTTAAAAAAGAAAGTGGCTAGCCATAGGAGGCTGACTCCTTGGTTCAACGCAGAGTTGCGTACTTTAAAGCAGAATACTAGGAAGTTGGAGAGAAAATGGAGCTCTACACATCTAGAGGATTCCTATTTAACCTGGAATAACAGTCTGTTGCTGTATAAAAAGACCCTTTGACAAGCTAGAACAGCATATTTTTCATCAATAATAGAGGCGAATAAAGACAATTCTTGGTTTCTTTTTAGTACAGTTGCCAAACTTACAGTCATAGCTCTGTTGAGCCAACTATTCCCCCAGCTCTTAGCAGTGATGATTTTATAGGATTCTTCATAAATAAAATTCTATTCAAAATAAAATCATTGGCATCCTCCCAAACATGATCACTTCTTCCTCGCTAAATGAGGCAGCATCAGAAAGAACTGTAGAACATCATTTGTGGTTGGACTGTTTTGATTCAGTCGAGCTTTCGGAATTATCAAAAACATTAGCCTCATCTAAACCTTCAACTTGTATGTTGGACCCAATTCCAACCAAATTATTTAAAGAAGTGTTCCATTTGGTTCCTGGCCCTATTTTGGATATGATGAATCTATCGTTAGTAAAAGGATACGTACCACGAGAATTTAAAATAGCGGTAATTAAAATAAGAAAGGAAGTTTAGATATAGGTCTGTAATTCACTAAGTCATCCGGATCAAGGGAAGGTTTCTTAAGTAAAGGTGATGAGGTGATGAGTAGAGCAGTTGGCCCTTCAGGCTCAGGCTCAGGGGCAGGAATTAGAATTATATTCAAGAAGATGGAATTTGAAGCCTTTTGGTGTCACTGAAAGCGCTGGTGAAGATGTGAAATCCACAATTATTGAGGTGTGTCAGAGCATTGTTGGAGAAGACTTGTAGCAGGCATCAGCCGCCATTGATGTTGCACATCACCTTGGGAAACCCAATCCATCCAGCACACGTCCCAGAGCAATCATCATTATTGATCATCATTGATTCCGGAATTGCGCCGCTCAAGGTGGCAGCATGTTGGAGTAGCTCTGTTACTTTGGTTCATATTTTTTTCTTTTTAAAACTTTAATTCTTCCATTTCTGGTAGAAACATTGTTTTTGTGGACAACTGTTCTCTCTGGTTTTGAATGCTGTGCAGCTGGAAGGATTTTTGCTGATACTTTTTATTTTTGGACATTTGTTATGATGCATAACCATGGCAACAAGGTGGTTTACAACTGGCAGCAGCTGATTAACATCACAAAAGCTCAAATAATACCTCAACTACAGCCACAAAACCCTGATGAGTTGAAAAGAAGACGCCATAGATCCAGAGCATCCTCTACATCAGACTGTCATACAACTACAGAGCGTCTTCAGTCAGAGGCTTCTTCAGATCTGCAGACTGCTACAGGAGATCATCCCTACCCACAGCCATCAGCATCTACAACAAATCTTTGAAGGAACTTGCATAATGAGTTACAACAACGTTTAATTTCCCTTTGGGATTAATAAAGTAATTTTGAATTGAATTGAATTAGATTCTCCCAAAGATCCTACAGAGACGCCGTCTGGAAGGCCGCCAAAACCAGCACTTTCCTTCAAGAGAAGAAACTCCACTTCGCTGAGGATCTCTCCACAGCTGCCAGAGAAGCCAGGCTGATGTTGTGGCCCATCATTCAAAAAGCCAGAGAGGAAGGAATAAGAGCCTACTTTGTGGGCGGCAGAGCTTTCATCAATGGGCAAGAGGTAAAGTAGCCAGGCCAATGGTAGTCATTTGATATTGTGGCATGTCTTGACATTGAGACTGGTGCTTTTTTACTAAAACCAAAACTCAGACAGTCCTAAGTGAAATATTAATGTGCAATTGCCCTCTTGGAAAACAACAATGAAAAATCATTCACTGTGGACTCAGCTCAGTCTCCTTCTTTCAGAAATTTCTTTTTGAATACCTTATATTCATAAATATTGTTGAGCCCTTGTGTTTGAAAAACTTGTTTATGTGCAGGTCAAGCTCAGAAAACATTAGTTCTTTACTTGTAATTCTCGGGAGCTTTTTTTCTTGTTCTAAAAATGTCATTGTGTATTGTTACTTTTAACGCCAGGGGGCTAAGAAATAATGTAAAATATAAAGCTACTTTTCTGTTTCTTAAACAGATGAACACCGACCTCTTATTTTGCCAGGAGTCTCATTCTATTTGTTCTGTTGTAAATTTCTGGAGAACCCAATGGGAAAATGATTTATGGTTCTCTCATCACTCCGAAAAATCAGCAGGAGTATTAACTTTGAAACATAATTTTAATGGGAATATTCTTTACACAGAAACTGATTCTAAAGGGCACTTTGTTGTTCAAATGATCAATTCCAATAATAATATCATAATTATCTTCAATATATATGGATACAATTCAACCGCAGAGAATAAACAACTATTTCTTGTAATTGAAAAAAACATTTAAAAAATGGCTTTGTAAACATCCGAAATCTACTATTATCTTAGGGGGAGATTTTAACATTGTTTTAAATTTCCAAATTGATCGATGGCCACCCTCTCGAGAAAATAGCAAAAACGTATTTCTCAAAAACTTAATGGAACAGTTTAAATTGGTTGACATCTGTAGACTCAAACATCCAAATTTATCATGCTTTACATGGAGTAATAAATCCAGAACAGCTTTTTCTCGTTTAGACTTTTGGTTAGTTTCCAGTGATTTAAAGGATAACGATATTTCAGTAAACATCTTACCATCTCCGTCAAGTGATCATCAAGCTGTCCACATAGACATTGTTTTATGTCCCTCACAAAATATCAGTAAATCTCATTATTGGAAATTAAATAACTCGTTATTAAAAATGACAGAAGTTTAAACTAAAATTTCAGATCTTTTATCAAAATTCTTTAACCAACTCCTTTTCCATTAATTGGGAGTTGTTCAAATACGAATCAGCCAAGTTTTTAAGGAATTTTGGCAGCAATTTACCAAAAGTAAGAAGACAACAGGAACAGAACATTATCACAGGTATCTCAGCACTATCTCAAAAACCTCCGGACAGTCTGTCAGATGAAGAAAAACTATGATGAATAAACTACAAGAAGACTTGGATCCGATCTATAAAAGAAAAGCAAAAGGTGCTTTTATTAGATCAAGAAAACAATGGCTTGAGCAGGGTGAGCAAAATTCTTCATATTTGTTTAAAATGAAAAAACATCAAGGACAAACACAATTTTAATGAGCTCAAAATCAATGACATAGCTTGTACTGATGTCAAAACAATCGCTAACCACTGCTCATCATTTTACGAAAAACTATATACATTACAATATTCTGAAAGAGACGGTGAAATGTTCTTTAAAAACCACCCACACGATTCCAAACTTTGAAAAAGAACTTTGTGATTATCCGGTGACTCTTACAGAAGTATGTGACTGCATCGGAATTGCGCCGCTCAAGGTGGCAGCATGTTGGAGTAGCTCTGTTACTTTGCTTCATATTTTTTTCTTTTTTTAAACTTTAATTCTTCCATTTCTGGTAGAAACATTGTTTTTGTGGACAACTGTTCTCTCTGGTTTTGAATGCTGTGCAGCTGGAAGGATTTTTGCTGATACTTTTTATTTTTGGACATTTGTTATGATGCATAACCATGGCAACAAGGTGGTTTACAACTGGCAGCAGCTGATTAACATCACAAAAGCTCAAATAAGACCTCAACTACAGCCACAAAACCCTGATGAGTTGAAAAGAAGACGCCATAGATCCAGAGCGTCCTCTACATCAGACTGTCATACAACTACAGAGCGTCTTCAGTCAGAGGCTTCTTCAGATCTGCAGACTGCTACAGGAGATCATCCCTACCCACAGCCATCAGCATCTACAACAAATCTTTGAAGGAACTTGCAAAATGAGTTACAACAACATTTAATTTCCCTTTGGGATTAATAAAGTAATTTTGAATTGAATTGAATTGAATCAAACAAAACAAATCTCCAGGAACGGATAGACTAACGTCTGAATTTTATACATTCTTCTTCCAGCAGATGGCGCCATTTCTATTAGTGGTCTACATTGAGAGTATATCCTATAGAGGTCCGGGAGTTGAGGTCACTTCTCCCAGCATGCAATAGTAAAAATCGAATGGGCGCCATTGTGGCAGGCAGTCTCCCGCAGTTGTTTTTATTTGCTGCTAACCCAAAGTTAGAAACTTTTTATTTATTTTTTTATTTAACAAATTTTTTACAGCAAAGAATATACAAAATCTCTCGAAGGGAGATATAAATGAAGAACAAACAGCAGTTCGATAAAAACAACGTTCTGCCAAAGAAAATAATAATACAAATAGATAAATAAAAAGGCACTTTGGTCCATCAGTTAAGCCAAAGCGAATACCATCAATTTTCTTCAGTCTTCATATTCTTATAGTAAAGTTACTTGGAAGCTTTACAAATCAGAATGACAAATATTCAGAGACATCTTCACATAGAGAGTAAATATTACTTGAGTCTGTTAGTAGTTTCAGAGAAGCAAAAAATTCCCTCAATTCAATTTTAAACACTAATAGGGATGGATATTTGTTTTGCCATTCACTTTTATGAATATAGTATTTGCCCATAATTATTATGATATTGCAAAGTCTGAAAATTTCTTTCGGAAGGTCATCATTACCAAATAGAATTTGCTGTAAGTTTTGATGTGTAATTTTTCTTCATTTTTGTTTTCAGCCAATTTACAACATCTTGCCAGAAAGCTTTTATCACTGAACGAGAGAAAAACAAATGTTCAGTAGTCTCTTCTTCGTTGGTACAGAACACACATGGCTCCACCACAAAGCCAAATCGTTTTTTGAGCATTGCTGCTGATGGATAGTAACCATTTATTATTTTGAACTGCAATTCTTTGATTTTAGGAGGTTTTGGCCATTTCATAAACTTAATATATTTGTTAGTTATTTTATCACTATAGTGTCTTATTTTTTCATTTTGTTTGAAATTATGAAATAGCTTGGATTTAAATAATTTACAGATATAGTTATTGTTGCATTTTTTGCTATTTAAAGGAATTTGGTTTAAATGTAATTTAGGCAAATTTATTTGTCTTTTGGAATAGTGTAAAAAAATTTGTATCATATTTAATAAAGCCGTTGGTATTGCTTTACACACCTTATTGTAATCCCTTATTGAACACTTTTTTTTAAAATCCGTATATCTAAGAAAATTACCTTATTCATCTAGTATATCTATTATAAAAACGATTTCGTTTTCAAACCAACTTTTGAAGAAAAGTGTTTTACCATTTATTGTTATTGCTCTGTTGTTCCACAAGGTGGAGCCATGTGGTGTAAAATTATGGACAAATACCATCTTCCAGTAATGAAGAACTTGCTTATGATATTCAGATAGCTTCACAGGCAATTTGGATACCTCGAAATCACATTTCAAAAGAAAGTCCAAGCCTCCCACTTTAGCAAAATAATTTTGGGGAATATGATACCATATAGAATCAGGTTTCTCTAAGAAGGCTTTTAACCAGTTAACTCGAAAAACTCCGACCATAGATTCAAAATCAATTGTTTTTAACCCCCCTTTGTTTTCATCCCTAATAAGTTGTGATTTTTTGATATAGTGCGTTTTATTGCGCCAGATAAATTGGTAAATTATAGTATTAGCTTTTCTTATATTCTGTGGACTAATAAACAGAGAGTAACTTGGATAAATTAATTTAGAAATTCCTTCTGATTTGGATAAGATGTTACGCCCTAAAATAGTTAAGTCTCTTGTTAACCAATGGTTTAGGTTTCTTTTTATATCTTCTAATTTTTCTTTGATATTTTTAGATTCTCTTATTTCCATGTTTTTAGATAAGTAAATGCCCAAATATTTTACTTCACTTTTCACTGGTATCAGCTCCAACTCGGTCTCAGTGCAATTATACAACGGTAATATTTCACATTTTTTAAGATTATGGCAAAGGCCTGATGCCCTGGAAAAAACAGAAATCACATTTAAAGCCTTCTGAAGAATTGATTTGTCCTTTAGAAATAAAACTGTATCGTCAGCAAATTGGCTAATTTTCTTTGTCACAAATTGTTACCCCCTCAATGTCTGTATTGTTTACTACAAAATAAGCCAAAAGCTGCGTGCATAGAATGAATAGTTTTGGTGAAATAGGGCATCCTTGTCTAATTCCACAAGAGACTTTGATTCTTGGAGTGATTCCTGTTGAAAGTGCAATATAACTGTATATTTGGTCATAGAACATTTTAATTACTTTACAAAATTTGTTGCCAAAACCAAAAAGTTGAAGTGACTTCAATAAAAAGTCATGTTCGACAGAATCGAATGCCTTAAAAAAATCAATAAACAATATTAGGCTTTCTGTATTGATAAGGCTTTGGTAATCTAACATATCCGTAATTAGTCTCACATTGTTATGAATATGTCTGCCTTTAATAAAAGCTGACTGACATTCATCAATTAATTTATTTAAGACAGTTTTTAATCTGTTAGCATAGACCAACACTAATAATTTATAATCATTACACAGTAGAGTTATAGGTCTCCAATTATCTAATAGTAATAAATCTTTATTAAGTTTCGGCAACAAGGTTATCAGACCAGTTTTCATTGTTGGGGATAACTGACCATTTCTAATACAATCAAGATATGCGTTAAATAATAAATTCTTTATATCTGACCAAAAGGTCTTGAGAAATTCTATAGATAACCCGTCAATGCCTGCTGATTTACCATTTTTCTTTTTTTTAAGCCGTTTCAATTTCAATTAAGGTTATATCTCTTTCTAATAAAAGGTTATCTTCCTCTGTTAGTTTTATTATATTTTTGTTTACCCTTTTCATAAAAGCATCACAATCATCACTCTGAAGTTTACTTTTAAATAAATTGCTATAAAATTGCCATACTTCCTCTGTTATTTGGTTAGTGTCCTGAATAACAATTCCATTTTGGTTTAATTTTGTTATGCATTTTTTAGTCTGTCTTTGTTTTTCAAGGCTATGAAAATATGAAGAGTTTTTTTCCCCCTGCTCGATCCATTTGGCTTTTGATCTTACATAGGCGCCTTTCGCCTTCTCCAAGTAAATATCATCTAATTGGTTCTGGAGTATGTGTAACTCTTCTGTTTCTTCTACAGTTATGATGGGTTTTCCACATAATAAATTCATCTTTTTCACTATTTCCTTTTGTTTAAGTTTACGATTAAAGGCTACATTTTTTCCAGGTTCAATAGCTATTTGCTTCACCCGAAATTTATACCACTCCCATTTACCTATATCTGACAAATCCATGTCATTGTTTCGAATCATATTATTCTAATCTGATTACAAAATTCTTTGTTTAGCAACAGGGTATTATTAAATTTCCAAATATTGTTTGATTTGTGTTTTTGCTTAATTAATGAGAGTGACAGACTAATGAGACAATGATCCGTGAGAGGAGATGAGTGTATTTCACATTTTGGTGTAAGATTAGTGATATTTGGAGACCAAAGCCAATAATCTAGCCTTGAACATAGGTTAGCATCTGCTGGGCTGATCCATGTAAATTGCATTTTTATCAAGTTATTGTATAAACAGAAATTGTTAAATGTGTCATCATATTCTGGTTGTAAGCCCTTAGGAGGTTTTCTGTCAAGCCAGGAATTAGGGGCCATGTTGAAATCACCTCCTGTTAATATATTGTCCGCGCCATAAGCTGCGCTCCAGACCCTGATAGCTTGAGATAACTTAAACATCATATGTCTATTAAGAGACCTGTTATTATACCCATATACATTAATCAAAATTATTTTGAAATCGAATATCTCCACCACAACCATCTGCCAGTGGCCTTCTTGATCACTTTTATAGTCCAAAATTTCCCTATAAACCTAGAAAATAAAATCATCCCTCCTGCAGAATGAGAAGTTCCATGTGAGAACAAAATATTGTCTCCCCATTGTTGCTTCCAGAATTTTTCATCGTCCTTAATAGAATGTGTCTCTTGTAAAAAAATAAGGTTGGCTTTGACTTCCTTACAAAATAAAAACATGGCCTTACGCTGAATGTTGTTTTTTAAACCTCGAACATTTAAGGAACCAAAAACAATGGACATAACAGTGAAACAAAAAACTCGTTTTTTAGATGCTCTTAAGAGAAAAACAGAAAATAGGAAACTATGCAGGAATGAACAATCTATCCTGAATTATTACTTTGACATTAACAGTTATAGCCCCTTTAATAAATTGTCTGTATCACTCTGATGAACAACTGCATGACACTCCTGTGTAAGGTGCCTCGACTCTTTTACCGTCTATAATGGCGTATCCGTCTTTCAAGTAAGCTTTCTTCCCGTTGCGCCTGGCCTCCTGAACCTTTGGATACAGTTTTGCCCGGGCTTCACGATCTTCTTTTGACCAGTCTTGTCTAAATTGGATGTGCATCTCCTTGCAGACTCTGGCCTCCCTCGAATTCCTCCAGATCTCGTCCCTCGTCGTCCTCATGCCAAACTGCACGATGATCGGTCGTGGTCTTGTGTTGAAGGTGGGATTATCCTTCTTCCCCAGACGATGGAGAGTATCAACCTTGTCTCGTATTTTATCTACTGACATCGGTATCACTCTTGTGAGAATACCTATCACCGTTTCTCTAATATCCTCGTCTTCTTTCTCTGGTAGCCCGATCAATTTGAGATTCCAACGTCTTCCGTAGCGCTCTATTTCCCGGCATCTTTCCTTCAACACCTCGTTGTCTTTTGTCAGCATATCCACTTTCGCCTTGAGTTGAATTATTTGGTTTTTATTATCTGTCACCTCTTTCTCATTGTTCTGAATGCGCTGTTCAAAGTATTCAAACTTTTTTTCGAGCACATCCAGTCTTTCCTCAAATCTTTGTGACAGAGTATGGATAGCATCGCATCATTTATCCATGCTTACTTCTCCTGATTTTTCTCTCTTCTTTAGTTTTTGGGGGATTTGGGCTCTGTAACGGAGTGTGGTCGTTCAGTTGTTTTGCCATCTGTATCTCCTCTTCAACACTATCGTCAAAACATGCCTCACCAGCCCGTCCATGCTGTAGTCATGTTCGTTGAAGCTAGCTTGATTCTGGATGTTAGCCATTTTTTTTAAGTCTTTCTCTTTTGTGCACCTTTACAAAAAAATAAAAAAAGATTAAAAAAAATATCTCACTGAAGTCTTTTAAGAGTGTTAACAAACTCACAGTGACTTTAAGGATGACTGTTGATTCAAAAATAACTACATTGCACTTTTGCGACTGCTCACTCCGCCATCTTGCTCCTCCCCCCGTTTTTAACCCAAAGTTAGAAACGGTAAATATGGTGGATACCTGTTGTCCCAGGATGCCTTAACGGACGCGGATGAGATAAGGGAGAAACGTTCTATAGGATTACCAGGGATCCAGAACGCAGAAAACGACGGATTATTGCCATGAAACGCGCTAGTGATCAATTCAATTCAAATTCATATATCAGGCAGAAATGAAGCGTTTCATTTAGGGTTTTGAGTGATTCACCTGTAATTGGGGCCTGCCATTGCAATGCAGGGAGAAGCAGAGCATTGCATTGCGAAGCAATGCAATGCTCTGCCTCCCATGCAATTGCATGGCAAGGCACCTATTATTCTACACCTCTAAACGGCTTCTTTATTATTTATTTTTCATCCGTCCACCGGAATGCGGGTCGTACCGTAGCATGCACCCCCACAATATATACATCAAAACGTGCGGCTCGATCTCGAGATGGGTGCTATTACTTTTATAAGCGATTGGAGTTACCATGGCGACGTAATTAGCGAAAAACCACGCCCAAAACAGCCCCATAGGAAATGAATGGAGTCAGGTGTCAGAGCGATCAAAAAAATCCACTTTTTTGAGGATTTACTGTGTCATCATACGTTCACTTAGAAAAACCATTAAAATCTCAGTTTGTAGGAATATCCGAGCACTTTTCAGAAGTGAAGACGGGATGTTGATATCTGTTACGGTTTTTTCACAATAAGCCTCTGAGCGACCCAAAGTCTGCCCCAAATTTCAAATTTTCTTCTTTTCTAGAGTGGAACTGCCGCTTTGTCAGAGTGTGTGTCGTGCTCCGAGCTGGAACCCAAAATATTTTTTAACTCGCCATCACGCTCACATATTTCCTTCTACTGATCTGATTTTCGGCCATGTGAAAGCCACGCCCGATGACATTCACACGATCTTTTCAAAATTTCTCTATGTCTCACCGTTTTCTCTCAGCGGACTTTCGTTTGTAAAAAATCAGATGAATTCTGAGCAGATTTCAGAAAATCCCCCTATTGTTTAACATTGAGCAAGTCTGCCAATTTCTGAAGCTGCACATTGTGACAAGACATTTTTAACTCGTTCGTTCGAGAGTTGTGCTTTTCCATGATCGAAGACGAAACCCGGCTCTCACTGACGCTTCAAGAATTTTTTCGATACCTCGCACGGTTTTCGAACAGCGGCAATTTGTTCGGAGCCGTTTTTGGGGTCAGAGATGGATTTAGAGCCTCAAAGTGGCTGACATGTCAGAGACAAATTAGTCACGCTAAATTAGTCACGGCCATTAGTTGCCAAGCAACGGCACACCTGCACTTCTCAGGAGAGCCAGAGGTCATTAGAGTTCATTCCAACTCTATTTGAACATGGATTTAGGCCTTCAGGTTTACCATAGAAGCTGTAGATTACTTTCTATTCATTCTGATTAGTGTGGAGTGCTCTTACATGTCTTGAACCTGACTTTTGACCCACAAAATAAGACTCAAACAATCTTTTCAAAATAAAAGCCCTAAGATTTTCAATAGAAGATCATAGCAGCTTATTGTTTTACACTACTGCAGTCTGTCTGCCCTCCTGTCTGTCTGTCTGTCTGTCTGTCCCTCTAAGCAGCAGCTGCACCTCCTGTCTCTTTGGAGATGAGCCAGCGACTGACTCTGAAGGACTCCATGTCTGTCTCTCAGCGGAGGGTCCGCTGCGGAAGCAGCGGTCTGAAATAACTGAGACATCAGCTGTCTGTGTGACGTTCTGTCAGTGGAAGCTGCGCTGCGAAAGCAGCGCTCTCCAAGAATTTTTCTGCCTTTCTCTGTCTCTTTTTTTTCTGATTAGTGTGGAGTGCTTGTTCATGTCTTGAAACTGACATTTGGGTAGCTGTAGCTTCATTTCCAGTAATTCTGATTAGTGTGGAGTGCTCATACATGTCTTGAAATTGACTTTTGACCCACACTGTCTGAGGCTCTGTGGAGAACAGCTCATTAAAGGTCACTAAAGGTCATCATAACACTCTATGGACATAAATTTAAGGTCTGATAGAACAGTTGATTACCATTGGTGGTAGCGCAACATATGAATAAAGAGACTGAATCAGCCTCAACTGACATCCATGCTGGACTTTCAAAATAAGACTCAAACAATCTCTTCAAAATAAAAGCCCTCTGATCTTCAATACAATATCATAGGACCCTATTGTTTTAAACTATTGCTGTCTTTCTGTCTGTCTGTCTGACTGCCTGTAAGCCGAGCATCAGCTGATTGTGTCACACACACATGCACCTGTGACTTTGCTGTTACTTAGCAACAGGACAGCTGGCCTCTGAGGAGAACAAAAGGTCTCTTAAGGTCATTAGAACTCTATTTAGACATGGAGTTAAGGCCTGTTAGATTAATGGATTACCCTTCAGAGAATTTCATTATACATATGATATTCAATCAGCCTTAACTGACATCCATGATGGACTTTCAAAATAAGACTCAAACAAGCTCTTCAAAATAAAAGCCCTCAGATTTTCTATAGAAGATTCATAGGGGTTGTCTGTCTGTCTGTCTGTCTGTCTGTCTGTCTGTCTGTCTCTTTCTCTCTGTCTGTCTCTCTTTCTGTCTCTTTGTCTGTCTTTCTCTGTCTCTTTCTGTCTCTGTCTGTCTCTGTCTCTCTTTCTGTCTCTTTGTCTGTCTGTCTCTGTCTCTGTCTCTCTTTCTGTCTCTCTTTCTGTCTCTGTCTGTCTCTCTTTCTGTCTCCCTGTCTGTCTTTCTCTGTCTCTGTCTGTCTCTGTCTCTCTTTCTGTCTCTTTGTCTGTCTGTCTTTCTCTGTCTCTGTCTGTCTCTGTCTCTCTTTCTGTCTCTGTCTGTCTCTCTTTCTGTCTCCCTGTCTGTGTCTGTCTGCCCATCTCTGTCTCTCTGTCAGTGACTGTCGAGCTGCGAATTGAGCGGTCTTAAAGGACTTTGTGTCCCTGTCTCTCTCTCTCTTTCTGTCTATAAGTTAGTTGACTTAATAGGCACATTCTTTACTCTGGCCACAACTCCATTTCCCATAATGCTTCAGCATTGACATTGTCCATTCATTTCTAAGCACATTGCTGCCTGGGCTTTTAAAACAGACCGCTTATCTGACTTAGGAGAGTATTCTAACACATAGAAAAGTATTTACACCCCTTACCTAATATTATGCTACTTAGCATTATTAAGCTAGTTAGCATTAGCATGCTAGCTATTTGTAGCATTTTAGCTAAATTTGGGTTTTTGACTAACTTTTCGTGCTGATTCCTCTGATGCTAATGATAACATGTTAGCTAGCATTAGCATGCTAGTTAGCATTAGCATGCTAGCTCATGTTAGCATTTTAGCTATTTTTTAAATTTGTTCTAGGCAACAGAAGCTCTGAATGGGGGTGTGTGACTGATTACGCACCACGTGGCAGGCCCCGTTTAAATTTCCTGAAATTTTCTAGTTCAGATTTAATACCGTTTGTTTGATAACTGCTCTTGTATCATTAAGTGATACAAATTATTTAGAAATAAAAATATTTTATTTCCTGAGATGAACAAACAAGATGTTGCACACAGACATAACCTAGCTACGGCCCGTTGCTCATGGTAACTAAAATCAGGACAGGTCTCCCTCCCGATGACAACAACGCAATCCTGTGCAGGAAGATTCCAGATCTGGATCCCGATAACAAACCCCGATTATGTCCATTTAAATCCCTCCAGACTTTTATACACTTTAAGCGATGCTCCAGAGTAGGACGAGGGAAAATGGATCGGGACATTGTATCTGTCAGGGCATAGCCGTCATTTTAGCCGGGGACGGCCGGGATATTTATGATTAATGATTTTTTTCCAACCACTTTTAAAAACTTGATGCGGAATTTCTTACCAGCTCTAACATCCACATTTCCACATAATCAGTGTCTGAACGGACTATTATTTAAATCATTTCATTCCACTTTTTTATACATTCATATTATACAGCAGTGGAGGTTTTAAAAGACTCGTAGTCCGCTGCAGACACGTTCAGGGCTCAGAGTCCTGCAATGTCGCGAGTACTCGTTTAAAGATGGAAAAATACACACATTATATTTCAAGGGTCTGGCGAAAGTTTCTTTACTGCGGGTGAAAAAATATTTATGGGATATTTTTGTTTGTTTAAGACTCCCAAAGAGAATCATGTTGATATAGCATAATGTGTTTGTGGAGAGAACATCCCAGAATATTCCCCCACCTTTGCGCTGACAGCGGAATGTTCTCGTTATCTGGGCATCTCGTGCTGCCAGAAGGAGATTTTTCTGAAATTTATGAAAACTGACATTTATTTGATGCAGAGATCATTGTGCAGAAATGAAAACTTGTCCACAGTTCTAACTGTTCTCAGTTCATGAATCGCAAATCCCGCCGCAGTAAAGTGTCTCTATCAGCGCTGATATATTCTGGCATGTTCTCTCCACATATCACTAAATATCAACACAGTTCTCTTTAAGAGTCTCAAACAAAATATTATAAACAATTACATTTTCTCACTCGCAACCCGCCCGCATTAAAGAAACTTCCTCCCGGACCCCTGAAATGTAACTTCACAACTTTCTGATGTAAAAACCTGATGCGGGTCATCCGCCCTGCTGCAGGACTCTGAACTGTGAGTGAAAGTTGACGTTTCTCCACACAGAACTGCAAGGGTTGCAAAGAGAATGAGTTTTATTGTTGCACATATTCTTCTGGGGCGAGTTTATAAAGCCAACATTGTTCTTTGTGCTATAATGTGGATTTTAATGAAGCCATGCAAGCAAACAGCCTAATGATGGTTCTGGTAAAACAAAACGCATAAGCTTATGGCTTTAAACTTTTATTGATACGATTTTTTTAAAGATACGATTTTCAACACCTGTTTAT
The DNA here is from genome assembly GCA_963556495.2 of Valencia hispanica. Classification (NCBI taxonomy): domain Eukaryota; kingdom Metazoa; phylum Chordata; class Actinopteri; order Cyprinodontiformes; family Valenciidae; genus Valencia; species Valencia hispanica. The sequence goes on along the minus strand of OY747701.1, from coordinate 1,057,571 downwards.
TCACTGTAGTGCATAAACGTGAAACAGATGAATATTTATAGACTATATGAATAATTAATAATTGTCCCCAGCCACTTTAAAAACCAACTGACGCCGTTGTGAGAGTATCTCAGGTCCGGTAAAAGGTCCGCTCTGACAGCTGCTGAAGTTTTAAAAAGTATCCCAGGGGCCTGATAATGGTCGGAGATGTTTAATCTGTTGAATTACCTGGCATAGACAATAATATTTTCCGTTTTAATATGGGGAGTAAACTCCGATGGAGTAAAATCACAGCCAGCGACGTTCATTTTGGTGACGCTCGTGCCTGCCAACATGGCGCCTACGCTCTCAGAGTCACGTGACGTCCGGAGCTCTATAATACTTGACCATGGAGTATGACGCAAGGCCTTCTCACCCTCATTCCAAAACCTCATAAAGATTTACTCTATATTGATAACTGGCGGCCCATCTGTCTTCTTAATAATGATTATAAAATTTGACCATTAATTTTTGCCAGGCGAATTCAATCTGTTCTTAATAACTCTATAATAGATGGAACACAGTCTGGCTTTTTATCCAATAGACATATATCTAATAATATTCGATTAGTTTTGGATTACTCTCATCTAATTGCAGAAAACTCATTCTTGTTATTTCTAGACTTCTTTAAGGCTTGTTGACACAGTAGGACATCATTTTTGTATCGTTCTTTACAAAAATTTGGTTTTGGAAATTACTTCTGTAGAGTCATTAAAACTCTTTACAACAAAGCTACCTGCTCTGTAAAACTACCATTTGGTTCATCCCCAAGATTTGATATTAAACGTGGAATCAGACAGGGATGTCCTATTTCTCCATACCTGTTTCTTCTTGTAGCTCAGCTTCTCTGCGATCCTATTAAATCTAGTCCATTACAAGGTATTTCCATTGCTAATAGATCCATAGCTGACGATACAACTCTTTTTAGCAATAAATATAATCAAGTCTTTCTCCAAAGCGTCTGGTCTCTCATTGAATTTGAAAAAATGTGAACTTCTACCAATTAAATCTTGTGATTCTGATTCACTCTTTAATATTCCTGTAAAAACCTCTGTCACATACCTTGGTATAGTAATATCCAAATCTGAAAGTGGTAGAAGTAATACTAATTTTCTCCCAATTATTGAGAAAAGGAAAAAGAGATTGAACCTGTGGCTATTACAAGATCTTTCCGTTAAAGGCTGAGTTCTCCTCTCCAAAGCTGAAGGACTCTCGAGAATTACTTATGCTGCTCAGTTTCTGTATGTCAGCAACTCTAGAAGTAAAACAGTTTATAAATATTAGGTGACTTTGTATGGAAAAACTGCACCCATCACATCAGGAGATCAGTTATAATGAACGATTATTGTAACGGTGGTCTGATTTTTTTAGATTTCTGTACTTTAAATATGACTTTCAAAATTAATTGGATCAGACAATTTCTGAAAAAGCCAAATTGTTTGTGGAACTTTATGTTTTTTCTCAGGTCGGTGGCCTGGACTTTTTAGTGCCCGTCAAGCTTTCCTCATTTCATAAACAGATGTTGCTTGCATGGTCCATGATTTATAAACACAACTTCTCTCCTCATAGATTTTACATTTGGAACAATAGATATATTTTATACAAAAACAAAACCATCTTTATCCAGCAGTGGTTTGATAATAATATTAAATTAGTCAGTCAACTATTCAATCAACAGGGTCAGTTTTACACCTATAATGAATTCCTCCAACATTACTAGATTCCTGTCTCTGTAAAGGACTACTCTGTTGTTTTTGATGCTATTCCTCATAACCTCATCAGTCTTTTTAAAGGATCTACGTCATCTACCCCTCATCTGCATTTTCACGTCACGGACACAGTTGTCGGGAAAATCCGTTTTTCTGCAATAAAAGATCGGAACAAAGGCATACGAAGAATGTTTCAGCAGGAACTCCGAACTGAATCCCCGGCTGTAACTTTTTGGACTTCAATTCATGGACACATTTGTTGGGAAAAGGTTTGGCTTTTGCCGAACAAATATATTTTAAATAACAAGGTGAAAGAGGTGTCATTTAAAATCATACATAGATTTTATCCTACAAATCAGTACATGCAAAGACTGAAAAAAGATATAGATAAAGATTGTACATTTTGTAAAGAATCTGAAGAGTCATTAATACACATATTCTGGACCTGCAAACACACTGACTTAATTTGGAATAAGTTATCAAATTGTATCAAAGCTAACATTTATCCCCATTTTATTTTATCATGGAAAAACATCTTGTTTGGTTCTGTTAATTATGAGAAAAAATTATCCTCCCAATTTTATTTAATAAACCTCTTGATTCTGTTAAGTAAATATTACATTCATAAAACTAAGTTTAGCAATAAAACTCCAAATTTTGTTGATCTAATCGCTCATATTAGGTCTTATATAAATTCTATTCTAAATAGTACAAACAAAAAAGCAATTAAAACTTGTAATCTTGCTAAGCGTTATTATCTAATTTAATTTTATCTGTATTTTTTTTGTATCCCCCCCGGCGTCCGTTCAGAACGTTTGATCTACAATTTTGTGTTCTTTGTTAAATACTGTCCTTTGTATTTTGAATAAAGGCTTAACAATAATAATAATAATAAAAAGAGTAGAGCGGTTGCTAAATTCAATTCAGGCCCAACACTTGCTAGGAATCTGGGCAGGCCTTTGACTGCACACTGTTACTGTGTGGCAGTCATATGTGACCGTCGTGACATGACAGCAGAATCATTCCTGGATGATCAACTCTGCTTTCGTTCCGCCGCTCCTCTTGAACTCTCTGTTGGAGTAAAAACAAATGTCGTTAAGCCTCCGCGCCAGGTGGCGGCGCCAGAGTGGATGTAAAGCCCCAGAAGAAGAAGAAGAAGAAGAAGAAGAAGAAGAAACACGTCATGGTGAATGTTGTGGATTGAGCGCAGTTGGTTTGTGGTTCAGTTAGCTGGAGCTGATCTAAGAAAGTTGACTTTGCTGCCCGAAGCTTAGATCCGAGCCGAGGTGTGTTCTGTGTGTGTAGCGGGTAAAATGGATGATGTGGAAATATTAGACGTCGACGATGACAACCCTCCCCGTCAGGTTCCGCTGAAGAACCAGGACCTGAGTCAGCTGGGCCTCGCCGGTAACCTCCTCTTCCTCCTCTTCCTCCTCTTCCTCCCATGTAGAACATGTAACGTGGTGGGACATATGGATGTTTAGCAGTTCTTCTCTCAGGCTTTCTGCTGTACACAGACAGACGGAGGAACCTGACTGGGCCGGGCTCAGTGGGTTGTTGTTGTTGTTGGGAAGCAGACCGAACCCTGTTCTGGTTCTGGTTCTGGTTCTAATGGTGCTGACTGTTTGCTCTCCACCGACAGCAGAGGAGCTCCTGTCCCTGTACGGCTGGTACCTGCTGGCCGTCACCTTCACGGTCCTCCTGCTCATCCAGCAGCTGAGGAAGAGGAGGTCCGTCCAGAACCAACCCGACTCCGGCCCACAGACACCCCAAGGTCAGCACCAGAACCGACACTGTTCCTCCCACTGCTAACTATCTCAGTTTCTGAGAAATGAACAAAAAATAAAATAGTGGAGTTGTTGTGGCTGCACAGTAAACGTATCACAATAAAACTGCATTTGTATTAATATTGCAAAGAACAGCCATACATAGCCTATGTTCCATATTTCTGTGTGCTGTGGGGCTGACTGAGGCATTGCTGAGGAGCTTCTGGACCAACATCTGTTCCCGTGTGTCGGGAGCGCGCACAGCTGAACCGACCGTCTTCTCAGCACTTTTTTGTGTTTGTTTTATCGCCAAGAGAATCAAAGTTATTTCCAACTTGACTCATGTTCCCTAGAAACTGACTGATATCAGCCACCAAACACTGTTTCCCTTTACAAAGTCTTTATTTCTATTTTTTAAATCCTCAATGTTATAAGGATGGAAGCTCGCTCTGGTGGACAAGAAAACTTAAACTTCCTGAAAAGATTAGCGGTGGCTTATTATTCTAGTAAACCCCGTTCTAATGTAAAATATGACACATTAATTCAATTCATTTCAGTTTATTTATATAGCGCCAATTCACAACAGATGTCATCTCAAGGCTCTTAACAAGGAGTCATTTCAATACATTTATACAAACATTCCAATCAGTTAAAAAGTTTCCTATTTAAGGAATCCCAGCAGATTGCGTCAGTCATTGGTGTGAGGTTGGGCCCCGTTGATGCAGACTTTCCAACCACAGCAATCCTTCAGCAATCCCTCATACTGAGCAAGCATGTAGCGACAGTGGAGAGGAAAAAACTCCCCTTTAACAGGAAGAAACCTCCAACAGAACCAGGCTCAGTAGGAGCGGCCATCTGCCACGACCGTCTGGGGGTTTGAGAAGACAGAGCAGCACATTAATGGACTCATAAAATATATTTCTACTTTGTGATTGCTGATGTCTGTTTGGTTTTGTCTAAAATAATCTGCTGTAGCAGGTGTATCATTTACCTATGAGAACATCTTTCCTCTCCTTTAAAAATGGGAAAAAAGGAAGTCATTTGATCATTTTTGAACTCTCTATGCACTGCTATGTCTGGGTTATAAGTGGTTTCCTCTTTAAAGTCATGAAGTAACTACTAACAGGTTAGTTGTTTGACTGAACTAACCAGCAGCTGGAAACAGCCTTTTCAAGGAAGACAGAAATGATAGAATAGCGCCCCCTCACGGTGGCAGCATGTTGGAGCAGCTCTGCTACCTGAGCTCTGATTGGTTCTTTTCTAGACTCCTGTTCATCATCTCTGGTTGATGTTGCTGTCTGTACAACGAATCCCTCTGGTTCTAGAAGCGGTGCAGCTGGAATGATTTTTACGCTTTTACTTTTGAGCAGTTGTTATGATGGGTAACCATGACAACAAGGTATTGTTTTTAAAACTAAGAACTCAAATAATACCTGACCTACAACACCAAATCCCAGAGGCTGCATGGATGCAGCGAGGAGGAGGTTCAAACCATCTCTTCCATTCATCATAATGGTCAGGAATCAGGAATCAGGGCAGCACATATCAAATCTTGGAATGATGTTAGTAAATTGGGATGTTGATGTCAGTTGCAATGTATGCCTATTTTCTATTTTTCTCATCTGCGCTTCCATCACTCTGACCTTTGGCATTTTGGGCATTAGTGTCTGGTGTGAAACTGTCTGCCTGGCTAAATATTGTTTTAGCATAGAAAAAGCAAATCCATAGCACTTGGAATATATTAGCCATAAACTTTTGCCCTCCAAGCAGTCCTTTGTGTAATGAATATTGCACTCAGTGATGTTACCATGATGATGTATCTAGAGTATATCATGCAGTCCTAGCAAGGACGATGTTCCCAACTCTTTCTGACCATACGCCATTTAAAGAAGAGTGACTAAAGCAGACGAGGTGGATTAGCAGAGCTAGCTATCAACTGATGGAGTCGTCCAGCACATATTTCTGTGGAATACCATCTGTGCTGCCTGGATGTGGAGCTGTCGTACAGCAACAGTGTTCAGTCAGAGGCCTCTTCAGATTTGCTGCAATGCAAGACTGACTTCAACTGAAGATCCTTCCCACAATTCGGCCTGTTGTCATAAATCAATTAATCACATGATACATTTTAATGAGCTCGATAAGTTTTCCAGCCACGATAATATCCATTTGCCTGCCTAGTTGTTTTCCTCGTATGTCTCCTCCTTTCTACCAAAGAGACGGGATGAAAAAAGGCTTCATTCCGCTGCATCGGTCTCGGCCGACTCCTCCCCTTCTCATTTCTGTAGTGTGAGGAGTGAACTCTTGTCTGTCTTGTATGGTGTCATTCAGCAGAGTGTTGGGTAAAAGCTTGGTGAGGAGGACCAAGCCAGAGAAACCAATGTTTTTGGATAAACGAAGATGGAATTGGTTTCAAAGCCGAACGCTGCTGTCTGGGAGCAATTTGGATTCAAAGCAAGTAACCCTGGTGATCCATTGGACCTGTGTGAGCCTGTATGTCACATTTGGAATAGAACAGTAGCAGCTAAAAGAGGCAATACAACAAACATGTACCTGCACCTAAGACGTCATCAGTGCAGTTTTCCCAGCTGGAAAAAAAAGCTACCTCAAACTGATGCGCCCTGTCCGTCATCCTGACAACCCACCATCCCCGCAATGTTTGATAAACCAACAAAATACAAGGACAGCGCAAAATGGTGGCACTCCTGGACACTCTACTTCACTTAATTGCTAAACTAGCCTTTAATATTGTTAAAAAGCAAGCATTAAGAAAAATATAGGGTGGAGCTCAAACATGAGCCAGATTTAAAATGCACTGGGATGTTATGTTTGGAAAATATCCTTAGCCTTCTCAGACTCCAGCCACATATGGGATCCCGTTGTTTTTCCGTCTCCTCTTTTCCTCTCCTGCACTGGCCTGAGTTGACGGTTTCCTTGATTTTTTTTTAATGCTTTGACATATGCCCAATTAGGGTATCCAAAAGTTAGGAGTGCCCTCTTTATATGTTTGTGTTCTTTCTCCTTTCCTTCTCTCTTTGTGGGGACATGTTCGGCAATATGCTGGAGTGTTCTGATGACCGATCAGTGGGGGGTGTGAGTCAAAAAGTAGATATTTTTCTGTATGTGTATATGGGTTTCCTAAAGACTTCTGTGGTTAGGCTGCCATCTCCTTCCACGTGTACCAGGCAGTCCAGAAAGGGTAGCTTGTCTTCTTTAGCGTCTTCTCGAGTAAACTTGATGTTGTGATCTACCAAGTTGATACTTTCACTAAAGGCTTCCACTTCTTTGGCTTGGATTTTGACCCAGGTGTCATCCACATACCTAAAGCAGTGACTGGGTGGTGATCCCTTATATGAGTTCAATGCTCTTTTTTCCACTTCTTCCATGTAGAGATTAGCCACAATCGGAGAAACTGGGGATCCCATAGCACATGTATGTTTTTGCCTGTAGAAGTTGTCCTTGTACTTAAAACATGTGGTGGAAAGGCAGTGATCTAGTAGGGTGCAAATATGATCTGGAGTGAGTTTGGTCCTTTGCTGTAGCTGTTTGTCTTCTTGGAAGCATTTTCTGACTGTTTCCACTGCTTCAGATGTAGATATGCAAGTAAAAAGTAAGGTGACATCAAAGGATACCAAAGTTTCCGCAGGAGCCAGCTTCTATTGACTGACTTTGTTAGTAAAGTCTGGAGCTCTGGATGTGATGTGGTGTGTCCCCTACCAGCGGCGCTAAAATGTTTGGCGATGTTGTATGTAACTGAGTTGATGCTGCTGCTGATTGGTCTAAGTGGTGCACCTTCCTTGTGTATTTTTGCAGGGCATTTTAAATCTGGCAACACTCTCAGGTAAAGACTGGTTCATCCTAAAGACAAAACACCCCAACACAAGCTCAGTGGCGTGGTATATGCAGTCCAGTGCAGGGAGGAATGTTCAGAGCTGTACTTTGGAGAAAGGAAACAGCAACTACACAAAAGGATAGCTCAACACAGAAGAGCAAACTCATCAGGCCAAGACGCAACAGTCCATCTACATCTAAAGGACAAGGGTCACTCTTTTGAAGACAATAATGTACACATTTTAGATAGAGAAGACAGATGGTTTGAGAGAGGAGTAAAAGAAGTCCTCTATGTAAAACATATGAAACCAACTTTGAACAGAGGAGGTGGTTTGAGATTCCTCCTTTCAAACACAAACAAAGCAGCCTTCAGTTGCCTACCCAGGAAGTTTCACCAAAACTCACACATTGAGGCATGTGACCAAAACGGTGCATAATTACATAACCGAGGTTGTTTCACTGTTAACGACTTTAACTTCCCCAAGATTGCTTAGTGCTTAGAAGCTTATGCAACCCTGATAGCCTCGTTAGGTACAACTATAGCCCCATTAGTGAGCCTTAACCTTAGACTTATAAATCTGATACTCCCAATCCAGTTTTCAGAACTGAAGAATCCTCTTGGATGAGAGACGAGACGTTTTCAAGACAACAAGAAAAGTCCAGTTGCCTTCATTTAAACTATCAGGAATTTCAAATTTCATATATGGCAGAGATCGGCGCAGATAACCAATAAGATCCACACTATTTTTGTTTTACCTTAGCAGAGTTACATAGTTCCTAAGGCGCAGTTGTGGAAACCATGGTAACATGCTCCACTCCTACTACCCCACCAAGTAGTGCTCCACTGACCATCACCGGACAGTAGGAGTAGTCCTAAGAGAATCGAAAATGAGCGAAAAAAGGCAGTTTCTGTAAATTAAAAAGGGAAAGATGAGAAGAAGACGTGTTTATTAGGAAGTCTGTCTTCTACTGACACGTTCTTTGTAAAACGTAAGGAGGAAAATCAGGAAAAAGAAGACATGGTGGATGCTGGTGAGCCAATGAACCTGTTCGGAGGGGACTGCGTTAGCTACACAACCTGAGGCTAGCTGTAGCAGCAGCAGCTCAGACTGGGTTTATCGGCTGTGGGACGCAGCATTGTGGGGGACAGTTAACGTAAATGCTTGTACTGATATTATCGATGGTGGAGGTGCTGCTTTTAATAATCGGGCGACCAGATATCCAGCTTCATCCTGTGATCGAGGTTTGGGCGGTAAAGTGAGCCAAACCTAATGATCTGCTGTCACTTCTTCAGCCTGGATCACATGTTCACCGACCACAGGTAGGCTAATATCTTTAGTTTCCCCTGCATCTTATTTGGAGTTGATCAAACTAGTTCATTAGTGGTTTCTCTGACTGGAAACACTCGGAATGGGTGTGTGACCATGATGAAAGCTCTGATCATAGCTTCAGTGTGCTGCTAGCATCAGCCACTGGTAACGGGACAGAAAGCTAAACTGGACCAGCTGGAGGGAGAGACGCGGTACTGGTGGGAGGTTCTGCTCAGGTGGGTCGTTGCTGTCAGTCAGTTTTTAGGTGACAGAGGCCTGCTTTTCTGTGGTGATAATAAATTACTCGGATCTCCACACAGTGTTAACGTTGTTGCCATTTTGGATCTTCTCTCAGTTTGGTCATTTTCTTAGTGAACACATGAAAAGATGGACAGAAAGGCTGGTGCAGCACATCATTAAGGATCGAGTAAAACATGGGATGCACCGATATATACATTTGCAGCAATCCCGATACTGGATATTATTTTTGCTGTTATGGACAGACAATAACCGATATTTACAATGTTATAAATATTACATAAATCTCTTACAGAGATGGAAATATACAGCACTTTTTAATATTGGCTCAGTTTTACTTATTGGACTGATGCAATATGTTAAAAAAAATGCCTAACATTGGTCGATACCACTATTGATGTCAATATATTGTGCATTCATAGACAAAAGCCCTGTTGTCATGGTTTTAGTTATGAGAAACAGGGGAGGAGGAGGAAATAGAGGGTCAGAAGAAACAGGCATAAGTCAAACACTGTTTCCATCATGGGAGAAGAAGTGGAGGTGGTTGAGGAATATAAATACCTCGGAGTTCACCTTGACAACAGACTGGACTGGAGACTGAACAGTGAAGCCGTCTACAAGAAGGGACAGAGCAGACTGTACTTCTTGAGGAAGCTTAGGTCCTTCAAGGTTTGCAGCAAGATGCTGCAGATCTTCTACAAGTCTGTTGTGGAGAGTGTAATCTCTTCAGCCATCATCTGTTGGGGTAGCAGCATCAGAGCCAGGGATTTAAAAAGGCTAAACAGCCTGATAAAGAAGGCTGGTTCTGTTCTTGGGGAACATCTGGAGATGATGATGATGATGATGCAAAGAAGGATTCTTCATAAAATAAAATGATGGACAACCTTGAGCATCCTCTTCATGAGACAGTCATACAACAACAGTGTCTTCAGTCGGAGGCTTCTTCAGTTTCACTGCAACACAGACCGCTACAGGAAATCCTTCCTGCCCACAGCCATCATGATCTACAACAACTCCTTAAAGAATTAATTATATGAGCTACAACCAACACTTAATTTCCCTCTGGGAACAATCAAGTGTTTTTGAATTTGAGATATCGTCCAGCCCTAACATGCAGTAGGAGAAACCCGAATTATTGCCTTAGTCCGGCTGGAGTTGAACTGAACTGGCCTAGTAATAATCGAGCTAACACACCCAGATAATACTGTTAGAAAACAGAATTTCTCTGCATTCAAACAACATCCCAGGTTAGTCAAGCTATTACCAACCTGGGCTTTCTCCCGGTGGGAAGTGATGAGAACACAGAAGTGGGAACAACAACAATGTAACACAATCAAACAGTAGAGTAGTTACTAACTGTTCTGTGCTGCAGCGTTGTTGTTGTCCATTTCTTCTCTCATTGTTCATATTCTGCTTTTACTCCGTCTGCTTCACTGCTGTCACCATCTGTTTACTATCTGTGTGACTCTAGGCCAACCAGAAGAATCCCTGGTGAAAGGGAGCATGTCGCCACCTAGTGTCACGGTGGCAAACACACTTCCTTTAATAATTCGATTTTATCACAGACCATGTACACTGCGATTCTGGTTAAGCTATACACTCGATTATTGCCATAAATCGATTTAGATGTGCATGTAAAGGCACTGAGTGGGACTTTAGCACTTCTGGCATTATGATGGACCATGTCTTAGTATTATGACCCTGATCAACAGAACATGAGTATATATAATCCTAATGCCTCATTGCTTTAAAGGAGTCATGACCTGTAATTTTCACTTTTCCATGAGAAAAAATGTATGTTATGATTGCCTAACGATTATACACTGGCTGGGAAGCCGATATTTAAAAGTGAAGCATTTTTTTACCCCTGGGTTCATCAACCATCCCACGTGCACGCGCACTCAAATACGTGGTTTTAATTTCTGGCCGACTTGACGTCAAGTCGGCGCAGGATATACCATATATCGACATCGCAGACCTATGTTGCAGGAAGCCCGTCCTCCCTCTCGCTCCTCTCTCCCTCATATTCAGTCGAGCGCCGCCATTACTGAATTCTAGTGATGGGAATTCCAGCTCTTTTTAAACAAGCGGGGGGGGGGAATGAAAAAAAAAACGGCTCCCAATGACGAGCCGGCTCCCATCGTTCACTTCAAAGAGTTAGCTCTTAGAGCCGGTTTGTTCGCGACTGACACATCACCGATTTGAAGTAAGAACTCCATCGTGAAAGATGCAGAAAGTTTCTTCACACAATGATGCATGAAGAAGACATATTCGTGTCAGCCTTTTATTTTAATCAGCTAAATCGGCTAAAACCATTTCTGCCAGAAGCGTAGTGCAGACGTGAGTTGCTCTGTTGTTGACTGCCAGAATCAACATGGAAATATTTTTTCTATTTTTTTACGCCGGAATCCTTTACGAATTTGGGACAATATCAGGGGAAGTCGGCATCGAAGCTCCGTTTGGAAAAAGGGGCCATTCTAACAATCAGAGACTTGCCTGCAATTGAAACGGTAAGGCTGTGTTTTTATTGCTCTGCTGTGTGTAACAAACAGCAGCTAACTGCTAATGGGGCTATTATATGCTAGCAGGAGTAGATATGGGTTAGATATGCTGAAGCGTTACCTGGGGTGTCAACCCCCCTCCTTCCTGGCACCAATCAACGCGTCCCTCATTTGCGTTATTACAATGACCGTCCACGACAGCCAAAGTATCGCATCAGATCTCGCGAGACAATAATGCCTTCAGAGATAAGGGTCAGAGGAGCTCTGGGTTTATTTTTTTCACTTTTTTCAACTTTTCTTTTTTAGAAGGGCCTGAAAGACTATAATAGAGCGTGGGTATCCAAGATAATACTAGGTTATGATTCCTTTAAAGTGTCTTAGAATTCAAAATCTCATTTATCTTGTTGTATAGTTTAGGTAGTTTGGGGATTAAAATGTACCAAAGCAAAAACTGTCCGTCTCTGACCCGTTTTCCTTTCCAAATTCATCATTCACGGACCAGTCTGGACAAAGCTCTGATAATGCATCATAGGCCTTAGACACGCCCCCTTATGTCCCCGCACACTTCTACATCAGCAGGATGTAATTGTTGCTTATAGAACTATTAACCCTATTGTCCTAGAACCATCGGGGGATGCACCTCATCTAATATTCATGAGTGGGCGGAGAAACCCAGTCTTTCCATAGTAGGACTTTATTATGGGATGTATTTGAGGATTTATCAGAGCACCTGGGCCAACAAATCTTCATATGCCACATAAAGGCTCACAGAACAGTTTCCATTTGTCCAAAGGTGTTGTTCTTGGAGCCCTTTAAGCAGAGCAAAATAGGCACTGTGTTTTGATCGTGTTTTCACTTGAACCCCCATCAGTGACACAAAACATGAAATTCATTTATTGCAGACATGATTGAGCTTTTCCTTCTTTTTGTTCCTGAAGATGCCCCTCTAGTGACAAAAAGACAGGAGGCCATGGAAGCAGCTCGGCGGAGGATGCAAGAGGAGCTGGACGCCAAAGCAGCAATCTTTAAGGAGAAACAGAGACAGGTGCAGTGGTGGAGCAGGAGGCATGATGTTCCACCTGAACACACTGTTAGACGTTCACTCAAAGCTTTGTGACCAACAGCAAGAAGAGGAGAGGAGAAGGCAGAAGATCGAGGAATGGGAGAACATGAAGCAAGGGAAGAGCTGCAAAGGACACAAACTGTCTGAGGCAAGTTCACTGTCACCTAGGCAACACAACATGAGGCTGAGCTTGGAGAGCTTACTCCCGAAATCTTGCTAGTTTTAGATGTTTTGGTCAGAATACAGTCTCATGTATGTCTCCCTGTGACTGTGTTACCTTGTTTCTTTCTGACTGTCTCTGCCATAAAAGAAGAAGTGAGCAGTGAATGGTGTACTAGAAGCATGTAGCTGTAGTTTCATCAGAGCTTTCTCATTCCTGTATGATAACCACAGAGGACCGAGGAGGCTGGCTCATCACCAGCTGCACCCAAACCAAAGACAGACAAGAAGCCGCTGCGCAGTACTGGTACGTACTTCACTGTGTGACACACAGCCTGCAGCGTTAGGGATCAGGCTGGGGAAGAATGGAACAATTAGAATATCACACAAACATTCATTTGTTTCAGTCATTGAACTTAAAAAGTGTAACTAATATATGAGATAGACTCATTACATTCAAAGTGAGATATTTCAAGCCTTAATCTGTTATAAGTTTGATCATTATGGCTTACAATTTATGAACACCCCAAATTCAAAATCTCAGTAAATAAAATATTACATGAATTCAATAAAATAAGGATTTTAAATAGAGAAATGTGGGACCTGTCTAAAGTCTAATCCTGCATATGTACTCAGTAGTTGGTCTGGGCTCCTTTTGCATCAATGACGGCGTAGCATGGATGCTATCAGCCTGTAGCTCTGCTGAGGTGTTATGGAAGACCTTCAGCTCTTCTGTATTGTTCCGTCTCATGTCTCTCATCTTTCTCTTGGCAATGCACCATAGATTCTCTATGGGGGTCAAAGGTCAGACCAGTTTGCTGGCCAATCAAGTCCAGTAATGCTACGTTCACTGAACCAGGGTTTGGTACTTTTGACAGTGTGGGCAGGTACCAAATCCTGCTGGAAAAGGAAGTCAGCATCTCCACAAAGCTGATCTCCAGAAGGAAGCATGAAGTGCTACAAAATGTCCTGGTAGATGGCGCCGTTGAGTCTGGACTTAATAAAGCTCAGTGGACCAACACCAGCAGATGACATGGCTCCCCACATCAACACAGACTGTGGAAACTTTACACTGGACTTCCACCATCTTGGATTGTGTTCTTCTCCATTCTTCCTCCAGACTCTGGGACCTTGGTTTCCAAATGAGATGCAACATTTACAGTTATTGTTTTCTTTAGCCCAGGTTAGATGTTTCTGACGTTTGTTGTTCAGGAGCAGCTTGACAAGAGGAATAGGACATGTGAAGCTCATGTCCAGGATCCGTCTGTGTGTGGAGGCTCTTGATGCTCTAATTCCAGCCTCAGTCCGCACCTTCTGAAGGTCCCCAAGACTTTTCTCTCCAGCTCATCCCTGCTGCTTCTGCACTTTTTTCTTCCAAACGTTTCCCTTCCACATAACTCTCTTATAATGTGCTTTGATACAGCACAGTGGGAACATCCAACTTCTTTTGCAATGACCTTCTGAAGCTTTCTCTCCGTATGAAGGGGGTCAATGATGGTTTTCTGCACAACTGTCAGGTCAGCAGTCTTCCCCATGATTGTGATTCCTACTGAACCAGACTGAGAGACCATTTAAAGGCACAGGAACCCTTTGGAGGTGTTTTGGATTAATCACCTGATTAGAGGGGGACACTTTGAGCCTAAAATATTAAACCTTTTCACAATATTCTCATTTTCAGAGATTTTGAATTTGTTTGTTTTTTCATAAGTTGTAAGCCATAATCCTCACAATTATAACAAATAAAGGCTTGAAATATCTCACTCTGCATGTAATGTGTCCATATCATATACACTCAACAAAAATATAAACGCAACACCTTTGTTTCTGCTCCCATTTTTCATGAGATGGAATTAAAGATCTAAAATTCATTCCAGATACACAATATTACCATTTCTCTCAAACATTGTTCACAAATCAGTCTAAATGTGTGATATTGAGCACTTCTGCTTTGCTGAGATAATCCATCCCACCTCACAGGTGTGCCACATCAAGATGCTGATCTGACATCATGATTAGTGCACAGGTGTACCTTATACTGCCCACAATAAAAGGCCACCCTGGAATGTGCAGTTTTGTCTCACAGCAAAATGCCACAGATGCCACAAGCATTGAGGGAGCGTGCAATTGGCATGCTGACAGCAGGAATGTCAACCAGATCTGTTGCTCGTGCATTGAATGTTCATTTCTCCACCATAAGCCGTCTCCAAAGGCGTTTCAGAGAATATGGCAGTACATCCAACCGGCCTCACAACCGCAGACCACGTGTAACCACACCAGCCCAGGACCTCCACATCCAGCAGGTTCACATCCAAGATCGTCTGAGACCAGCCACTCAGACAGCTGCTGCGTCAATGCGTCAATGGTTGGAGAGGTGTTCTCTTCACGGATGAATCTCGGTTTACATTGTTCAGGGCAGATGGCAGACAGCGTGTGTGGCGTCGTGTGGGTGAGCGCTTTGCTGATGTCAATGTTGTGGATCGAGTGGCCCATGCTGGTGGTGGGGTTATGGTATGGGCAGGCATCTGTTATGGACGAAGAACACAGGTGCATTTTATTGATGGCATTTTGAATGCACAGAGATACCGTGATGAGATCCTGAGGCCCATCGTTGTGCCATACATCCATGAACATCACCTCATGTTTCAGCAAGATAATGCACAGCCCCATGTTGCAAGGATCTGTACACAACTCTTGGAAGCTGAAAAAGTCCCAGTTCTTGCATGGCCAGCATACTCACCGGACATGTCACCCATTGAGCATGTTTGGGATGTGCTTGACCGGCGTATATGACAGCGTGTTCCAGTTCCCACTAATATCCAACAACTTCGCACAGCCATTGAAGAGGAGTGGACCAACATTCCACAGGCCACAATTGACAATCTGATAAACTCTATGCGAAGAAGATGTGTTGCACTGCATGAGGCAAATGGTGGTCACACCAGATACTGACCGGTTCTGAGTCCCCAGACCCCCAATAAAGCAAAAAACTGCACATCCCAGGGTGGCCTTTTATTGTGGGCAGTATAAGGTACACCTGTGCACTAATCATGATGTCAGATCAGCATCTTGATGTGGCACACCTGTGAGGTGGGATGGATTATCTCAGCAAAGCAGAAGTGCTCACTATCACACATTTAGACTGATTTGTGAACAATGTTTGAGAGAAATGGTAATATTGTGTATCTGGAATGAATTTTAGATCTTTAAGTCCATCTCATGAAAAATGGGAGCAGAAACAAAGGTGTTGCGTTTATATTTTTGTTGAGTGTAGTAGTTTCACCTTTTAAGTTGAATTACTGAAATAAATGAACTTTTGCACAACATTCAAATTTTTGGAGTTTCACCTGTATGTAGAAAATGTGTGCAGAGATCCTGGAAACAGGACTGGGTGGGGGAAGAATGAGTTTCTTCAGCATCTAGTGTGTTTCACATCCTGTGCAGCTGTTGCTCAGGGGGAAGAGGAGCAGTCACTTTCCAAACTAGTACTAGCCTTGGGGTGTGTACTGGGAAATGACCCAGTGGAGTTGCTGGGCGGGGCTTGTGGTTCACTCATGCTGATTGGTTGTAACTCGGACATCGCCATGTAAAACTGGAAGAGTTGCTGGTGAAGCCGATTACAACAACATAGCAACCAGAAACACGGCAACCATCCCTGTTTTTCTCTGCTGCCGTGGCGCCTTGTGGGTCTGATTAGTGTCGTCACTCACCGCCCAAACAGTCACCATATGCTGGCGTCTTAGCTGATTCCTTAAAGTCCAGGTTGCAGGTTAGGGCCTCCCTTAAAACACTGTTTGGAGAAATACAATGGGAACCTTTTACTACTCATACTCATACATAATTATTTTTGGCTTTTGGAGTCGTTTTTGTGAGAAGATTAAACCTCCGTTAGACCAAGCGAGCTAGCCATACTATTTTCTTTAACAACCCACATATCATGTTGCTTCTAATCTTTGATATCATTCTTTCAACCTAATTTGGTAATTAGCAGGTGTTAAACAACAAGACTTCCAATGCACAGATCCCGCCTGCGTAGAGCTGAGGCTCTGATGGATCTGTGATCGTGTCTCCCGCCTGCTGCAGGTCCACAAACAGCTGCCAACAATGGTCCCAAGGAAGCTGGAAGCACCGAGGGCATTGCTCCGGCTGGTGTGAATCACACCTGATCTATACTTCAGTGTCCCATGTAAAACTCCATCACATGGCTGGGATTTTAACCCTCCTGTCTGAAGTGAGCGCTACAAACAATCGCGTTGTTCATCGCCAAAGTTAAGGGCAGCTTCAGCGGCACAAAACGCACACAGAAACATAAGATAGTGCCGCTTTTTTTAAACCTGTGGACTCCATGTCCTTACAGCCTGGTGTTTGTACAGCAAACACAATAATTTACCATTTTTTATAAAAATGAATGCAATCCAAAACTAGTGAACACACTGACTCTGGATAACATGACCGCTCCACCTGATAACTACCTACTGAGCTGAGGCAGCGCATAGCATATGACTCCCCCCTCTTACATCACAGGTCAAGATTATGAAACTTTTAAACTGAAATTTGTGTATTTATCCATTTTGAAATTTAAAATACCCCCAATAACTGTTTCAAATAGTAATTTTTGGACAACATTTGCAATATGCTCTTTAAAAGGCCGATCTAGTATGGAGACGCCACGATTGAGAGGACTGGGCCAGCTGATTTATCCTGTCAGCTTCCCTCCTCCCAGAAATGACCCAGAACTTGTCTGGTCTGTTGTAGGAAACTAACAACACAGTAGTGTTGTAGTCGAGTCACCATCTCTGGAGTCCAAGTCAGGTCATTATCACCCGAGAGCAGAGTATAGATTTTAAGACTAAAATAAAAGAATCCATACATGGTTTACTGTATATAAAAAAAATAATAATCAGCACGTCATCTGTACACTTACAAAGGCTTGTCCAGTAATTGGAGCTAATACAACAAGCTAACATTAGCATCGGCTACATGCTAATTCTACAACAGTGATTTCAAATGTCCGACTCCCTTAAACATGATTCAAGTCAGGACTTGAGTCTTTTCCTTCTGCAACACAGAAGCATGCTCAGACCATCCCCATGCTTGAACATGGTCATGGCAGCATCATGCTGTGGGGAAGCTGCTCAAGGCTGATGAGAAGGTGGAGGGAACTAATATTTATGACAGTGTTTGAAGGAAACATCTTGGATGCTGTGAAAGTCTAAAGATGTGATCAGAAGCACCATGGAGATGTTTGGGTCAGAGTCCAGGATGAGCCGGTCCAGAGTCCAGGATGAGCCGGTCCAGAGTCCAGGATGAGCCGGTCCAGAGTCCAGGATGAGTCGGTCCAGTAGCTAGACTTTGATGAAAATGTCTGTCTCTGGATGTGACCAGCCTGTAGAGACAGAACCTTTCTAGTTGTGTTGATCTGTCATAAATAAAGTCTGTGCCTCAGCCTCTAAATCCGGAGCTTGTTCTCCACTTTAAAGGGGATGAAAGCAGAGCTAACTGTTCCTGCTATAGTCTGGTTTCTAGAACCATCAGTCCAATTGCGATGACTTGGAGTAATGAGCAGTGGAAGAAGAGAAGAAGTGCAGGTGATTGGGGAGTTAAATGTGCCTCAGTAGGCTACAGTTTGCTCTGGGATGTCATGGTGCTGCCTCTGAATGAAAACAGCCATGTGCTGAGGTCAGATCTGTTCTGCTTCTCCCCATAGGTGGGTCTATCTACATATACTTGTGTGACGATGTGTTGGCCTGTGGGAACATGTCCACACGTGTCTCTAAGGATCTTCTGTCTTTCAGACTACAATCCCCTGATGGGACAAGGAGGCTCGTGCACGTGGAGGCCAGGAAGGAGGGGGCCCTCCGCAGGTGGATGAGGTTAAAGGTCGGAGGTGCTCTGACCACCTCCAGAGGAACGTGCGCACTGACTGCTGGGAGCGAGCTGCCGATGAAACAGAGCCCTGGTTTTACATCACTGGCACACCTACTGACACTGTGGACCTGAGCAACATCCATGGATCAATCCCATAATCACACCATGCTTTACACTAGTTGTTCCCAATCGTGCTCCTCAGGGCATACAGGTCTGCATGTTTTAGATGGTTTCCTGATTCAGATGACAGCAGGTCAACAGAAGCCAAGAAGCATCTACAACATGCAGGGTTGAAGAACTCTGGTTTTGATGACCAGTTGTGGGTTAGGATCCACCTTAGCTGGTTGGGGGGTCAGCTGCAGACATAAACAGCAACAGCATCATTTCACCTCAAACAAAAAAATGAATCATTTTACCGTCCATCATTGAAAATGATCTGACTTAGTCATACTATCTTCCGCCTTTGGGCCCTAAATCTGTAATCTGGTACATTAGCTTTTATTATGTCTTATTTAGGAGGAACATTGGTTGATGCGACATTGAAAGAAATGTGCATTTTAGTGAGTGGACTTACTTCTCTCAGCAGCTACCCCCCCCCCCCCCCCCCCTCCTTCTGTTGTGTTAGGACTGCAGTAGGTCATGGGTTCATACTCTGTGTAGTTGGAAGCTTGACATGAAGCCACTCCCTGAAACGGTCTCTGACCACAGGGTTTGGCTGATCACTCTCCAGTCTGTGTGCTTTTCATGCTTGTCTTTGTTTAGTTCTCAAGGTTTTGATGTAAAATCAGCATCACCTGTATCTGGTCAATATTACTGTGTGATTCTAAACACATGTACTATTACAATGTAATGAGTCTTTTTCTCTGCTTGGTTGAATAAAGATGGTGGCTGGGAGTGTTGAGTCTGCCCAGCTGATAAACTGAAGCTGTCTATTTTTATCTTTAAGTTAAAAATCATGGGGAACTGGGCCGTATTCTGAATGCTCTTCTTAAGCTTATGGACTTTTAAGTGTTTCTTTCCGTTTTTACAGTCAAATGGACCAGACATGAGTCCAATTGAACGTTTGTAAATTGTACAGGACCTTTCAGGTCTAAATTATCCTCAGCAATAAACCAAGTAGGGTAGGAAACGAGCATGGCTCTGTCCTCTTCTGCTGCAGCATCTCTGTTATATGAACATGCGTGCGTGCCTTTACATCAATTCATGATGCAAATTCAATCTGTAAAACACGCTTTTAAAGCAAACCTATCCACAGTTTTACTTTCCCAAGTAAACACAACTGTAGTAAAATAATCATGAACCATAAATGATTACTTTTAAACAACTTTTTACAGCATATGTGAACTATATTAACTTGGCTCCCACACTAAGCTTGCTCTATTTTGTTAAGATGATTTGACAAATATTTCTGTCTCTAAAAGACTTGAAGCTGTTATTGCAGCAAAAGGTGTTTCTAGACTGGGGCTAAATACAAATACACGCCACACTATTCAGTTTATTTTTCCTTCCACTTCACAATGAGGTGCTACTTTGTGTTAGTGAAGTAAAATTGCAATAAATGATCAAGTTGAATGAATACTTTTGTACGGTGCTGTAAAGATGCATCACTGGCTTTGGTTTGAATCTTTGAGCCTCATCAGGACCCTTACTTTTCCACATTTTTAAAAGCCTATGTAATCTGTGCTTCTGATTGATGAGGAGGTCGTCTACTACTTTCTTTCTTGGGCCTACTAATCAAGACACATAACATGCTGTTGTTGCACTTTGCTGTGCAGTTCAGTTAAACTCATCAAGAAATGGAAGGAATATGGCCCATGTGTAAATGTGCCTGGATCAGACTGTCCTCACACTGAGTGAGAGAGGTCACCAGGTCACCTCTGACTGAGCTGAAGGAGCTACAAGCTTCAGTAGATGACATGAGAGAGATTCTGCTGACAAATGTTGCCAGGTTCTACGAGAGAGTGGCAATGAGAAAGCCACTGTGGAAGAAAACTTCAATCTTGACGAGAGTTTGCTAAAAGGCACATGGGAGACTCCATGGTGAAAGGGAAGAAACTTATTTGGTCTGATGAGACCAAAATGCAACTATTGGCTATTAGACAACACGCTTTGTTTGAAGGACATCACCATCCCCACTGTGAAGCATGGTTGTGGCAGCACCATGCTGTGGGGATGATTCTTGGCAGCAGGTATTTTTGTCATTTTGTTGAAATCAGTTTTCACTAACATTAAAGGGCCGGGTTTTGTTTTTCCTTTTTTGTCGGGCGGGCTGGCTAAATGAAGGTTCGGGAGTTTTCCCAAATGGCCGGTCTGTTCTAGGGCGGCTGGACAAAAGGTTGTTTTTCTTAATTTTTTTGTAGCCTACTCCAAAACCAGCTACCATTGAGTCATTGTAGTGATCCGGTTGTGTCTTTCTGTGTGACGGATGTGAGCAGTACTGCCATTGCAACGTCACTGTTTTCTAAAGTCCATCAGCCTGCAGACAGCAGCAGATTGTGTATTCATTGTACTTATTTGATCCGATGATTACTGTACAAAAACAAAATATAGTCCACAGTCTCTGGACTAAAATGTTTTCTCCATTGTTGAATCACCAAATCAGCTGTGGAAAAGTCTCGCTGTCTCTCTGGCTGCCCTTGGAGTTTGGAAATATTCTCTAATATTTTTATGTTGCCACCAGAAGTGGATAGACTACCCAAAATTGTATTCAAGTAAGAGTAGCACTAAAGTAAAAGTATAAAGTAGCCATCCTAGGACTTACTCAAGAGTAAAAATAAGTAAAAAGGCTACTCAAGTGTAACTGATCAGAAAATCGGATCAGGTCTATTGGCACTAATTATTTAAAATGATTTCATCAGACAGACAAATATAAAGTTACCTGCAAATTCTAGTATTTTGAAGAGTACAATGAAATAATTAAAACAAATAGAAGTACAAAATAGAATTAAAGCAGAAACACGTTTTTCAAATCAAAACTTTTCTACATAAAATTAATAATAAAGGCTTGCATTTATATAGTGCTTTTTGAGACCCTCAAAGCACTTTACAACTCCATTGTTCATTCACACACTGGTGGAAGGAAGCTATGATTGTAGCTACAGCTGACCTGGGCCAGACTGACAGAGGTAAGGCTACCATATTGCACTATTGGCCCCTATATGTAGCAGGTGGAAACAGGAATTGAACCCATGATTTCTGGGTTGCAGGCCAACAACTCTACCACTGAACTACAGCCGCCCTACTACTTATTGAATTGTCCCCACCAATAATTTGATCTCCTCGAGAAAAGAAAAACAAACCGGATAGAAAGGGGCTGCACAGTGGTGCAGTTGGTAGCACTGTTGCCTTGCAACAAGAAGGTCCTGGGTTCAAATCCCAGACTGGGGTCTTTCTGCATTTCTTCATGTATGTTCTCCCTGTGCATACATGGGTTCTCTCCAGGTACTCTGGCTTCCTCCCACAGTCCACAAACATGACTGTTAGGTGAATTGGTTTCTCTAAATTGTCCTTAGGTGTGAGTGTGTGTGTGCATGGTTGTTTGTCCTGTGTGTCTCTGTGATGGCCTGGCGACCTGTCCAGGGTGGACCCTGCCTCTCGCCCGCTAGAGACCAGCCCCCCCACAACACTGCATTAGGAAATGGAGCCGATAGGAAGCAAAAAAGAGAAAGAAAAATACAGATCTGTCAAAGTCTCATTCACCTAGAGGTGCAGAAAGGGTTTAATTATGTTCTCTACTGGAGTCGTAGCTACCATTGAGTCATTGTAGTGATCCTGCTGTGTCTTCCTGTAACATATATGGCCAATGTGATTGGCTGTGCCTTTCCCTGCTGTCAGGTGAGACTCTGCAGCTGTTTGCTTGTTAGCAGCGCCAAAACTGCAAGGAGAACTTTCCAGTCCATGAGGGGACTCAGGTGAGATGTGGGCGACACATAAGTGTCAAAAGTGAGTAAGGATGGCAGCAAAAAAGAAGAATTTGGACATGAGGAACTATTTTTCAAAGAAACCTGTAAGTCACTTAAAGTCAAGTTCGCTAAGGAAATGTGTCTGTTATGTTATTGACAATGCTACGTTTTGGCGCACATCATACAGTCTCAAATTGTATGTAACTATGAATAACGTGGTTTGGAAACTAACTGCGCAACAAGCTGCCCACTATTAGTTATCTTACACCATGCATCTAAGGATGTTTTTGATTGATTCATCTACCTGAACTTGTAAAAGTTGAAAATGTCTGTGCGTCTGCAACAAGTGGTCAGGGATGTGAATTGTAAACTGCTTGTGTTTAAAAAAACATACAGAAAATAACGTGACTCCATATTACAATAAATAATTTCCCTTTTTATTTCTCTGCAATGTTGCACAGCTGATTCTTATTTTATGCAGAACTGTAGTGAAGTTACAGTTGAAGTTAAATACCTATATATGAATGATTATTTATTGTCCCCAGCAACTTTAAAAACAAACCTATGCCATCGGTAAGCACACAAGCTTCAACAACAGAACAAGCTTAATGAAAACACTGCAAAGGAGATCAGAGATGGACTGATTTCGTCTAATCAGTGGTGGTTCTACATTGGATTACTCCCCCCCCCCCTCAATGCAGAAAAACAAAACAAAAATGTGCACATACAACATACATTGCTTTTTATTATAACAATATACTTGAAAGGGAAACATATTTGTCAATTGCACAAATCCCTTAATAACACATTTAAGAAACTAAAAACAATCCAGTTATTATTTAACTATTGCAATTCCACCAGGAAACACACTTTTAAGGTGTACAACTGTGGTGGAAAATTGTTATGCAATTAGGAATTAAGTGTATATTCTCTGTTTAGTGAATGCATCTAAGGAAATGACAAGCTTATTGCTCCAATTTAATGTTTATGATATATATATGTGTGTCAGGTCACCAGAGAGACAGACGGCGGGGCAGTAAGATAACAGTCTGGCCTTCGGATGAGCTGCTTTATGCGTTGCTATGAGTCTCATGAAGCGGTTACTATGGAGGCGGGGTGTGAAGGATGGAGAAGACGTCTACAGAGATAAACAAGGATTGCTAAATACTATTTAAGCGGTTAGTTAGAAAGGTTGGTTAGGGTGATGTACGAGTAACTCTGTCCCCTCCATGGTCTGGCCAGACATGTTTGAATTAAATACTTAAACGCCTTCTTGGACTCGAGTCTTCTTTATTATGGAAACCCTGAGATACTTAATTTGCCATAACACAACCTCTACCTCCAACATTGACCTGATGGCTTTGACCTTTTCTGTCCATCTGAGTTTATTTGGGACTTGAAAATCTATAAAGCTTGATTTCCCATGATTCCCCAAAACCCCGGATCACCCACGACCAGAAACAAGACAAAAAGAATTTTATTAGCCATTTCACACCATTTAGAAAAAGGTGCAGGAATTTATTAATAATAATTTGAATGAGATGAGCATATTTGGAAGGAAGTCGAGGTCGCCCTGCTCCTTCCATTTGGGCAATGGCGTCAGTTTGTTTTTAAAATTGCTGGGGACAATAATCATAAACATGAGCGTGGTTTGAAGATTGCTGGGGACAATATATTTTTTTCCTATAACTTCATATGTAGGTATTCATCCTTTTGAAGTTTTATTACAATATACACTGCAGTGTAATAATAGGCGTTGTCTTTTATTTTGTTTTTCAAATGGCTCTGAAAACCATCATTAGACTGTTGTCTGGGAAGGATCATTATCTTTGTAGCACAGTGAAAAACAGTGTTGGCTACATTAATAATATATTCGCCCCAGAAGAAGAATGCACAACAAACGCATTTCCCTTGCAAACCCTGCCGTTGGTGTGCAGAAACTTCAACTGTAACTTCACTACAGTTCTGCATAAAATTAATAGCTGTGCAACATTCCAGAGAAATAAAAAGGGAAATAATGCATTGTAATATAAATCAGGGGTCAAGTTATTTTTCGTTTTTGACCGTTTTATATAAAAAAACATTGACAGAAAAATCTGAAGTGCGTCCATCATTTTGACAGTTTACACTTCACATCCCCAAAAACTTGGTGCAGACGTGCAGATATCTGCAACTTTACGCACAGAGTTCAGGTAGCTGAATCAATCAAAAAAGGATTCCTATGAGAGCATCTGACTGATTATCATGTCAGATCTGAACACTGTACTCAAAGCATCGCTATCTGAGAGCTCAGCTGACAGCACCATGGAGAGTTAGGGAGGGATTGGAGTGCGTAGCTGCGGCGGACACAGACCGATGATTTAAATGAATGGCCGGGTTGGATCAGGATTTGATCTGGAGATAACTGTGGGTTGGTAAATTGGACTAGTGCCGAACTCTGCAACAATAAACCGCATACTTTTACTGCAATTGTTTTGTATTTAAAACATACCTGAGAGAAATTAGATAAGCAAAGGAGAAATTATTGGGGAAACAATATTTATTTTTATGCAGCTTTGAAGACAAACCGATCACAAAGATTGTTGCATGACTGGGCAATGGGCTAAAATATGGCTAAATTCACACAGTGTGTGCCCACCTTGCTTCTGGGGGAAGCCCGCACAGACCTGCGCCATCTGTGCATAGATGCATGGAGCAGGTAACTCTGCATAATTAGAACACCTTGCATTTAAGAGATACGACTTAATCAGTTACCTGTTAATGCTGTATCTGCTTTTGAATGCGAGTCTTTATTGAACCAAACATTAACCTCTGCAAAGAAAGCTGCAGCATCTGCGCAGAATGAAACATGGCTGTATTTTTATATAGCCATGTTTTCTTTTTCTGGATGGACAGTTTGGAAACTGATTGCACAGAAATTGTGCTGGGAGCACAAGTGGATGTTACATCTGCGCTGGTAAGAAATTCTACATCAGGTTTATAAAAGTGGTGGGGACAAAAACTGCCAATCATAAATATTGCTGGGCGTCTCCAGCTAAAATGGTGCTTAAGCATATGGGAGACCCAGGTGAACTGTCCTCTCCCGCCCCTCCCTCTTCTCACATCACGTGTTCCATGCTCTGTGCTATGGAAAGCGGACGTGATCATACAACGATGTTTATTTATATATTTAAAAAAGCGGTTTAAAACTCCACTCAGAACAGACGTATGATCACATCAGCACCTTGCCAGCAAGTAGGGGCGCCTGGAGCTGCAGGCAGGGGGCGCCAGTTTACCGATTCCACACACAGCGCATAGATGATAGGAAACCGCAAATCTTTTTTTCTTTTTTTTGTCAGTGCTCGTGCCACCCCCCGTGTGTCATGATGAATAAATGCGCCCCAGGCAGCGGCCAAAAACCGCCTCTGCGTCTGATCTTGTGCTTTTGGATGATCACGGTTCACTTTTAGTGGCAGTTCAAAAAAGGGGCGGGGTTACTTACAATAAAACAAAACGCAGTTTTTGACGCACGTTGAAGAGTGGAAAAAACACTGCTTTTTACATGTGTACAATTAACGCCACATAAAGTGGCGTTTGAGGACCACGAAAAACGTCGGATTTTATGGCGTTTAGACGATAAAAACGGCGTTTTGTGCGGAAAAACAGGGTTTTATACGCCGTTTTATTGCGAATGCGCCAATAGAGCGGCGATCTTTGACCATAACGGATTGCCATATGTTTGCGAACTTTGAGAAATTTCTTGGCTTTCCATAGTAATACGTGTCCATAACGTTATACGCCGCTTACGCGTCCGTTGGAAAGCAAGTTCTGCTTTCTAGCATCAGTGTCTCTGGCCGAATACATTTAGCATGTTCTCCATCTCAGTAGGCTACAGTGATGGATTTGGGCTGTTCCCTCTTCCAGCAGAAGGTCTCTGGTTCGAACCATACTGATAAACCGGTTCTGAAACTACAATAACTGAGATTTGTTCACATTTGGACTAATTATGACTTTCATCCTGTAAGGAAAATGAATGTGGGGTGACTGTGGCACAGTGGGTAGCGTAGTTGGCTTGTAGGTTCAATTCCAGCTTCGTCCTGTAACATTTCGATGTGCCCCTGAGCAAGGCACTTAAAGCTGCAGTCTGGGGAATACATTTATGTATCAAAGTTTTATAAATCTTTAAAAGGAGTGTTGTTAAATACTTTGATAAAAGGTTAATACTCCAGGTTGTTTTCTGACTAGAGATCTTCATACGTACCCGTCTCCAAGTATCCATCCGTTCCTTTTGTCTGACCATCTTCAACCAAAGCAGCAGCAGTTATAGATGAAGCTGATAAAAAAAAAAGTTCAACTAAACTAAAATTAATATACAAACTACAAGGATTTTGGCTTCAAATGCTTTATTGCCAAGCTAATCATGAAATGAAGCAACATCTTCAACGCCACGCTGCAGTTTAGAGACTAAGGTTAAGTTAACAAGCCACTGCACACATATTTTAATATTTTATATCAAAATAATTTTAAAATACTTTTTTACCAATTTTGAAAGATGCATCTTGGAAAGTTGTGTAGTATTTTATAGATAATTTCCTCCTCTTGATGCATCGTTTCCCCTCAGTTTTCTTGTCACTATATAGATTTCTATATAATTTATTCTATACTTATATTTTGATATAGCCATCATTTGATGGCTAAATGTGAAGGAGAACACAGACACAGACACAGAGACTATTCAGCTAAAAACAACAACAGAGCTCAATCAGAGTGAATCAAAGCCTGGCCTCTGCCTGAACTACAACATCAACTATTTAGAAAGATGAACAGGATCTCCTACGGTCCACCTCTACCAACCTCTTCAATGGGCTGAGTGGAAATTGGACAGAGCTGACTGCAGTGATGCAGAGGTGTGGAGATAAACACAATGTGTGCTTCCTCTGAACTGTTGGGCTAATTTAGCTGAGAGGAAGCTGACCTCTGACCAGCAGCTGGTGGATCAATTAGGATCTCAGGGTTACGGTTCTTTGGGAGAACTGTGTGTAAAGCTGCAGTAGTCTTTCTGTGAGCAATAGCTTACTCCAATGATCTCCCTGCCTGCCTGTATTCATGCATGTATGTATATCAGGAGGAATGTTTGCTCTCAGAGCTCCTCAGTCATCTGCAGGAGAGAGTTGATGGCAGCGTCCTTGTTGCCCTGCTGTGCCTCCAGCACTGTGCGGACCACCTCCTTGTCCAGGTTGGGAAACATGTCCTGCAGAGCCTGCAGGTCCTCCTCGCTGCACATCGGCCCTTGGCCCCCTATTGCCGGCATGGTTGTTGGTACAGCCATAGGGACCACACCCTGGTTGTAGACTCCAGGCACTCCTTATGATACGAGACACACACACAGTGAGAAACCCGTTTTAGATAGCAGCTAGCATAGTGTCTGTCAGTGTGAGCCTTACCTGCAATAGGCACATAACCTACTCCTTCCTGGTAGACTGAGGGCATCAGTACGACAGGCTGACTCATCATTGCTGCTGGTAGAGACTGGAACAGAGACATTCACCGATAGATCACATGTTTGCTCTGGAAATCTGCAATAGTCACTGTGGTCAACTTGTTCATCATCCTCACTCAGTCTAAAGTTACGCACACACAAATGTTCTTATGAACGATGGCTTGGTACGAATCTCCCAGATGATAAATGACATCTCAAGGCACTTAGAGAGTAACTAAACCCCAAAACAACTTGTTTTTGCTTCTAAACTGTATACATGGGTCTTTACCAATGCAGTCGTTCAGTTTCTGGGGATCTTTTTATATTTTGGTGTAAACTTGTTTAATTCTCCACTTTTTGGTCTAAAAACGTCTTAGTGCTGCCCCCTTAGGGTTGAACTGTGGCTACTGCATTTGAATTTTGTGATTGGTGGAGAGCGGTATATCTTTACGTCACAGCAGTCATGGCCTCACAGACACGCCCCGTGGGTTTGGGGATAAAACTATCTCTCAGACACACTCGCCCCGCTTATTACCACATTAGCACTTAGTTAGCATAGCTAACATACTTTTTTGAACGTTAGCCTATGTAAGCATTACCATTCAGAGACCGGACTCCTCCTGTCTCTCTCTGCCTCAGCAGCAGCGCCTGCCTCGGACAGCGCTGACTCAGCGCCCCGAGCCAGCGGCTCGAATTGGCGGCTCACGGCCGCTCGGCCCCAAGCCTCCCTCTATCTCCGCCGTCACCGAAGATAGAGGGAGGCTTTATGGGGTCAAGCAGCCGCGAGCCGCTGGCTCAGGGCGCTGAGCCAGGGCCGCCCGAGCTCGGTGCTGCTGAGGCAGAGGGAGACAGGAGGAGTCCGGTCTCTGAGTGGTAATGCCAACATAGTCTAACGTTCAAAACAGATGAACGTTGATCAGATCGATCAGTCGCAAAACTGCCAACGTCGCTTTGGTCACTGTCCATGTTTCAGTGTCACATTAAGCGAGCTGTCACTGTCCTCCTGAACACACCCCCATGTTCCCCCCTCCGCTTTTCCTCCACACTTGGCCACGCCGTAGAATTTTTCAAATGTTGTCTGGGGGCGGAGTTATGATTTTTCATGGGGTTCAGTTACACTTTAACAAGAAGTCATTTCAATACATTTATACAAACATTCCAATCAGTTAAAAAGTTTCCTATTTAAGGAATCCCAGCAGATTGCGTCAGTCATTGACGTGAGGTTGGGCCCCGTTGATGCAGACTTTCCAACCACAGCAATCCTTCAGCAATCCCTCATACTGAGCAAGCATGTAGCGACGGTGGAGAGGAAAAACTCCCCTTTAACAGGAAGAAACCTCCAACAGAACCAGGCTCAGTAGGAGTGGCCATCTGCCACGACCGTCTGGGGGTTTGAGAAGACAGAGCAGAACACAGAAGGAACAGAAGATCTGATATAAGAGAACTTTCTATGTTACAGATAACTAAAAGATCTGCCTCACATTCTACTTTTAGAAATCCTAGGAACTACAAGTAAACCTGCAGTCTGAGAGCGAAGGGCTCTGTTAGGAACATAAGGAACAATTAGATCTCTGATGGATGATGGAGCTGATTATTAAGGGCTTTGTATGTAAGAAGAAGGATCTTAAATTCTATTCTGGATTTAACAGGGAGCCAATGAAGGGAAGCTAAAACAGGAGAAATGTGATCTCTCTTTTTAATATTCATCAGAACTCTTGCTGCCGCATTTTGGATCAACTGAAGGCTTTTAATGGCATTTTGTGGACTTCCTGATAGTAAAGAATTACAGTAGTCCAGCCTTGAGGTAACAAATGCATGGACTAGTTTCTCAGCATCACTCCTGGACAGGATGTTTCAAATTTTAGCAATATTCCGGAGGTGAAAGAAGGAAATCCTAGAAACCTGTTTAATATGGGATTTAAATGTCAAGTCTTGGTCAAAAATAACGCCGAGGTTCTTGACGTTATTACTGGGGGCCAATTTAATGCCATCCAGATGAAGTGATTGACTAATCAGTTTCTGTTTAAGAACTTCTGGTCCAAAGACAGCAACTTCTGTTTTGTCAGAATTTAAAAGCAAAAAGTTTAGGGTCATCCATGTTTTTATGTCTTCCAGACATGCCTGTAATCTACCTAACTGACTGGGTTCATCAGGATTAATGGATAAATATAGTTTTTGGTGTTTCTATATAAATATAGAAATTTATCCCATGCTGTCTAATGATTCTACCAATTGGGAGCATATATACAGGTCCTTCTCAAAAAATTAGCATATTGTGATATAGTTCATTCTTTTCCATAATGTAATGATAAAAATTAAACTTTCATATATTTTAGATTCATTGCACACCAACTGAAATATTTCAGGTCTTTTATTGTTTTAAAACGGATGATTTTGGCATACAGCTCATGAAAACCCAAAATTCCTATCTCAAAAAATTAGCATATTTCATCCGACCAATAAAAGAAAAGTGTTTTTAATACAAAAAAAGTCAACCTTCAAATAATTATGTTCAGTCATGCACTCAATACTTGGTCGGGAATCCTTTTGCAGAAATGACTGCTTCAATGCGGCGTGGCATGGAGGCAACCAGCCTATGGTCCTGCTGAGGTGTTATGGAGCCCCAGGATGCTTCGATAGCGGCCTTAAGCTCATCCAGAGTGTTGGGTCTTGCATCTCTCAACTTCCTCTTCACAATATCCCACAGATTCTCTATGGGGTTCAGGTCAGGAGAGTTGGCAGGCCAATTAAGCACAGTAATACCATGGTCAGTAAACCATTTACCAGTGGTTTTGGCACTGTGAGCAGGTGCCAGGTCGTGCTGAAAAATGAAATCTTCATCTCCATAAAGCTTTTCAGCAGATGGAAGCATGAAGTGCTCCAAAATCTCCTGATAGCTAGCTGCATTGACCCTGCCCTTGATAAAACACAGTGGACCAACACCAGCAGCAGACATGGCACCCCAGACCATCACTGACTGTGGGTACTTGACACTGGACTTCAGGCATTTCCTTCTCCCCAGTCTTCCTCCAGACTCTGGCACCTTGATTTCCTAATGACATGCAAAATTTGCTTTCATCCGAAAAAAGTTCTTTGGACCACTGAGCAACAGTCCAGTGCTGCTTCTCTGTAGCCCAGGTCAGGCGCTTCTGCCGCTGTTTCTGGTTCAAAAGTGGCTTGACCTGGGGAATGCGGCACCTGTAGCCCATTTCCTGCACACGCCTGTGCACGGTGGCTCTGGATGTTTCTACTCCAGACTCAGTCCACTGCTTCCGCAAGTCCCCCAAGGTCTGGAATCGGTCCTTCTCCACAATCTTCCTCAGGGTCCGGTCACCTCTTCTCGTTGTGCAGCGTTTTCTGCCACACTTTTTCCTTCCCACAGACTTCCCACTGAGGTGCCTTGATACAGCACTCTGAGAACAGCCTATTCGTTCAGAAATTTCTTTCTGTGTCATACCCTCTTGCTTGAGGGTGTCAATGATGGCCTTCTGGGCAGCAGTCAGGTCGGCAGTCTTACCCATGATTGCGGTTT
Organism: Valencia hispanica; assembly: GCA_963556495.2. NCBI lineage: Eukaryota > Metazoa > Chordata > Actinopteri > Cyprinodontiformes > Valenciidae > Valencia > Valencia hispanica. The sequence goes on along the minus strand of OY747701.1, from coordinate 1,026,202 downwards.
TGAGTAATGAAGGCTGGGAGTTTTTAAAAGCCTCAGGAATCTTTTGCAGGTGTTTAGAGTTAATTAGTTGATTCAGATGATTAGGTTAATAGCTCGTTTAGAGAACCTTTTCATGATATGCAAATTTTTCGAGATAGGAATTTTGGGTTTTCAGGAGCTGTATGCCAAAATCATCAGTTTTAAAACAACAAAAGACCTGAAATATTTCAGTTGGTGTGGAATGAATTTAAAATATATGAAAGTTAAATTTTTATCATTACATTATGGAAAAGAATGAACTTTATCACAATATGCTAATTTTTTTGAGAAGGACCTGTATGGTGAAAAGAATTGGTCCAAGCACAGAACCCTGTGGAACTCCACAAGTAACCCTTGAGAGTGAAGAAGATTGATCATTTCGATCAGTGGTCCCCAACCCCCGAGCCACACATAAAGAATAAATAACTTCCAGTGTTTCCGTTTTATTTATTATCTGAGGGTGACCGCTGTTTTATTTTGAAAAATAACCGGATATCCCCGTTACATAGCTCAGTCTTGACACGTAATCCCACAAACTAGCAAGATGGATAGAAAACAAAATGTCTCTCTTTTGTTTCTTTGGAAAGGGGAAAAGGCCCAAGGCTCTCACTGATTCAGCGTTGTGGTGAGTTACATTTTTCATGCACTTTGTATTTGTTTTTGTGGCAAATCTTGAATTATTAAAGGTATGTTTACATGCTACCATGGCGACCAGAGAGCATTAGGGGGCTGAGTGTTACTCGTGTTATGTTGTCTGCTCGATGTTAGGAGGACGTTGTTAATAAAGCTACGAATACACATTGGATTTACGTCTATTGGTACCATAAAAAAAAAAAAAGTTTTTATACGGTCCGTTATCATGTATCCGCCACACATTAAAGGCCGGTCCGTGAAAATACTGTCTGACATTAAACCGGTCCGTGGCGAAAAAAAGGTTGGAGACCACTGATTTAGACAAACAAACTGGAATCTATCAGACAAATATGATTTAAACCAGCCTAGTGCTTTTCCTTTGATCCCTGCAACACGTTCAAGCCTTTCTAAGAGAATATTATGATCGACTGTGTCAAAAGCAGCACTGAGATCTAACAAAACCAGAACAGACACCAGTCCATTATCTGAGGCCATGAGAATATCATTAGTAACCTTCACCAGTGGTATTTCAGTGCTATGATGAGCTCTAAAACCTGACTGAAACTCTTCAAACAGCTCGTTACTGTTTTGATGTTCACAGACTTGATTAGCAACAATTTTCTCAAGGATTTTGGATAAGAAAGCAAGGTTAGATATAGGTCTGTAATTCACTAAGTCATCTTGATCAAGGGAAGGTTTCTTGACTAAAGGTTTAATTACAGCTATTTTAAATTCCTGTGGTACGTATCCGTTTACTAAGGAGAGATTCATCATATCCAAAATGGGGCCAGGAACCAAATGGAACACTTCCTGAAATAATTTGGTCGGGATTGGGTCCAACATACAAGTTGAAGGTTTAGATGAGGCTAATATTTTTGATAATTCCGAAAGCTCGACTGAATCAAAACAGCCTAAGCACAACTGAGGTTCTACAGTTCTTTCCGATACTGCCTCATTTACTGAGGAAGAAGTAATCATGTTTGGGAGGATGCCAATGATTTTATTTTTAATAGAATTAATTTTATTTATGAAGAATCTCATAAAATCATCACTGCTAAGAGCTGGGGGAATAGTTTGCTCAACAGAGCTATGACTCTGTGTAAGTTTGGCAACTGTACTAAAAAGAAACCTAGGATTGTTTTTATTCGCCTCTATTAATGATGAAAAATATGCTGTTCTAGCTTGTCGAAGGGTCTTTTTATACAGCAGTAGACTGTTATTCCAGGTTAAATAGGAATCCTCTAGATGTGTAGAGTGCCATTTTCTCTCCAACTTCCTAGTATTCTGCTTTAAAGTATGCAACTCTGCGTTAAACCAAGGAGTCAGCCTCCTATGGCTAGCCACTTTCTTTTTAAAGGGGGCTACACTATCTAATGCCAAACGCAATGAGGACGTAACGCTGTGAACCAGATCATCAATTTCTGAAGGGTTAGAGATAGAATTGCTGCCATCCACTGTGTTACCCTGAGACACTAAGGAAAGTAAGAATGGAACAGATTCTTTAAAGATTGTTACAGCATTGTCTGATAAAGCTCTACTATAATGACATTTTCTTTCAGATTTAAGATGGTCAGTTAAAGTAAATTCAAAAGTTATCAAGAAGTGGTCAGACAGGACCGGGTTATGTGGGTGGACTGTTATTTCCTCACACTCAATACCGTATGTCAGTACAAGGTCCAAAGTGTGTTTACCCGAGTGGGTCGATCCCTGTACTTTTTGAGTAAAGCCAATTGAGTCCAAAATAGCCTTAAAGGCTGCATTTAGGCTATCACTTTCAGTATCCACATGAATATTAAAGTCCCCCACTATAATAACCCTATCAGTATTTAATACTAAATCAGATAAAAAATCTGAGATCTGATCCAAGAATTGAGAGTAAGGGCCTGGTGGACGATACAAAACCACAAACAAAAATGGTCTTAATGTTTTGCAACTTGGATGAGGAAAATTAATTCAAATTCAATTCAAAAATACTTTATTGATCCCAGAGGGAAATTAAGTGTTGGTATAGCTCATATAATTAATTCTTTAAGGAGTTGTTGTAGATGATAATGGCTGTGGGCAGGAAGGATTTCCTGTAGCGGTCTGTATTGCAGCGAAACTGAAGAAGCCTCCGACTGAAGACGCTCTGTTGTTGTATGACTGTCTCATGAAGAGGATGCTCAGGGTTGTCCATCATTTTTTTGATTTTATGAAGAATCCTTCTTTGCATTATCATCTCCAGATGTTCCACAGTTGTCCCAAGAACAGAACCAGCCTTCTTTATCAGGTTGTTTAGCCTTTTTAAATCCCTGGCTCTGATGCTGCTACCCCAACAGATGATGGCTGAAGAGATTACACTCTCCACAACAGACTTGTAGAAGATTTGCAGCATCTTGCTGCAAACCTTGAAGGACCTAAGCTTCCTCAAGAAGTACAGTCTGCTCTGTCTCTTCTTGTAGACGGCTTCACTGTTGCGCCTCCAGTCCAGTCTGTTGTCAAGGTGAACTCCGAGGTATTTATATTCCTCAACCACCTCCACTTCTTCTCCCATGATGGAAACAGTGTTTGACTTATCCCTGTTTCTTCTGAAATCTACAATCATCTCCTTTGTTTTGTTCACATTCAAGGTGAGACGATTGTTTCCACACCATGTCACAAAGCGGTCCACCAGCTCTCTGTATTCAGCTTCTTGTCCATCTCTGATACACCCGACAATTGCAGAGTCATCTGAGTATTCCTGCAGATGACACGTCTCTGATTTGTACTGGAAGTCTGAGGTGTACAGAGTGAAAAGGAATGGTGAGAGTACGGTCCCCTGTGGTGCTCCTGTGCTACTGATCACCTGGTTTGACACACAATTCTTCAGTCTCACAAACTGTGGTCTGTTTGTCAGGTAGTCATTGATCCAGGCGATTGATGAGGGCTCCACCTGTGTCTTCAGGAGTTTCTGACAAAGCAAATCAGGCTGAATTGTGTTAAATGCACTAGAGAAATCAAAGAACATGATCCTCACAGTGCTGCCTGCTTTGTCCAGATGACAGTGGGTTGGTTGAAGTAGGTGGATGATGGCATCTTCAACTCCAACTCCACAGCGATAAGCAAACTGCAGTGGGTCCTGATATGTTCTTGTTTGCTTACTCAGGGGCGCCAACAGGAGTCTCTCCAGGACCTTCATGATGTGGGATGTCAGGGCAACGGGTCTATAGTCATTGATGACTGATGGGTGAGTTCTTTTGGGTACTGGAACAAGGCAGGATGTCTTCCACAACACTGGAACCTTCTCCTGAGTTAGGCTAAGGTTGAAGATGTGCTGCAGAATCCCACAGAGCTGCTCTGCACAGGCCTTCAGGACTCTGGGGCTGACACCATCTGGACCTGCAGCCTTGTTCCGGTTCAGTTTCTCCAGCTGCCTCTTCACCTGACTTTTGGAGACAGACAAGTGGGAGGGGGAGGCAAAGGGGGTAGCAGCACCTCCTGACTTTGTTGAAGTCAAACTTGTGGAATCAGAAGAGTCCATGGCTGAGGTGAAGGATAAAACATCCGAGGTGTAACAGGGAAACTGTTGATCAGAGGAGAGTGGGATGTCTGTTTGGCTGGGAACAGGAGAGGTGGATGCTGAGCTAGTTCCTGAACTGAACCTGTTGAAGAATGTTTTCAGTTCATTGGCTCTGTCCAGACTTCCATCTATCCAATCCTTCCTGTCCTTAAAACCTGTGATCTTTCTCATTCCTGACCAGACATCTCGGATATTGTTCCTCTGTAGTTTGTTCTCCAGCTTCTTCCTGTATGCCTCCTTGCTGTCTCTGATCTTGACCTTAAGTTGCTACTGTATACTCCTCAATAATTCCCTGTCTCCCTCCCTGAAGGCTCTTTTTTTCTTGTTTAGCAGTTCCTTCAGGTCACTGGTGATCCAGGGTTTGTTATTCGGGAAGCATCTCACTGTTCTGGTGGGGATGATGTTGTCCACACAGAAGTTTATATAGTCAGTCACACACTCAGTCATGGCATTGATGTCCTCTCCATGTGCTTGGCAAAGAGTCATCCAGTCTGTGGTTGCAAAACAACCCTGCAGGGCTTCTTCAGCTTCCTGTGACCATTTTCTCACAGTTCGTTTTGTCACAGGTTGCCTCTGAACAAGGGGTTTATATTCTGAACATAGAAAAACAAGATTGTGATCTGATTGTCCCAGAGGAGGTCTTGGTTTGGACGTGTATGAATCCTTTACATTTGCATAAAACAAATCCAAGGTCCTGTTTTCTCTTGTAGAGCAGCTGACAAACTGTTGAAATGTTGGAAGTGTAGTAGAGAGCGAGGCATGATTAAAATCACCAGATATTGCCACAAATGCATTGGGGTTAGATGTTCAAAAGAACTGTAGCTATCAATTGGTCTGGGACTAAGTAGTAAATCAGAAGTCTTTGAGGAGAGAGATCTTATGTTTAATAAACCACATTTAATAGATTTATTTTTCTGTTCAGTCAAAGTCATATTTATCTTTATGAGACTTCCATAATTTGCTTTTGTTGGCTTAACTTTTAATCCATTTAATTTTGGCCGTGGGTAAGACACTGTTTCTATAGGGTAATGGGTGGGTAACAGTACAGAAGCAGCAGAGAGGTGGGTTAAACTACGACTCTGCTTCCTGGTCTGGACCCTGGGTTGTCAGTGTTTTGGAGGACTAATAAATTCGGCCATATTCCTAGAAAGAAGAGCTGCTCCATCCAAAGTGGGATGGATGCCGTCTCTCCGGATCAGACCAGGTTTTCCCCAAAATGTTCGCCAGTTATCAATGGAGCCCACATCGTTTACAGCAGTGGTCCCCAACCCTGGTCCTCAGGGCCCACTGTCCTCCATGTTTTAGATGTTTCCCCACTCCAGCACATCTGACTTTACTGACTGCATTACCTCCTTAGCATGCCTCCAATTGTGTAGAAGGCTGTTAATCACAGGTGTGCAGCATCAGGGAAACACCAAAAACATGCAGGATAGTGGGCCCTGAGGACCCGGGTTGGGGACCCCTGCTTTGCAGGACACCACCCAGACAACCATTGATGGAATGACAGCATGCGGCTAAACATGTCGTCACTGATCCGATCAGGCAGGGGACCAGAAAAGATTACTGACATTGTTTTAGCAAACTTACACACCGAAGCAACACTAATTTTAGTGACCTCCTATTGGCGTAACCGGGTGTCATTACCGCCAGCGTGAATAACAATCTTACTGTATTTACGCTTATCTTTAGCCAGCAGTTTCAGGTAGGATTTGATGTCCCCCGTTCTGGCCCCTGGCAAACATTTGACTATGGTCAATGGTGTCTCTAATGCCACGTTTCTGACTATGGGGCTGCCAATTACCAGGGTCGGCTTCTCAGCGGGTGTGTCGCTGAGCGGGGAAAATCTGTTAGAAACGTGGACCGGTTGGTGGTGGCCCGGGGGCTGGGTCCTAGAACTATGCTTTCTACGTACCGTCACCCAGCCGGGCTGGGGTCCCGGCTGCGCGGGCTCTACCGGAGGACAGCTAGGGGGTTCTATCCTTGTTGGCCCCGCGCTGGCTAATGGGCTTCGGCTATCAGCTGGTTTTTCAACAGCGCGGAGCCGTGCTTCTAATTCTGATACCCTCGCCTCCAAAGCTACAAAAATATGACATTTATTACAGTTACAATTATCACTAAAGGAGGCAGGGAAGTAACTAAACATCTGACAGAGAGAGTAAGAGAGAGGAGAAGACTTAGGAAGAGAATGAGAGATAGAAGGAGAGGGAAGAGGAGTAGCCATAGCTGCAATGAACCTAAGCTAACTAAGATAGCAAAACCTTACCACGGCAAGAGAAATAGTGTGAAACAGAAAGAGTTCCCAAAATGCAAATTACACCAACAAAAAATATGTATTTTAGTGTGCTTGTGTGGTAAAATAAGTTAGAAAGGCCTCAGCACAGAGAAAATAAGATCAATTCAAGAGAGTCTTAGGACCGAACAGCTCCACGGAGTGCAACAACAGGAAATGATGCAATACTCCTTGCCCAATCGGCAACAAATCAGCTTCCAAGCTAAGCTATACAAGAGTGAAAGCTGGCAGAAGATTTTGAGGAAAGTTTTCCTTCCACCAGTTTCAGAGACAGTCTTAAACACAATCAGGACACCCTGAAGGAGCAGCCCCTGACCTGACCCCCTAAAGCAGCACAGTTACTACCTGGATGGCTCCGGGTTAGAAAGACTGCTGTCAGTTTACTTCAAACTATTCGATAGCTACCTGACTGAATGTGAAGAACATTATTAGGGCAATAAATTATGTTTCCTTGTTGAAATTCTACAAAAAAAAGGGAATTATTGATCCGATGATGAGCGGATGTGGTGCAGGAGAGCGTTTGTGTAGCGCACCTTTCCTTCTTGTTGCTCTTGGAGCTGATTGTGGTTATAATTGAAGGATCTTCCATCAAGCACCTGATTTCTACAGCCATACCCTGCAGGACCAGCTCTGTGTACACAGGTAGGGTGGGAGGTTTTAAACTTTAAAATCTTTAGTGTCAGTGCGCTGATGTTGAGCTATGTACATCAGACTTTAGAAAAAGAAAAGCTACAATATTTCTCACCCTTTGTGCTCGTTAAACATAATTTGGTGGTGACCAGGTTCTGGGTTCAGGAAGTAAGAGCTTGTCTTGTAACCTGGAGGGTTACCAGTCCAAACCCCCACTCAATCTGTCTCGGTTGTTGTCTCCTTGGGCAAGACACGTCACCCTCCTTATCTGCTGGGTGTGGTCAGAGGGTGGCGCTAGTGTTCGGCAGCCTCGCTACAGTCAGTGTGCCCCAGGGCAGCTGTGGCTACAATGTAGCTCACCACCATCAACGTGTGAATGACTAAATGTAGTGTAAAGTGCTTTTAGGTTACAGGACTAGACAAAGCGCTATACAAGTACAGGCCATTTACCATAATTAATATAATCATAAGGCTTTTTTTTATCTTAAATAAGTTCAAAGGTGTGACATGGATCTTATAATGAAATAATAATTCAACACTGTTGACTCAATTTACTTGTGATTTTACAGAAACGGAAAACTTGGTGGTGTAGGTGACGCCCATCAGTCCTCACTTTCTGACGTCAACCATCACCGCAGAGTGAATAGCAATGGTTGATTTAAATTCAAATGCAGTATAGAGTTTTAACCTGAAGAAGGTGCCACACTGACAGTTTTTGGTAGAAAAATCTATATTTTTACTAAAATGTACTCAAATAAAATACCCAAAATAATGACCAGACATGTAGACAGCACTATTAGACACTCATTTATACATTTTATTTGCAGCATAAAATTGATTTGGGGGCGAGTTGCTCGTTAAAATCTGTATGTTCCAGCTGTGACTAACCTGCAGCAGTATGCCCCAGTTCTAGCCTCATTGCACTGGCTGTCTGTTCATGTTAGGGTTCATTTTAAAGTGATTTTATTTGCTTTTAAATCTTGACATGGTCTCGCCCTGTGCTATCTTTTAGACCGTTTGAAAGAACATTCCCCCTCTTGGACCCTGAAGTCAGCGGATCAGCTGCTCCTGGAGGTAACCAGAACCAAGCGTACACTTAAGAGGTGACAGAGATTTTTCATCAGCAGCTAAGTTATAGAACTCACTACTGCTACAGATTAAGCAAGCTTCCTTACTTTTCACTTTTAAATTTCCTTTAAAAAAACACTTTTTTAAATTGGTATTCAACTCAGCACAAGAGCTTTTAATAGAATTCTAATGATTTTATGTTTTTTTATTAGCATTTTACGAGTATTTGTAGCTGTATTTATGTTGTTTTAAGCACTGCACTTGTACTGCAGTGAATTTGAGTATCTTTATTTTTTACCCTTTGTAAAGCTCTTTGGTCAGTTTTTGCTGTTGTAAGGCCCTATAGAAACAAAGTTGGCTTGGCTTGAACAGGGCCCATTGTTACTCGGTTTATTTATCGGTTTATTAAAAGCCAAAGATAGAGGGAAAGCAACAAGAAATGTGAGCTGGCCAAAGATCCAGGGTAAAACTGTCCAGATTCTGACAGTCAAGCAATAAGTGCAATAGATCCACATGTTGAATAATCCATCCATTAAATTGTAATCTAAAACTTACTTTTTTTTTTTTTATTCTGTCACAAAAAGCTGGAATTCTTGATTAGAATCTTTGATTACCATCCAAGCTTGGGCTCCCTCTGGGTTCTCTGGCTTCATTGGTCCATTAGTTTCTCTAAATTGCCCTGAGGTGTGTGTGTGTGTGTGTGTGTGTGTGTCCTGTGTGTCTCTGTGTTGCCCTGCGATGGACGCAATCTTGCATAGGATAGACAGTGTAGATAATGGAAGGTTGGATAGAATCAAAGTGAACATGGAATACTACTGTTCTATTAAATATGCTGGGTTTTCTACCCTATTAGTCTGTTGAAATGTTCAGTTTGGAAGAAATGAATTGAAGATCAAATCAAGGTACGACTGAGTGAATGGGGCCAAAAGTCTTTCAGAATGTAATCCAGGGCATTAGACACCAGATTATTACAGTTTCCCCAAATCTGATCCCCAATCAGAGGAAACAACACAGTTAGTCTTCATCTCTAAAACCCAGCTGCCACTGCTCCACAGTAAACAGAGGTGAGGGAGCTCATTTTATTTCTATAGTGTCTACAGTGGTGGAGTGGTTGTAACCTGTTTACTTCATCACAATGGATTACAAGATGTGTGCCAGTTGTTAAGAGTGTGTGTAAGTGTACTCACTGCAAATGACATGACCAGGTTAATCATGCCTTCCTTGTCGTCGCCCTGCCTCCCACTGAGGCTGAACCACTCATCCACCACGTTCCCCTCCCTCAGGCCCTCAGGAATGGTGACGTGTGTCCATGCGATGCGGTCATCCATGGAGAAAGCTCTCTACACACACACACACACACACACACACACGAGGAAACAAACATGAAGTGAGACCGACTCGGGAGTACACTGAGCTCCACAGTACACACATTTATTAACATTATTTGGTGAATTCTAAAAACCAAAGTGGAACTGCTGTCCCTGCAGGAACAGAGCCAGATGTGTTAATGGGTTAGGATGATAGAGAATAGGTCACAGGTAAATGTTCATCTTGCAGGTACAAATGCTCAGTTCTGCCCCCTGCTGATCAAAGGTTTAATGCAATAAATACAGAAGTCATAACCTGTTTAAATCTTTTCTCTTGATGCTTTCTGAGGAACTGGACTATCACATGATGCTTTTCATCCTTAGAATAAATGAATAGTTAGTAGGGAAGTGATGTTCCACTGTTGAGTAGTTTTCCAACAGATTTAAATCATTTTTGTGTTTTTAACTTTCCTCCTGCATCATACTGGCATAGAACAGAATTAGTTGAGGCAGGGACCTTTGACTGTAACATGCATGGACAATAAAGTTGTTGTTATAATAAGAATAATAATGGCTGACATTTATATAGCGCTTTCAAGACCCTCAAAGCGCTTTACAACTCCATTATTCATTCACTCTCACATTCACACACTGGTGGAAGCAAGCTGTGATTATAGCCACAGCTGCCCTGGGGCAGACTGACAGAAGAGAGGCTGCCATATCGCGCCATCGGCCCCTCTGGCCAGCACCAGCTTCTGTTTGTAATAAAACACCGTTCAGCTCCTCACCTCATCAAAGATCTCCAGGTAGAAGGAATCCACTCCTGGAGGAACCGTACACTGGATCACTTTGTTCCACCGCGGGTTCTTGGCTCCGTTATGAGCCGTCGGCGTCTCATAGACCGCGTAGCCCAACCTGATCCTGCAGTACGGATCCATCCGGGTCATCCCGTAGTTCTTAGCCAGTTTGGCCTGCACAGAAAACCCCCCAACAAAGATTAGTAAGGAAGGAAATGAAAGCTGGCTGCAGTAATGTGTATCCAACGGATGGTAATAAAAAAAACATTCAAATCTCTCATGACAACATTATGCAACATTTGAACATGTTTAGCCTAATAAATGCATATCTACTGTTTGCAGAGATTTGCATTAGGAATCACTTCAATTGTAAAGACAGCAGTAATAATTTAATAAAAGAATTGTAACAACAAGCATGAAATACATTGACGGTACCAAGATATCCAGGTATAATGGAAAAAATAGCTTGTTCTTAAACAAAGATGAGAGTGGGGTCCTTCATACGTTTTAGGGTTTAATGTGACATGTTGGTCAACATGGAGGAACAGTGTGCACCAAGCAGTAGCATCACTCCAACCCTTCTATTCTAAAACATTAGACAGCATGAGCAACATGAGCTCCTCAGTGTTCTGGTCCTGATCCTGGAGAATGGGTCCAGTAAAGCCTGAACGTCATCCTGCACCATGATGAACAGCAGGCTTTGTTTTCGTACATGATCTACTCTCCTGGATCTTACTTATACTAAACCCGGCAATATTTACTTAAGTAAAAATATTCCAACAACATTACCTGCATTTTACTAATTATCTACAGTAATAACATAAACTTTGATCCAGGGGGAATATTTTAAATTGCTTCCACAATTTAGCTAAAGGGTTGGACTTGATGAAAACAAAAAAGACAATGATCCAACAATAATTTGATAATCAGACATGACTCATGTTCACAATAGAATTAGCTGAACATAGCAGCAGAAAGTGAGCTGGAACATAGCGGTTTGCTACCTGGACCACGGTGATGCTGAGTCGGCCCACAGTGTTCACCGAGCCTCCGTACTGCAGCTGGCGGGCCGTCTGGGCGTCCAGCTGGACCTGCTGCTGCTGCTGGGTGGGGGTGATTCGCAGGAAGTCCTGAGGTAGCTCTCCAATATACACCTGCAGACACAACGCAAGCTTACACCTGTGGCTGGGTGAATAAAAGCTGAATGTTGGCTTCTGGTTCTGGTTCTGCCGAGTAGACTGGGATTAGAAGAGCTGAGTGATCTGGGGGTTGATACAATGACAGCACATGTTTTTCAGGCCAGTCAGAGGACTCCAAAGTGTCATTGACACACTGATGATGCTCACTCAGTAGCTGGCATAAACTAAGTGAAGCTCCATGGAGCCAGAACTGGGCTGGACTAAATGTTTCTGATGGATAGATAGGCTGGGATCTAAGTGAACCATAACGGAGCCCTGAATGGAAGGACATGTCTGATTACAGACACAAGCTTCACCTTAGACACTCATTTGACTAAACAGGTCAGAGAGAGAAGAACATCACATCACGCTCCGCAGTAGGACAACACACTGATGCTATCTGGACATCTAGAAATCCCAACAGGTGGTAAAACGGAATGACGGGCGCCACCCGTCAATAAATCACAACAAGAAGAACGGAATCACGGAGAAGAAAGATTTGATATGTCATAATGCGACCGCAGCAGCTCGGCTCTGGATGGTGAGAACAGGGAACCTGTCCAAGATGCGGAAGATAAAGCTAGCACCTAGCTAACAGAGCTAGCTTAGACAGCGGCTACTTAGACTAGAAGTCCCGGTTAACGAGTCAGTCAGACTCTGAGGCTGAGCTGAGAGTCTGGCTGGTTGTTAGTGAGACAGAAATCAGGAGCCAGTAGCGCCTAGCTGTCAGTCAGTCAGTCAGTCCCAGAGCTGCTAACACAGATGGCTACCTGTCCCCTCTGGGTGCTGATGGTGGTCGCCATGTCGTCCCTCCAGGATCTGAACAGAACTGACACTCTGTCGAGTCGTGACTCGTGACGCTTCCTGAAGCAATAAAAACAACACAGCCTTTAGTGACTCATTAAAAACAACCGAGCTTCTATTTATTCCGGAAATGCTCTATTTTCTGAAGGTAATGGTGCAGTACTGCCCCCCAGTGTCCGGAGGTCTTCTTTTCTTTTCTTTTTTTCCTTTTCTTTTCTTTTTTTCCTTTCCTTTCCTTTTTTTCTTTTCTTTATTTTTCTTTTAGTTGTTTGAAGAACAAGCATGTAGATAACATATGTGTATAATAAAAGAAAAACAAATATGGCTGAATCTTCTGCAGTCAGAGTTCAATGTTAAGCTTTCCGAGAACAAGGATCAACAACATGAAAAAACTGCAAGGAGTATTTTTGACATACTTAGTCTATGGAGTCCAGGGAAAAATCACATTAAAAGGTATACAATTTCTTAGCAATTGGTCCGTTCATTATTTTCAAAGAATTTACATACAAATAAATTCCATTTTAAAATGAAAAAACAAATTAAGGAGGCGCATATATTTTGTTCTTGTGGATAAAGAATCGAACAAGACATAGAATAGTTCACACATAGTTCTTCTTTTTTGTAATTCAGAAGTAAACAAAACGTTATAATGTTCCTTGAGAGAAATATATAAAAAAAGTTTACGAAGCAAGCATGTTTGGAGATCTATCCAGAAGCTACTTAGTTGAGCTATATAAGAATAGGTGGTCAGTTGTTTCAGTATCTTTCATGCAGAAAGTACAGGTATGATCATTTATGTTGAATCATCTTCTAACTAAATCTTTAGATCGATACACGTCATTCAAAATTTAAAAATGTGTTTATTTTGCTTTAGGGGCTATAGGAAAAGATAAATACATAGTTCTAATTTTTGACTAATTTTTTTATCAATGGTATTTTTTATTTGGTTGTCCTGTGAATAAGTGGTGTTATGAAGATAAGACAGTTTAGACAGCATTTTATTTGCATGCAGTTTGCAGGCCGACCACTAGGGGCGCGGTCGTTTTGTGAGCAGGAAAAGTTTCTGTGTTAGTTAGTCGGCCCCAGTGTCCTTGGATAGGCTTTAATGGCGTCATTTCATTCCAAGTTTGGTCACCAAACTTACCTTAGCTTTTAATAGAGGTGTACATACATATATGCACATACTTCTATTTACTTTTTATTGTTGGTGGTGCACCTGAGTTCCCGTAGTGTGAGAAGCAAAAGGACATTTCGTTTCTAAGTAGTGTATTTACTGCTCGTAACCTCTTCATAGAGCCTCAGTTAAAAAACGATGCATTCAATATTCCAGTGAGAAATCTCTTTTGGGATTCCATACTGAAGACAAGAGCCCAATTCTAATATTCTTCAAATACACGAGCATTCATTCGTTTATACTCACACCCCAGGCCAGTAGGTGGCGGTAATATAACCTTAAGACTGTTTGGCAACCCCCATCTCCCTCCGAAGAAGAAAACAGAAGCACGACGAAGAAATCTTTGTTCTGGCGGTAGTGTGTGATACTGAAACGGACACGTTTCGATTAGTTTGGGACAGAAACTTGTTCAAGCTAAAGTTGTGGCTGGATTTTCAACATGGTGAAGTTATCTGCGGAGCTGATAGAGCAAGCTGCTCAGTACACCAACCCGGTGAGAGACAGAGAGCTGGATCTACGAGGTAACACACACCTGTTCCTTCACAGCAGCATCGTCATTGTCAGCGGGCCTCGTTGCTTTTAACTTCATCAAACAGCGACCATCACTGTAGGATGTAGGCCGGTAACAGGAGCACAGTATGGGGCGTTTAGAACAGCTGCGTGACTTCAAGGCAATAGTTCCTGTTTAATCCCGCTGGCTGATCCGTAGAAGCTAGCCTGCTAACGCTAGCAAGCAAGAGAGGAAGGGTCGAACCACACCACAAGCAGGAGAGTTTCTGTAGTTTCCAACATGGCTTAGAATGCTAACTGAATCAACTGGAGGCCTAGTGTGTTTGTGTCAACGACTAAACTACGCAGACACTTGAACTTTTCCTGTGTTTTACCCCAAAGGTTATAAAATCCCAGTTCTGGAGAACCTCGGAGCCACTCTGGACCAGTTCGACACTATTGATTTCTCTGACAATGAAGTGAGGAAACTTGATGGCTTCCCTTTGCTCAAAAGACTGAAAACGTTGCTGATGAACAACAACAGAATCTGGTGAGTTCTCAGATTGTGTCTGATTGGATGCTGAATCGGGCGGGGTCAGATGTAGCAGTGATGGGGGGGGTCACTGCCTTCATTATTATTAGTTTATTACTGACCTCATTATTATTAGTTTATTACTGACCAGGGCCTGATTTACTAGGATGTGGGCCCCTGGCCTGGAGCCTGTTTTGGTGCCCTAGTCAGTAATTCTTCTTCTAATGCAAATGACATGAACAGATAGCCCTATACATCATGAGCTGCTGGATGGCGGGTTTACTACGGCCCCTGGCCAGTAGCTCCGTACTGTTACCATGAAAGTGTAATATGACAGAATCCTTTTCAATTTCTTGAGTATTGTGTATATTCATAAAAATAAAGCTCTTCTATAAATAAATTTTCTTCCAGATTTAAGATGGTCAGTTAAAGTAAATCCAAAAGTTATTAAGAAGTGGTCAGACAGAACCGGGTTATGTGGGTGGACTGTTATATATGTCAATTGGTCTGGGATTAATCAGTAAATCAGAATGAAAAATGGTAATAACTCCTCCTCCTCGCCCAGTAGTTCTAGGAATGTGAACATTTAGATAACTGGAAGGAGTTCACTTATTTATACTGACATAATCCTCCTGCTGCAACCAGGTTTCTGTGAGACAAAGCAAATCAATGTGATTATCACAAATCAAGTCATTTACTAACAAAGTCTTTGAGGAGAGAATTTATGTTCAATAAACACCATTTAATAGTTTTATTTTTCTGTTTAGTCAAAGTCTTATTTATTCTCTATAGGATAATGGGTGGGTAACAGTACAGAAGCAGCAGAGAGGTGGGTTAAACTACGACTCTACTTCCTGGTCTGGACCCTGGGTTGTCAGTGTTTTGGAGGACTAATAAATTTGGCCAGATTCCCAGAAAGAAGAGCTGCTCCATCCAAAGTGGGATGGATGCCGTTTCTCCGGATCAGACCAGGTTTTCCCCAAAATGTTCGCCAGTTATCAATGTAGCCCACGTCGTTTGCAGGACACCACCCAGACAACCCATTTAAGACGTGCTTTCTTTCCCAAACTCTTTTTTTATTTTATTTTTTTTAATTATTTTTACAGTACAAACTCATAGGGCATTTGGCAAGTCATGAATTCAATCAGATAATTTGTACGTTGCTAAATCTTCCTTAGAAACATATAGCATTATGAGTTTGTCCTTTTTTTAATTTATATATATATATATATATATATATATCCCCCCCCCCCCATTCATTTACACAGTATTCTCAGCCACACACATACTCTCCTTTTCCACTATACCGCAACCACTCCCTTCCTACCCTTCCACCACCCTCATACTTCCTAAATGCCCTTAAACACTCTCATACCCCCCCCTTACTCCCCTCCCATACATACCTACAAAACATTCATTGGTCTTCACATGTATCAATATACATTTTTATTTATTTATTTATTTATTTTTGTCCTTGATAGCTGGTAGAACTCATGGTCCTGCTCCCCCTAAAGCCTCATACATTTTAGTCCAAACCTTATCAAACTTTTTTTCTGTGACATTGTCCTTTCAATATTTAAATAATATTTCATTAACCTTTTCCAGTTTTCAAGGGATGGTGCTTCTTTGTTTTTCCAATTTTGCAGAATACATTTTTTATAGACTAGCGAACAGAAAATAATTTGCCACCCCACTGGATATCTTATATTTTCAATATTTTGAAATAAGCATATCTCTGGTGTTAATACCAATTCACGATTGACAGCTCTTGACATCCACCTCTCTATTTGCTCCCAAACCTCTCGTATTTTTTACAGTTCCAAAAAGCATGAATGAGGGAGTCTCATTGTGTGCTACATTTTAAACATTTATCCGAAGAATTACTATCAAATTTTTGTATTTTATCTCTGCTGTAATATATACACGTCATTACTTTAAATTGGATTAATCTTAAATTTTCATTTATAGTGACCTTATTTGTAATAGATAAACAATCCTTCCACCTTTTCCCCGCATCTTTTATATGTAAATCTACATTCCATTTATTATATATAATTTCTAGTAACTTTTAATTACTTTCAGCTTTAATTCGGGTATCATATGTAGCACCTATTATTCTCCTCTTTTTATCTCTTTGCTTTTTCAAAATTTCCCCTATTTCTGTAGCTACTCCGTAACTGAGGTCTAAATTCTCCTTTACCCAATTTTTCATTTGCAAATATCTGAACTTTTCTGTTTCTTTTAGTCCATATTTCTCTTTTAGTTCCTTGTATGTACATATTGCTCCTTGAGTTATAATATACGCTAATGTTTGGATTCCTAATTTCTTCCATGTTCCCCAATTAATTTTTGTATTTTGAATCTTTATAGAGGAGTTGTTCCATATTTGTATATGTCTTGGAATTTTAATTTTATGTCCTATATGCTCTTCTATTTTTTTCCAAGCATTTAATGTACTATTGATTATGAAGTTTACTGTAATACCTTTTTGATTACGGAAAATAGTGGACAGATAATTTTTAGGCATTAACTGATAGTTTTCGATTTCTATCCATTCGTTTCTGTTTGCATTATTTATTATATGGTCAATATAAAACATTTGAGCTGCATGGTGATAATATTCTAGGTTAGGTAGATTCAGACCTCCCTCCTCCCGGGGATAAAACAACAGCTTTCGCTTAAGTCTATGAGCTTTATTTGACCAAATGAAAGATGATATAATTGAGTTAACCTCTCTAAAAAGTGCTTTTGGTGGAGTGATTGAGATGGTTTGGAATATGTACAAAAACTTTGGCAGCCATTTCATCTTAAATAGATTTATTCTACCAATTATATTTATTTTTAGGTCCGACCACTTCTGTCTTTTTTTTAACCCTTTTTTTAGTGGAATATAGTTGTCTTTATAGAGTTGAGTTTTATCTGTACTAATGTAGCAACCAAGATATTTGATATTCTGTGTTTGGATTTTAAATTGTTCACAGTTTTCCAAAGTATGTATGCTTTTGTCTACCACTAATAATTCCGTTTTTTATGTTAATTTTATACCCTGATAAAGTAGGGAAATGTGTCAATATTTTAATTAAATTTGGTATTGATGTGTTTGCTTTATTCAAGTATAGTAATAGATCATCTGCATATAGACTTAATTTATACTCAGACCTTCCAATAGTAATACCTTTTATCTCATTCGTCTCTCTTATTTTTTGGGATAATGGCTCTATTGCTAATGCTAATAATGATGGTGACAGGGGGTCTCCCTGGGCCGTGCCTCTATTTAATGGAAAGGAATCTGAGAGAATTCCATTTGTGTATACTTGTGCCGTTGGTGACTTATAAATTGTTTTAATCATATCTATAAATTCTTCTAGAAAGCCGTAAACTTCCAATACTTTAAATAGATATGCTCTCTCAAGTCAGTCGAAAGCTTTTTCTGCATCTACTGCCATAAGTGTCAAGTCTATTTTATTTTTCTTTGCATGTTGTATTAATGATAGACACGTCCTAGTATTGGTTCTTAATTCTCTGTTCTGTATGAATCCTGTCTGGTTTTGATGGATGATCAAAGGTAACATTTTAGTAGGTCTATTATTTATAACTTTAGTAATAATATTTTTATCACAATTTATTAGACTAATAGGTCTGTAGTCTGCAGGAGAATCACATTCTCTTCCTGGTTTTGGTATTACCGTAATAGTTGCTTTGTACATTGTTTGGGGTAGAATATGATCTTTTTGAGCCGTGTTCACTACTTCCATGAAAAGAGGTTCAATACTTGACCAAAATTTTAAATAAAATTCAATTGGAATGCCGTCCATTCCTGCAGCTTTTTTTAAAGGGAATGTTTTCATTGCAGATTTAATTTCTTCACCGGTAATATCTTTTCTAAGTTGTTCCTTCTGTTCTACTGTTAAATGTTTTAGGTTAAGTGAGTTGAGGAAGGGAGTGGGATCTGATTCTTTTATTTCTGAAGTATATAGATTTTCATAGTATAATTTAAACTCTTTATTAATAATCTGATTATTGGTATAAACTACATCTGATGCCTTATCTTTTATTGATATAGGTTCTCTCTATACTAGTTTTTTAACTAATGAGGCTAGATGTTTACTTGATTTATTAGCGGAGATATAATCCAGTTTGTTTGAGTTATGTCTAACATCGTTTGCTTTTTGTAGTAACAAATTATCTAAGTTTAATTTACTTTCTTGAATTTCTATTAATCCAGTATTATTAGCTTGAATTTTATGTTGTTTCTGTAATCTATTTATTTTGTCTGTCATTTTAATTATTTCCTTATCTGTGTCCCATATTATACCAATTTCTGGTCTATTTTCTGGATTCCGAACATTAACATTAGTTTGTATAAATAATTCAATGTGATTTTTAATATGTTTAAAAAAATCTGTATCTGTTAAATGTTTCCTATTCATTCTCCAGATAAAATGGCGAAGAGTATTTTGTTTGGGCAACATATTACATACTACTATTGCATGATCTGATATTATGATTTCATTTATTTGACTTGAAACTATTCTATCCAGGTTTGGTCTGGAGATAAATAAGTAATAAATTCGGCTATAGCTGTTTTGAGGGTGTGAAAAATAGGTATAGTCTATAGTGGGATGGATGCCGTCTCTCCGGATCAGACCAGGTTTTCTCCAAAATGTTCGCCAGTTATCAATGTAGCCCACATTGTTTGCAGGACACCACCTAGACAACCCATTTAAGACGTGCTTTTTCCCCCCAAACTCTGTCTGAAAATCGACAATACAGCACCAACTCAACACGACAGTAACATGCCTGGTTAGAAAATAAAATATACTTTAACCTACCAGAAAAGTCATTGGTTGCTATTTTCCTCTTTCTCATTAAAGCTGTCGTCTTGTTCAGTATCTTTATGTCCTCTGAACGCTTTTGTCGTCTTTTTACGCTGACTCAGTTCTTCCCGCTGCCTCCTCCAACGTCTCACCATGGACTCGTTGATGTCAAGTTTCCTTCTTTGATGACCACCTTGATTATCTTTATCCTAAAAACTTCATCATAGGCATTTCTTTGTGTGTTTTCCATGATGAGGGTGTTTGCAGGATGTGCAAAATAACAGTTCAAAATCAAAAGTAGTGTCTTCTTTGGCACATTATCTTTTCCCACATGTCTGTCACTTTTGCGCTTCCTGATATCGTGGCCCCCGGAGGCCGTTAGTCAATAAAAAGAAAAAATTAGCTGCATTGTTGCATAGAACCCATCGTCCAAAGCATGTGAAAGAAGAAGTACCTTATAGTCTGAAAATTATGGTAGACCATTATTCCAACAGCAGAGCTTCTTCAGTCAGCTGTGTTTTCTTTCTGAGGAGTTCTGTTGGCTACAAACCTCCTGTGTAGCTAAACCCGTGTGTTCTAAAGAACGTGCGTTCTAAAGTCCAAAAACATGCCAGATTATAGAGTAGCTAAACTCCTTGTGTGTGTCCCTGGGTGGTATGTGGTCAGAGCAGATGTAGGTGTCCCAGACCTCCTCTGAAGCTGCTCTGTACTGTCTGGACCTGATCAGACCACTCAGAACGGGAGCATAGAAACCTCTCCAGCATCTCTATGCTAGCAGTTTTTCTGCTAACTAGTAAATATGATCAATTAGTCTTGCTCATCTTGTGTTCCTCAGTCGGATCGGGGAGAATCTGGAGCAGTCCCTGCCAAGCCTCAGAGAGCTGGTGCTCACAAACAACAACATCCAGGAGATGGTGAGTAACTTCTTCGAAGAGACTGTCTATGCGGTTTGGGATAGACAAACATTAGAGGCTGATGAATGAAAACAGTGCTTTACCTGCAGTAGGATAAGACATAAGTTTATCAGGGAGATGTTGAGCCTGAGATGGTTCGACCATCTGCAGCCTAGGGATAGAAGTATGGTAGATATGAAGCTGCCAGGGAGGAGAAAGACAGGACTCCAGAGCTGAGCCAAAAAAAGGAGAATATTATGAAAAAGTTCTGTATTTTGTCATTTATGTCAGGAAGTGGAAACTCGTATAGATTTATTACACAGAATGAAAGATTTCAAGGCTTTATTTCTTTCATTTTGATGACTATGGCTGACAGATAATTAAAATCCAGAATTCAGTGTCTCAGAAAATTACAAAAAAAATAAAAAATAGTGTATACATAGAAAGTTGAGCGGAAGGAAAATTAGATGCATTTCCACTATCAGAACTTCAGGGTAATTTAACCGTATCTTTTCAGTGTTTCCCACAGATTTGAAAGCAATATGTGGCGGTCGGCTGGGGGGAATTCCTACAGGGATTACCTAATTCCTAAAGGCTGATAATTTTTTTAAAAAGTCAATAAGTGATTACACAGACTGTATTACATTAATTTTAACACCCTCTATATTTTACCGAAAAACTGCGACTACAGTTGACTTTCTTAAGAAGGCGCAATCGCTTGTTTGCTAAGGGTCGGGACCTACAGTAACATCAACACACTGAAACTATTGTATTCACACTATAAAATATTTTATAGCACTATTTAATCTGTGATTGTGTGTTAAGTGTTCACGAGATACCAACCTTTCGCCAGCCATCTTCTCTGCACCGAATAGGCCACGCCTCCACGGGTGATCCAGACAGACGTAGTGTGCACAGAGGGGAGCGGCTGTGTGTGTGAGAGATAGAGCGATGAAGAGAGTGCAGGGAAAGGAAAGGCAGCTGAATGAATACGCTGCGTGTTTTAAATAGCGTAAAAAAGAAAAATGAAACAAAATGTCACGGTCGATGTTGATTTTTATTTATTCATTTATTTTTTGGTCGGAGTTGAATCTGTGGCGCACCGCCTGCTACGCTCAGATCGATGCTACGCTCAGGCTCAGGCCGATGCTACCCACAGGCCGATGCTACGCTCAGGCCGATGCTACGCTCAGGCCGATGCTACGCTCAGGCCGATGCTACGCTCAGGCCGATGCTACTCTCAGGCCGATGCTACGCTCAGGCCGATGCTACGCTCAGGCCGATGCTACGCTCAGGCCGATGCTACGCTCAGGCCGATGCTACGCTCAGGCCGATGCTACGCTCAGGCCGATGCTACGCTCAGGCTCAGGCCGATGCTACGCTCAGGCTCAGGCCGATGCTACGCTCAGGCCGATGCTACGCTCAGGCCGATGCTACGCTCAGGCCGATGCTACGCTCAGGCCGATGCTACGCTCAGGCCGATGCTACGCTCAGACCGATGCCAGGCTCAGACCGATGCCAGGCTCAAACCGATGCCAGGCTCAAAGTGATCCTACACAGTGACTACAAATGTCTCAATCCTCATGTCGAACCACTCCTTAACCAAAGAGAACATCAGAAGCGTTTTGCCTGGGCTGAAGAGAACCAGAACTGGACTGTTGCCTAGTGGTCCAAACTCCTCTTTTCAGATTAAGTAAAGTTTGCATTTCATTTGGAAACCACGGTCTTGGAGTCTGGAGGAAGAGTGGAATGGAACAGAATCCATGTTGCTGGAAGTCCAGAACAAAGTTTCCACTCAGTGATCATCTGATGTCAGCTGCTGGTTCTGGTCCACTGGGTTTCTAAAGTCCAGAGTCAACACAGCCATCTACCAGGACATTTTGGGGATCTTTATGAAGATGGAGATTTCATTTTCCAGCAAGACTTGGTACCGACCCACACTGCCAAAGGTTCCAGAAGCTGGTTCAGAGACCATGGTGGTTCTGAGCTTGATTGGCCTGAAACCCCTAAGAGAATCTGTGGAGTATTGTCAAGAGGAAGATGAGACATACCAGACCCAAGTATGAAGATAACCTCAAGGTTTCTATCAAAGCAACCTGGGCTTCCAGAACCAAAGGCTGATTGCCTCCATGCCACGTGCAGTAGTTCATGCAAAAGGAAACCAGATTAGTTCATAGAAATGAGCATAGTTTCCATAGGACTGACTTCGCTGTTTAAGATGTCCTTTTTCATCTGATGTAATATTCAGATTTTCTGAACTTTGGGTTTTAAACTTTGACCCTTATATGTAATCGACAAGACAAAAGCTTAAATGTTTCACTCTGTGTAGAACCGCACAGGACAAAAGGTCTCATCAGGGTTGATGGACAGCCTGGTTGGAAAGATGGCGTAGTGCTGCCCTGGCCGATCGTACACTCAGACCGATGCTTTAAATGTGTTCAGTTTAAGTGTGAAGCTGAAGTCTAACTAAAATCTACTTCTCCCTCAGCAGATTTGCACCCACACGTATTGACGGAGACGTTTTCCTTTTATACTTGTTGTGAAGTAATTCCCCTCCAGGACAGCAGGGGGTGCAGAACTTTTCTTGCGGGTCTGCCTACCATTGCAGTGACGTCTCTGGTCTACGACAGTTTATTTCCTTCAGCTTGTAAACACACATCCAGTCAAGGAGCAATGCCCCTACAGAGAGCGAGTCTAGATTGAGCTGGAAAGCTTTTTACTAGAAGTGCAGCTCATAGAATCCTTTAAAAACTCATGGAAACAAACAAACACAGCGTCTGCTTTGTTGTTCTCTACACCTCCTGGTGTTCAACATCACCAAAACACCAGATTAGATCAACTGGCCTTGGTATATGAAGCATCTAGTGACCAAAAGCTGCATAGACTACTGATTACATCGACTATAGAGCACCGTTCTGGTGAAAGGATGTTTGGCTGACCAATCACAGACGGGCGCTCTCCGTTGGCTTCGACGGATAGTTAAAAGGTTGGGGTCTACTCCGTCTGTCGTTGTGTGCCTGTTGGAGAGCCCTTGCGTCGATGGAAAAAGGTGCTGCGTTTCTCCGCACCTCTAGTGCTTAAAGTTTTGAAGATGACCTGAAGTTTTCTATTAAACAACTCCACATTGACCAGAACTGTGTTCTCTGTGTTCCTCTGTAGGGAGACCTGGACCCCCTGGCCTCAGTGAAGACATTAACCCTCCTCAGGTAATGCTTTGACATCCATGCACCTTTCTAATGCTCTAACCTCTGGTCATCAACATGCAGACATGCGACACAATTTTTGTGTTCTGTAGCTTGTTAAAGAACCCTGTGACAAACAAGAAGCATTACAGACTCTACGTCATCCACAAAATTCCACAGATCCGTGTGCTTGATTTTCAGAAAGTAAAGCTCAAGGTGAGTTCTGGTGAATCCAAAATACCGATTTAGGCCATCAAAGATTCTGAATCTTAACGTTCACCTGTGTGTTGCTCCAGGAACGGCAGGAGGCAGAGAAAATGTTCAGGGGCAAACAAGGCGTTCAGCTCGCTAAGGACATGGCCAGGCGAGCAAAAACGTGAGTTAGTGTCAAACAGGATCTCTGATCAGGTGGCTTTATACAGCAGACCTACACAACTGTTTATATTATGCACATTTAAATACATGTGATGAAGAGCAGAGGGCCTTCTGACCCAATCAGCCTCCTAAGAGGTTGGAGAATGCCGGCTAAATGAGTCGTGTCTATTTCAGATTTACCCCTGGGGTACTTCAGCCTGAGAAGAGGAGGACCGGGCCGTCTCAAGCTGATGTGGAAGCCATCAAGGTCAGTCAAGTGTTGGAAAGAAATGAGTGCCAAAATATTAGTTCTCCTTAGTTGTTTTATCTAAAGGTTGCATCCATCTAGCATCAGTCATCGTCCATGTTCAGAGCCTCACCACATTAAA
Organism: Valencia hispanica; assembly: GCA_963556495.2. NCBI lineage: Eukaryota > Metazoa > Chordata > Actinopteri > Cyprinodontiformes > Valenciidae > Valencia > Valencia hispanica. The sequence goes on along the minus strand of OY747701.1, from coordinate 1,002,109 downwards.
CTGCTGGAGCTTCTGCTTCATTGGAAAACAACCCAGAGGTTGTCTTTCCTTTCCCTGTGTTGTTAATCGGACATGAAAATCCCTCACCATTTGGCTAAATTCACTGTTTTGAATCCAAAACAGGTGACCTACGTGATTTATGTAGATCCAATGAGAACATATTTTTGGGGGGTGGGGTAGGGATGGCTTTATAAATGCGAGCATAACCATGGGGTGAAATATTGTGGAGGACTTCTGTTAATACATTCCCAACACCACCAAAAATAAAGCCAAAAAACCCCACACAAAAATCAATAGTTAGGTAGATGTATTTATATGTCAGCCAGAAGCAGTGACACAGCAGCCGGTCTTCAGGAGACGGACTGGACTTTCAATAACGTTTTCCACCCTGCTGAGTTATTTACAACCAAAATCTATTTTGACCGCATGTCTACAGTTTTCGTTTACTTCGGCTGTGCAACGGTGCCTTTGACGTATGAGCAGAACAGAACAAAGCCCATTTTAAAACAGTCTGTGCTGCGCTCATAATAAAATAGAAATGAGCGGATCTCGTAGCCCGAGAATGCAGCTGGTCCTGCTTTTTTATTATTATTATTAATCTTTATTTAACCAGGGGAAATAAAAATCACATTGAGATTAAAAACCTCTTTTTCAAGGAAGTCCTGGCCAAGAGGCAGCAAAACCTACAAATACTCATATAAGTTACATAGATAAAGTTACAAAAACAGTTACAGTACAGGGAGGCTGACTTAAGTGGTCTCAGTCTGGATTTAAAAACATTCAAAGAAATAAGATCAGTTAATTTCCATTCATTTTGCAACTTGTTCCATGCAGCAGAAGCAGAAAAAGCAAAAGCCATTTTCCCCAATTCTGTGCGGGCAAATGGAACACAAAGTGACAATCGGTCATTAGCTCGCAAACTGTAAGAAACAACACTTCTCTGTGAGATTAAATTACAAATGTAGGTGGGCAATAATCCAAGCATGGCCTTCTAAATAAAAGTGTACTAATGTCCCAACCTCCTTGTGGACAGAGATGACCAACCCACATGAGAGTACAACTCCCAATCATGGGTCAAGACTCTACAGTTAGTAATAAACCTCAGAGAGGAATGGTGTCAATCTTATGAAGACTTTGAGCTGGGCCATACATACACAAAATGTCCCCATGATCTAAAGTAGATACAAACGTTGCAGTGACTAGCTGTTTTTGTGACCTCAAAAGAAAAATACAATTTATTTCGAAAGAAAAAACCCAATCTAAGTTTGAGTTTCTTGACAACATTGTCTATATGGGGTTTAAAGTTGAGGGAATCATCTAGCGAAAAGGCGCTAGTCTGGTGAAAAGCAAGGTTGCATTAAAATCAACAGACTCGATGCTGTGCTGTGACCAAACCACCAAGGTGTGAAAAATACTTTCTGCTGAATCAGAAAGTGACACAGACCTCTGTGAGTATTTAGAATGATTAATGACTGAGCGTCTCTAAACCTTCATGCTGCTGAGCAGGGGCGTATCCAGGAGGTGTATAAAGAGGGGCTAATAGGGGCCAGTGTGAGTCTTGGGCTGTCATACAAAAATAAAAGCATAACGGGGACTCCATCTAGGCTGGTCACATCTTACATGTTTTTTCTGTTAACATTACATTTAAAGGGATAGTTCGCATTTTTAGACATGAAGTTGTATCCCATCCTCACCATCAGCATAGTGCATACACACTGACCCATATCTGTGGTCACCTCCTGGTCGGAGCTCTGGCCATTAGAAGTCTTTCTAGAAAGTAGTCCCAGCTAGTTTCGGGGGCCAACAAACTGTGCTGTTTTGCTTCAGAAAACTATGTGCGTTTATAAACATGATTCATTTGCATCACAAAAAAAACGGCAGCCAAAATTCGCAACTCACTATTAGTCGGCACTTTTTCCATTCCAATCAATCCGCGCTGCGGCCAGCATCAACTGTTGCGCTCCTCCTGTCAGCTGTTCCACTGTTAAATGCCGACAACATGTCTGATTACGAAACATCTGATGATGAAACTCATTTTAGCGCAATGCCAGATGGATCAGATGAAGAATAAACTTTTTTAGCACAACACCAAAGGGATACCTTTATGAACCGGAGTATACGGATGCTGAACTTCAGCAGATGGAGCTAGAACACAGCTGTAGATAGGGTGAGTAAGTGTGGACGATCTCATGTTGTGCAATTTTTGATATCAGAATTAGACAACTTTACATTGTATTGATCAGTAGGCTATGCAATATTTGACTGCATTCATTATTCTTACTGATAATACACCAAATGAGCTACATTATGTGGGCTCAATTTCAGCTTGGAGCACTTCTATGTCCACTCGCTCTCTCTGCCCGTTTTAGCTCCATCTGCTGAAGTTCAGCATCCGTATACTCCGGTTCATAAAGGTATCCCTTAGGTGTTGTGTTAAAAAAAGTTTCTTCTTCAATCGATGACCAGGAGGTGATCACAGATATGGGTCAGTGTGTATGCACTATGCTGATGGTGTGGATGGGATACAACTTCATGTCTAAAAATGTGAACTATCCCTTTAAAGAGTCATTTTATTAAGCTTTGGTTTATATGACAATGTAGCTCCTTAACTCTGCTAATTATTTAACATATTGACTGATTTATTGAGTACCAAAGTAATGATATGATATATTTTCTTAAAAAATAGATTCAGGTCTGGAATGTAAAAATAAGTTAAAGCCATTTATTTGGACTGAAATTTATACTAACTGAAGTAGCAAAAATCACATGTTTGGGATGAAACACATTATACATGTGAGACAAAACATACTGTATATACATTATATATTATATTATAAACACTGCTGAGATAACTGTTGTTGTTTTTGCTCCAATTAAAATGAAATGTTTGAGAATGTGTAATTCTATCCATTCATTCGTTCTACATGTTTAAGTGTGTTAAACTGTATTGTGTTTGGTTTGTAATTTACATTTCATACCCATGCTACAACTTTTTACTCAACCTCTGTAGCACCAGTACTAAGAACGTACAGTCCTGCTCCGTATTTACTGAGGTTACTTAGGTCTGTGAAGTAGACTTTGACGACTACTGAAAATTATAAAACAGAAACAGAACAAATATTGTTGAATTAAGGGTTTCACTGTATTCATTGATTGTTCTTTTTTTTTAAAGTTGGTCATTAAGGAATGGCATCAAATGGCCAGGGCTGCAGTTACAATATATTTTATACATTTTTATAAAGTTATTGATAATTATCTATCGTTCAAAGATTTTTTGATTTTCGATAGGCTTTTTCTCCATAACGTCCACCCAAGTATAGATACTTGAATATACATTCATCCAGGCCTGTAACTCTCTTTGAGGTTTGTTTTTATTTTCTCAAAGTGCACCAGATTGATGTTTTTAAATATAAAATGTCCAACATTTTCTTCCGGGTGAGCATGCCCACTACAAGGGTTGTGTCTTTCTCACCTTTTTCAACCCTGACCCATTTTCATGTCTGGTTAATAAGATGATAGTGGACTCCTAAGCCTTTGCCTCTGTCACCGGTTGTATTCTGGTGCCAACAGTTATCCAATCATGTCTAAATCTAAAGCAGCTCTGAACAGCCTTGGATCGATAGCAGAAAACTAAAATTAGAGTTTGGATGTTGTGCACTGACCCTGCAGAATCACTTAGAATGGATGTATTGTGTCTGAATGTGTGTTACAGAATGCCATCGCTAATGCTACATCGCTGGCAGAGGTGGAGAGGTTGAAAGGCATGCTGCAGGCCGGACAGATCCCAGGACGAGATCTCAGACAAGGTTGGTGCTGCTTTTCTCTTCTCAACCAGCCAGGAAAGATGTTTGGCTGTGTTCTGAGGAGGCAATATTGCTTACTAGGTAATTCTCCAGCACTACTTCAGAACCACCAAATCAATGATTAAAAGGTCAGCTCTGTGTCCTGGTCTAAGCTACGATCACAAAGATTTGTCTAAATCTCCCAGTTCATAGACAATCATGGACGTGGGCGGAGCTTCTTACAGTCTTTTTAGGAAGGTGATACGGCTGCTGTTCAAAAAGCAAGAGCAACTTGGGGCGTTCTTAAGACAATGAGGTGATTTTCTGTCGTGTGCTGACTGTATAGTTATGTTCTTCTTAAGTGTGCCTTGGAATCTTCCTACGGTGTACTGACGGCCATCTTACAAAAACTGCTAAACTCGTAGCATTCTGAAGCTGTTGGTAGGAAGACCCTGCAGCTTTCAGCACTCTTTTTCAGGATCCTTAACATTCTGTGTCTTAGTCATCATATCTGTTGGAAAATTGGTGGAATAGTTAGTCATTTTCAAAGCAGCATTAATACAGAGAAGACTGCAGCTTCTGCAGGTGCAGTTACAAGAGGGAGAAGAAGATCCAGCAGCTAAGAACGCCAAGAACAGACTTTCATCTTAGGAATGGAGGCGGCTGTTTGTATGAACGCAGAATGAATCTCCGTTCATTCGGCATTCATAGGAACATGGTAAAGACCCACCCCCTAAGAACAACTTATGCCTTGTCCACACGTAGCCGGGTATCTCACAAAACGTAGATATTTTTCTACGATTTGGCCTGTCATCCACACCAAAACGGTTCTTTCTAAAAACTCAGGCCAAAGTGAAGATTTGCATTTTCTTCGTTTTAACCATTTGCTTGTGGACAGAAGTAACCGGAGTTTTAGGTTTCGCAACATCACTGTCTGTGACAAAAAAATGCTCAAACATAACTTGTGCAACCTGTGTTTACGCTCAGAAACAACATTTATTCTCTCAGAGATGTGTTGGCATCATCGATTGTCCAAGACTTTTTGCTTGTTTGTTTTTACAAGCTCAATTACTGCTCTATGTAGAAGTTAGAACATAGACAGTTACTCTGGGTAGAGTGGCCACTCAGTTAAGAGTAGCGAGACCTCATAAAAATAATACTAAAGTAAAAAGTATATTGTAGGGCAAGGTAACTTTATTTGTATAGCACATTTTCAACAATAAGCCAATTCACTGTGCTATACATGATTAGGGCGGGATAGAACAAAAACGGCAATAGAACAACAGTAAAAAGAGGGGTTGCTATAGTAACAGTAGATCTTCAAAATACTTTGGTGCTAAGCCATTCAATGATTTATAAACTAGTAAAAGTATTTAGAAGTCTATTCTCTGAGCTACAGGGAGCCAGTGTAAGGACTTTAGAACTGGGGTGATGTGCTCTACTTTCCTGGTTCTAGTGAAGAAGACGAGCAGCAGCGTTCTGGATCAGCTGCAGCTGTCTGATTGACTTTTTAGGCAGACCTGTGAAGACGCTGTTGCAGTAATCAATCTGAAGATAAATGCACGGATGAGTTTTTCAAGATACCGTTGCGACAGGCTGGGCAATATGGCCTCAAATCAATATCACAATATATTGAGCAGTTCACCTCAATAATGATAAATGGACAATAACTACCCCATGTCAAAAACCAAGCTTTTTTCTCTTGATTAGACTGTGGCTTCTCTTCATCCTCCTTCACCAACTCTACCCTCACCGCTTCAATATTTGAATCCTCCTCCATTTGCTCACCGTCTTTCTCTTCCAGTATTGCCAACTATTCAGCAAAAGTCATTACCCCTCCTTTCCACTAGACGCGTAAGCAGCGCGTTACAGGAGCAGCATGTCATACGCAGCTGATAGCCACCACTGTAGTCAATAGAACCCTTTCCACCGGAGGCGAAAGCAGCACGAGTCTGCCACGTCTCAGGAGCGTTATGTTGCAGCAATTTTCTAAATATACTCTGCAGTAGCATTGCAGATCTAAGATGGCGCCGCTGTACATGGCTTGCCGTCAGTCACTCTGGCTCTTCTCTATTTTTTTCCCCCTGGTGTCTGATTGCTGCTCACAGAGTGCTTGCGCTCGCCTGACATATGACAGAGAAACTCTTTTGGAGCTGGCCATTGGCCACACATTATTCGCTCCCGACATAGATTATGATTATCGTTTCCGGCACCACACCCCCTTCTCTTCTGGATTACCTGAGCCTTTGTCTCGGTGGATGATCAGGCCTTGCGGGCGACGACGCCAGAGACGGCGTGGCAGATGCGGCGGACGCCTGGTGAGGCTGCGGGCACAGCTGCCGTTGGAAGGGCGTTTACCCGGAGGTACGTGGATGATGCGACAGTCAGATCGCTGCCTGGTAGTGCCGTAGCGATCGCTGGATGAGCTGGAGTCGGGGCCTGGTTGGGCACCCGCCCTCGGCAGGTTGTGTTGCCCGCTGCGCCATTACGCACGGTCCCTGCTTCGACCCCGAGGAGTTAACAGCAGGAACCTAAGACAGGTGTCTTGCCTTTCACATTTTGATCTTTTCTCAGACCTTGTAAGGCCGGTGCCGCCTGCAACTGGGTTTATCAGGTTCGGCCTGCTAAACGCCAGGTCAGTGAATAATAAGACATTTGCTTTGAAGGAATTTTTCATCTTTCAGAACTTGGATTTCCTCTGCATCGTAGAGCTGGATCCCGGATGGGCTGCTTGGCGTTCTAAACGAGATCCTCCCTGCTGACTGCTCCTTTCTTAATGTTTCTCGAGCTGCAGGGAGAGGTGAAGGGCTGTTGGTCATTTTTAGATCATGCTTTAGCTGTAAACAGCTTTCTTTGGAGGTACAGCCTCGCAGCTTTGAATTTTGTGTTTGGGAACTCGGCTCCTCCCCTGTTTTGCTTGTTATACTGATCTATCGTCCCCCCAAATATAACTCGTCTTTTATTTTGGATTTCGCTGAATTCCTGGGGGGAATAATGGCAAAATATGAACATGTACTTTTGATTGGTGATTTTAATATACACATTTGCTGCCCATCAAAACCCCTGGCCAAAGACTTCTTGAATGTTATTGACTCTTTAAATTTTTGCCAGCATGTCAATAACTCTACTCATACTGGAGGACATATCTTGGACCTTTTGCTCACCTTTGGCCTACCTATTGCAACCCTAAAAATTGGCGATGATATTCTTTCAGATCATAAGCCTCTTTTATTTGAGTTTAGTACTCTTTCTACTCCTGGGGTGCTGTTTGAACCAGCTAGAAGGCGGCGGTGTATTAGCCAATTTTCAGCCGCTGAATTTTCATTGCTTTTCAAATCTTCTGTATGTATTAATGCCTACTCTAACTTGGATGAATTTTTCCTGCAATTTAATTCTCTCTGTGAGTCTCTCCTGGACCTTGTCGCTCCGGCTCATCTAAGGCCGCCTAAACGCCGTGCAGAGCCATGGAGGAATTGCACTATAAGGGCTCTTAGACAAGAATGCAGGAGAGGGGAGCGTAAGTGGAAAAAAGACAGGCTACATGTCTCTCGCCAAATCTTAAAGGACTGCTGGGCTCGCTATCAGCATGGCACAATGTTGGCTAGGTCTAACTACCTAGCCAACATTATTGACTCCAATCCTCGGAACCCTCGTACCCTGTTCAGAACTTTGAACTCTGTGCTGGACGTCCTGGACCCTCGGGCGCCAGAGGCCTCTGCCAACAAAGAATTTGAGAAAGTCATTACATTTATCAGCAAAGTGGCAAGAGCTAGAGCATTGATTCAGGCTCCAGCCTATGACTCTCCCACCTGTACGCCACCATGCGTTACTTTCTCCACCTTTTATCCAGTATCCCTATCTGCCCTGGAAAAGGTCGTTTCCAGCATGAGGCCATCTGGCTCCCCAGATGATGTGCTACCTGCACAGTTTTTTAAGGATGTTTTCCCCTCAATTGCTCCCTGTGTTTTAACTATAATTAATAATGGCTTAGAGTCTGGTTGTGTCCCACTCCCTCTCAAGCATTCTGCAGTTACCCCACTTCTTAAAAAAATCTGGGCTGGATCCATCCGACCCAGCAAATTTTAGGCCTATTTCCCAATTACCCTTTCTTGGTAAAGCCCTAGAGAAAGTGGTGTACAACCAGCTGATTGATTTTTTTTAAACGTACAAGGCTGTTTGGAGCCTTTCCAATCTGGATTCAGGGCAGGTCATAGTACTGAGTCTGCGCTTTTAAAATTTTTAAATGTGTTCATAGCTAACGATCGAGGGGATGCTGTGTTGCTTCTACTACTTGACTTATCTGCTGCATTCGATACAGTCGACCATGCCATCTTGCTAACCCGCCTAGAGCAGTGGGTAGGGATGTTTGGCCTTGCTCTGGACTGGGTTAGGTCTTACTTGACTGGTAGAAGCTTCCATGTGAAGATTGGTGACTCCTCATCAGCTTCTTCGGACCTGTCCTGGGGTGTGCCACAAGGTTCTATCCTTGGCCCCCTTCTCTTCTCTCTTTATCTATTACCCTTAGGTGTAATATTTCGTAAGCATAAGGTTAGTTTTCACCTATACGCTGATGACTGCCAAATTTACTGCCCTTTGACAAAGAGTTCTGACAGTGCTGTTAAAACCTTCTTAGCTTGCCTAGAGGACGTAAATGCTTGGTTGGCTAACAGCTTCCTGAACCTGAACAAAGACAAAACAGAGGCTATTGTCTTTCATCCTAATACTAGATGCTCAGGCCAACGGGCTCTAGACCTCGACCAGCTGGCTGTTTTTCAGAAAAACCTGGTCACCAATCTTGGGGTCAAACTGGACTCAGGTCTTAAGTTTGATGCCCATATTAACGGTATTGTTAAGTCGTGTTTCTTTCATCTTCGTCGCCTGGCGAAAATTAAGCTTTTGTTGTCCTGTGCCCACCTGGAAACAGTTGTCCATGCTTTTGTTACTTCTCGCCTGGACTACTGTAATTCCTTATACAGCGGTCTTAATCAGGCTTCGCTTAATCGGCTCCAGGTTGTGCAGAATTCTACTGCCAGATTTTTAACAGGCACTAAACTCATATCACACCAGTCCTGGCCTCCCTCCACTGGCTACCCATTTCTTACAGGACTCAATTTAAAATTCTTGTTTTTGTTTTTAACTGCCTCCAGGGCACTGCGCCATCATATTTGGTGGATCTTCTTGCTCTGTATGCTCCCCCCCGTACGCTGCGCTCTAGTGACCACAATTTGTTAGTGGTCCCATGCGTTAAATGCTCTTCAAAGGGGGGTCGAGCTTTCTCACATACGGCTCCCAGGCTCTGGAATGGGTTACCTCTCATTGTCATGCGTGCGCCAACGCTGTCACTTTTCAAGAAGCAGCTAAAGACACACTTTTATACTATTGCCTTTGGGTCTACTCAATAAATTTCAATCTGTTTTTTCTGTACATATTTCTGGATTTATTCTGGATTTATAGGGGTTTTGTTGGTTTTTATTGTACTGTTTGCCATATCTGTATGGTTATGACGTGTTCAGCGCTTTGGGTGCCATTTGGCCACTGAAAGCGCTATACAAATAAAGGATGATGATGATGATACGCGGCAGTCCTATTTTCTACGCAGTACGCCTCTGAAACACGTCAATTTCTACGTTTTTGATAGGGGGAGACAGGAAATATACGGCTCAGCATCCGGAAATTTTCAAAATTAAAGAAACGTGCTGCTCTGTTGTTGCTTTACTTAAAAAAAGGTCATTACCTGTGCGGCCCGGTGAGAAGTCAGTACCTCGCGGGAGGGTCTCATTTGTGTGTCATCACACAAATGAGCGATTTTTGGATATTCCCTGACACAACATAAACTTATTGGCCAATATAAAACTGACATAAAATAAAACACAAACCTTTTGGAGCCATATTGTTGTCTTTGCCTGGTTATTGTTGTCATAGACGTTTATATATGTCTATGGTTGTTGTGTTTACTGACGAAACCACGCGTGATTTTGCGCTCTCTGTGACAGCTGCTTCCCTGCTGCTATGCGCCTCATACGCACCCGGTGGAAAGGGCCAAGCAGCAGAATACGCAAGTGAAACGTGCTGCTCCTGTAACGCGCCGCTTACGTATCCGGTGGAAAGGAGGGGTTAGAAGTCGCTAGATGACATCATCACCTCATTTGCATAATGTGCAAGAAATTGTAATGGCTGCATTTTTGTTATATTTATTGCAGAATCATTGTTTTAACAATTGATGGCAGTGTGGTTGGGCTGGAAGTGTTTTAAGGTTTTGCCTTTTGAGTATGTTTCAGAGTTGGCAGATTTTTTTGATATCACTAATCTTGGCAATAAAAATCAGCCTTACAATGCAGCCAGTATGCCAGTGTAACATCTTCTATAAATGGCTTCAACCAGCCTTTTAATTGTAAGTGGTTGTCAAGTACTGAGAGTTTTCAAAAAAAAGGGTGGGGGCGTGGCGAAGTCCAGCATCACACCATGGCCATAACATTTGGCTCCACTTTCCAGAAAAATCATCTGGACCAAATTCAACATGATGAATACTAGTCCAACCCCTGAAAGATATTCATGCTCATATCTGGTTGGTGTGGCCTGATTCCTCCACAGCGCTCCCTAGAAACTTTTTTAAAAAACAGCCCCAAGCAGTACTTTATCCAAGGATTATGAAATTCGGCACACCTATGTAGTGTCTCAAGTCCTTCAAAAAAAGTCTGTTGGAGCCATAGTCCAAACCCTACAAGAGGTCTGCCTTTTTGGATCAGACCTATCATTTTGTGCCATTTATACACATCGTATTTGAGCAAACTTCTCCTTTTGACTTAGGGGCTGTTTACACGACCATGTTGCCGTTTTTGTTTGAATACACGGGTGAAAACGCACTGCGTTTACACGACAGGGCTCGCGATGGAAAACGATGTAGTACATATGCCCGGCCTTTAGATGGCAGTGTGCCCCGTGTATGCAGTGTTCCAAGTTTCCCCCTCACAACCTGGAAAATAAAAATTTCATGATAACTAACAATGGCGGTCTTCTTGTAGTTCTCCTCCGCTCAAATAAAGGCATATTGATTATTTGACGCACGTACTGTATGTGTTTCCGTTGGCGATCGCATAGAAGCCTGATAATCTCTAAATTTTGCTTACAGAGACCAAATAACTTCAGAAGCTGCATCAGCAGTAACAGCATACCTTGATCCACCATTGTTGTTGTTTTTCTGTAGAAAGGCGAAGTGCGCAAGTGCAACACGTCCGTTGGTGGGTGGCAGTGACGTCATCGTTTTCAAAAATCTCCGGCTTGCGTTTACACGACAACGAATCCCTGTGTTTTCAAAACTCGCCACTCTGGAAGCCGTTTCCCAAAAGCTGCGTTTTCGGCCACCGTTTTCCCGTTGTCGTGTAAACGACAGGCCAAATCGGAGAGAAAAACCTCCGTTTTGCTGAAAAACTTTGTCGTGTAAACAGCCCCTTAGAGACTTAAAAATGAGTGAGGTTAGTCTTAAGGTATTGGGGATCAAAAGGTATTGAAATGTTTTTGTTGCATCGAAGCATGTGGGCGTGGCCAAGCATTAAAGTAGGGCTTGTCGCCGTAAAAGTAGATTGTGTACTAACTTCCACAAACAAGGTAGCAGCTGTACCAAACTGTGTGTCATCACATACCAGCACTGAACACATTCATAGACTCATTTGATCATGTCACCCAAGCCCTGTCCCCTGAGAACAGGAATGTTTTACTTTGAAAGGTTTGCATTTGCCTCGTTTTACCTAATCAACATCTGGCATTGGACAGGGACTTAAAACATGTTTTTGTGACTTGGTTTCCAGAATGAAAAGGTTTAGAAAGAAGGTGTGGCTTTGTGGTCATGGTGAATTCTGATATCACGCTATGGAAACCACATAGAACCAACCACAGGAAGTCGGCCATTTTGGTCGAAAGCTGGCATTCTGTGGCTTTTGAAGACATGATCAGCAGGCTCAGTGGAAGCGCTGAGGCAGCGCTGAGCACTGCTGCTCTGGGAGTAAAGTAACAAGGATATGTGCTTCACGTCACTCTCCAAAAACACCCAAAAAATCACGAGATTTGTCGCTAGTCGCTTCTTTGAAAGAGTTGCTAGAGGGGTCTGAACACTTGCTAAATATAGTGAAAAAGTAGCTAAGTTGGCAACACTGCTGGATGGGGTGGATATACATGACTGTACGTTGTCACGATTCCACCCCATCCCGTCTGAAACGTAGTACAGCATGTACAGCCAAAGTACACACCTTTTTTTTTTTTTTTTAGAACAGAATATACCGATATGGGCAAAATGACGTTTGTTATAGTCATACATTTTGGTATTGGTTAATTTTCGGTTTATCGCCCAGTCCTATGTTGCGACATCAGTCCTTTAATCCTAGAAATGTTCTTTAGGTGATAGAAGGCTGACCTTGTTATTGCCTTTATGTGACCCTTCAGGTCTGAGTCCATTACTACACCTAGATTTCAGGAAAGTTATGACACATCCATCTATTGATTTGTTCAATGCGATTACTTAGGGTTTGGATGGGTTCAAAGTCACCTGGTGACATTGTAATGTAGAGCTGAGTATCATCTGCATAGTTATGGTAGCTAATGTTATTGGTTGCTATAATCTTGCCTAGTGGGAGCATGTAGATAATAAATAAGAGGGGCCTGATCTTTGGTTGGTTGGGTCATTGTGAACAAGTCTTTAGTAGCTTCCGTTTTACAGGGCTCTTTCCTTAAACAAAATGGTGGTATTATTTTATTTTTATCATTTTTTGTCACTGTGCTGCATAATTAGTTCTCTAAGTAAGGCAAAACAGGTTGACACCCTGCTGAGGTCTCTGGCCAGTCTGTAGAGAATCCTGCTAGGAAAGCTTCTATGGAGTTTTTCCATTGTTTAATGTTTCATTAAGGTCTCCGTTTACATAGGTAAATATTCCAAATACATGATCAAATCTAGAGGTTTGATCCATCTATGCCTCTTATACTTCTGTTAACTGTGGGGTCAAGATTTCCTGTGTGCTTTAACGTAGAGGTGCATGCCATCATGACATCACTAGATAACTGAAGCGTCACTGTTGTTCTCAGTCACCAGAAAACCACCAAGCGTCTCCTCATTCTGTATCAGACTTCAGTCTATATGTCTTCTGTGTGATGAGACATGAACTTGTTTCTCTGTGTTAAATCAGATCCCAGTGGAATGGAGGAGGAAGAAGAGGAAGACTATAATGGTGCAGAGGCACATATGGAAGAAGGTTACGGAGATGGCATGAATAACGGGGACCAAGGAGAGGATGAAGATATGGAGGATGAGCCTCGCGAAAATGGATCTTGAATGTGCTAGTTTCTTTTCAGATTTCTGGTATCGCACCACGCTGTGCTGTTTTTATTTTGTATATTGATGCTCATTAAACAGATTTCTTGTACTCTGAGTGAGACAACATTCTTTTGTTAAATAAAATCTCACTTTATTCTTCTGCAACTTTTGCTGTTTTCTTTTTGACTTTTTATTCACATTTCAGCAATAATATCCAAACGAGTAGAGATACTTAAGGACCAAACCTCTGACACGAGGAACCCGACCAGTTCAATGGTTAGGTTACCATGGCAGACAGAGCTCTGCTTGGGGTTCGTTCTTTTGATGAATAGATCTCAGGCTCAGGTTGTTTCCAGGAACCACACTCTGACCCTAGTCATGAACAAGATCATTCAGCTTCCTTCTGCAGATAAACAGTGGACAAAGCACTGCACTGTTTTCTGCTCCATGTCTCCCCCTGCTGCTGAACAAGTGTGAATGCTTTTCAGTGTTGAATGCTCCATAGAATTGTGTGCGTGTGACTTCTTCTATAACTTGTGTACATTCTAAAGATTTATTCCAAAGCATGAATTAATAGAAAGCATAAATAACATGTTTCAAATTGATATAAAAGCACAGCTTGTCCTGGTCTATAATGCCATTTAGCCATACAAAGATAGGCCATGGTGAGAACTGTCTATTGTATTGCTTCCTCTGTGTGGGATGTAATTTGGAGATCAAACTCTTTTGTCCAACCTCAATTGTACTAACTGAACTAAAATAGAAGAGGGATGAAAGTAAATATTCTCCCTTAAATTCAAATTCATAAATACTTTATTGATCCCAGAGGGAAATTAAGTATTGGTATAGCTCATATAATTAATTCTTTAAGGAGTTGTTGTAGATGATGAAGGATTTCCTGTAGCGGTCTGTATTGCAGCGAAACTGAAGAAGCCTCTGACTGTAGACACTGTTGTTGTATGACAGTCTCATGAAGAGGACGCTCAGGGTTGTCAATTTTCTTGATTTTATGAAGAATCCTTCTTTGCATCATCATCTCCAGATGTTCCACAGTTGTCCCAAGAACAGAACCAGAACCTTCTTTATCAGGTTGTTTAGCCTTTTTAAGTCCCTGGCTCTGATGCTGCTACCCCAACAGATGACGGCTGAAGAGATTACACTCTCCACAACAGACTTGTAGAAGATCTGCAGCATCTTGCTGCAGGACCTAAGCTTCCTGAAGAATGATCCACTCGACAATTGCAGAGTCATCCGAGTATTTCTGCAGATGACACGTCTCTGATTTGTACTGGAGGTCTGAGGTGTACAGAGTGAAAAGGAATGGTGAGAGTACGGTTCCCTGTGGTGCTCCTGTGCTGCTGACCACCTGGTTTGACACACAATTCTTCAGTTTCACAAACGGGTCTGTTTGACAGGTGTCTTATAATAAATCAATACTTATATAATATATAAATTCCCATTACAACCACAAACTATAATTGATTTGTATGCCATAGATCAACACAGTCCGTGTGATACCAGGGTAATATGATGCTTTGTTTTTTAGTGTACTTTTCAATTTTAGTGAAAATTGTTTTGATTTTTGGCACCTATTTGTGTTCAGCCCACAGTTTTTACTTTAGAACCAAAATTTTCTGCCATTTCAGCTGTATGTATATTGGGGTGGTTGACATATAAGCCAGAAAAAATTTTTTTTTATTTTTTACTACGTTATTATCCCTGGAAATATTTTATGTGTATTATTATGTCTCTTGACTTTCCAGATAAATATATGTTCTTTTAGATTTTGAGTTGAAATCTGCATTTTTTCATCAATTTTCTCCATGAGTGCCTTAAATTGTCATATGGTGTGACGTGAAGGCTATTTAATATAAATGTAAAAATGGGCTACTTTTTTCCTCTCTTACCCACTTTATCAAACATTTTAATCATAAATGCTTTGATATTAAACATTTCAATGTGAAATGTTTGTTTATTTTGGTTTATTTCACAAAATCATCGCGCAAAGGGGGACATCACTCCTCAATCTTTCAAGGTATTTTAGATTAATATTCGTAAACCTTGTAGCAAGTGTAAGAAATTGCTGGAGACTATTGCTGAAACTATTGTCCTTGTATTCTATTGGTATTTTTAAGAATGACTACTAACAATGCTGTGTTATGTCACAATTTTGAACTTTGCACGAAATGACATGAATGTCACGCCATATGACAAACTGCACCATATCACAATATGTCAATGCAAAAAGTATTTTATTAACAATTTAGAAAACAGGTTACTCATGAACTTCAAATATTAAACAGTAACTGCATTCACATAACTTTAATTCTTCAATATAAACAAACCTAAAACAAATCTAATTGAAAATGAATGACTTCTTGTCTTTCCGCAACTGTATGACCGTTGTTATGGCAAATTAAGTATCTCAGGGTTTCCATAATAAAGAAGACTCGAGTCCAAGAAGGCGTTTAAGTATTTAATTCAAAAATGTCTGGCCAGACCATGGAGGGGACAGAGTTACTCGTACATCACCCTAACCAACATTTCTAACTAACCGCTTAAATAGTATTTAGCAATCATTGTTTATCTCTGTAGACGTCTTCTCCAACCTTCACACCCCGCCTCCATAGTAACCGCTTCATGCGACTCATAGCAACGCATAAAGCAGCTCATCCGAAGGCCAGACTGTTATCTTACTGCCCCGCCGTCTGTCTCTCTGGTGACCTGACACACATATATATATCATAAACATTAAATTGGAGCAATAAGCTTGTCATTTCCTTAGATGCCTTCACTAAACAGAGAATATACACTTAATTCCTAATTGCATAACAATTTTCCACCACACCATACCATATGTGGGGGCACTGAAGAATGTGCCGGCATTGTTGAACAGTTAAGATTGGAGTGTATCCAATAATACACATAAAAACTAACATTTAAAACATTAAAATGTGAAGACACTAAAGAATGTGCCAGCATTGTTAAACAGTAAACATTACAGTGTAGACATATCCAATCAATTATGACATTTGATAGATGTGTTGTCGTTCACATGTAGAAAATGTAAAAAGCTTAAAGGAGTCATGACCTGTAATTTTCACTTTTCCACGAGAAAAACTGTATGTTATGATTGCCTAACGATTATACACTGGCTGGGAAGCCGATAGCGTTTGTTTGAAGCGTTTGCTTACCCCTGGGTTCGTCAACCAGCCCACATGCACTCAAATACGCGATGTTAAATTTCTGGCTGACTTGACGTCAAGTCGGCGCAGGATATACCATATATGGACATCGTAGACCTATGCTGCAGGAAGCCCGCCCTGCTTCTCTCCCCCTCATATTCAGTCAAGCTTCGCCATTACTGAATTCCGATTCGAAGTACGAACTCGAGCTCCGTTTGGAAAAAGGGGCCATTCCACCAATCAGAGATTTGCCTGCAATTGAAACGGTAAGGCTGTGTTTTTATTGCTCTACTGTGTGTAACAAACAGCAGCTAACTGCTAATGTATGCTAGCGGGAGTAGTAGCTTCAAGGACAACACGGGTAATTGCTGCTACTTTGCAAAAAACAAATGACCTAGAATGCCACCAATCAACGCGTCCCTCATTTGCGTTATTACAATGCCCGTCCACGACAGCCAAAGAATCGCATCAGATCTCGCGAGACAATAATGCCTTCAGAAATAAGGGTCAGAGGAGCTCTGGGTTCATTTTTGTCACTTTTTTCAACTTTTCTTTTTTAGAAGGGCCTGAAAGACTATAATTGTGTGGGTATCCAAGATAATACTAGGTTATGACTCCTTTAAAGTCCTCAGACCATATCAAATTTCATCCACTCAATGTTTGAGAGTTTGGCAGATCTGTGAAGTGGTTCAGGCTCAAATATTGTGCATACCATTTCATTGCAGCCATACAATATGCAGTCTGGTTTATCCGGCCAAATGAAGACATTCTTGTTACCAACTTGTGTCATGCAGTTAATTTGTACCTCATTATCACATATCTTAATGATCTGGCCCACATATGGCCTGTTTTCATAGTTGACGATGACAAACTTTCCCATAGTGTAGCTGGTATCATCATCAGAATTGGTGTCTGTTTCTGGTTCAACAAGGTGGGTTGGTACTGGGTTGGTTGGTTGACCACTACTATTGGCACTTTGTTGTTCCGTACCAGCCTTTAATCCACTCACATCTTATGTCAAAAGTGGAGTTGCAGCCCCATACAGATGTTATTGTTGTCATTTTGTGTGGATTGCAAGATTTTGGAATCTTTGTCCTCTTGTGTTTACATCTGATCCAATCCCTCAATCGGGGGGAGGGCTCTATAGTATTTTGAATTTGGGTGCAGTACCTATTTTGACCATTTCTTACATATGGCTCCTTTAATTACATGAGAAAAATACCCTAGCCCTGTGAGGCCTACACATACTACTCAATTTCAGATTCACTATTGTATTAATAGTAGTCATAATATTACTATGCTGGTTGTGGACTAGACTTTCAACCTGTGCTATCTGTGTCTGTCCTGTGTGGCATGATTGATTTACTTTTCCCTCCGTTTCCTGAGGACTTCCTCTCCCCTTCCAGGGTCTCCATTGATTGTTTCCCTGTATTTGCGTGTCCTCTCCTTGCTCGACATACTGCGTCTACCTCACTGACAAACAATGCAGGAAAAAGATCTTTTTATATACATAATATGCCAAATTGAAAAATATGGTTGCATGAAATTTAAATTTGAAAGTGGATTATGTATCATATAGATATTATATTTACATCAAATATTTTAAATGTATTAATATTCACGTAAACCAAAATGTCTTGTCATATGGCGTGACAGATGTGTCATATGGTGTGACTTGGAAAACCAGACACACCATATGACACAGCGTCACACTATATGACATTCTGATCAGTGAAGCTAATTCATTAGCAAACTAAAACAGCTAGCCAATAGTTACCATACGCTTAGACACATGGCAGCAATGAAGTTTATGGATTATTACGTAAAATATCTGAGAAATATGTATTTTTTATACAAATGATGTCACACCATAAGACACAAAACATTGACGGCTACTGTTGATGTCAGATTCATAGCTTTTTAACTAAATATCTAAAAAGCAAACTCACCTCATGAAATTGCAAGTCACTCCAGAGATATTACTGTCACTTCCTGGTGCGGTGTGGTCCTCTTTATCATTAAGATGTCCAAATTATGGCCCATTCTAAATATACATTATAGTGTCACACTGTATGACGACAATTTTTCGGACAAACTATAATGGATCAGATCATTTTTGACATAATGCATAGACATCAGACCCTTTTCATCACTATTGATAACACATTAATATGTTATATGCACTGAAGAATTTTCAAATATTTATAATTTATTTGAGAATATACTCCTATTTCTGAGGGCACACACATGCCGGACAGTCACACCATATGACATTTTTGATGTTTCCATCAAAACTCTGAGTTGAAATGTTCGTAAATCCACAAAACTTTTGATATTATTCTACCATATCTTGTTAGAGGACAAACATTAAAATATATATTCTTTAAAGATTTACACTTTTATCAGATTGTGACACGCGGACAGTCAGAATTGTGTTATTCGTCAACCACCCATTGATGTTTTTGTTCAGCAGCTTTCCACATCTAGAGCCTAAAAGTTTTCCCCATTTGAATAAAAAATGGCTGAAGTTTAGACAGATTAGGAAAAGAGCATCTGAAAACGGAAATGTTCATGTCCTACTACAGATCCACTGGATCATTCATGTCATACACATGAACCATCCCATTGTAGCTCTGGTTGAATGTTTACGGTGTTTGTCCTGTTGGAAGATGAAGCTTCACTCCAGTTGCTGCTGAAGAAAAGCATCCCAGCAGCACCATGCTGCCACCACCATATGAAGTGGTTGGGTGGTGTGTTCATTGTGACGTGGAATGTTTTTTGCCGTCCATTGCATTTTTCATGAAGGCCAGAAAGTTCAGTTTTACTCTTATTCAATTCAAATTCATAACATACACTTCAGAAATTGGTGGTCTGGTTCACAGCATTACTTTCTCATTGCGTTTAGCATTAGCTGGTGTAGCCCCCCTTAAAAACAAAAGTAATTAACCATAGGAGGCTGACTCCCTGGTTTTATGCAGAGCTGTGTACTTGAAAGCAGAATATTAGGAAATTGGAGAGAAAATTGTGCTCTACACATCTAGAGGATTCCTATTTAGAGTCTGACTGACTATGGGGTGGACAGGTGTCTTTAAAAACATGAATGACTCTAAACGTTTTGCTCTTAAATTCTGACAAGACAGAAGTTGGCGTCTTTGGACCAGAAGTTTTCTTTCACCTCCGGAATATTGCTAAAATTAGAAACATCCTGTCCAGGTTCCTAGCATTTCTAAAAGTAGAATGGGAGGCAGATCTTTTAGTTATCAGGCTCCTCTCCTGTGGAACCAGCTCCCAGCTTTAGTCCGTGAGGCAGACACTCTGTTTACTTTTAAGGCCAGGCTTAAAACTTTCCTTTTTGATAAAGCTTATAGTTAGAGTGGCTAAGGTCATCCTGAGCTATCGCCGTAGTTATGCTGCTATAGGCTTAGACTTCTGAAGCACAGACTCACCAATTTTCTTCACTCTGCTACTTCCTTTTCTTCTACTACTCTCCAGTTGTATTACAGTACATTCTGTTATTTCGACTGTTAACTTTGTTTTCTCTCAGTGTTTTTCTCTCCATAGAAGATATACCTGGTCTGGTATCCTGCTTGGCTGCAATGCCCTGTTGGACGGGGGGCATCAACTGGGATGATCCTCCCAGTAACTGAACATCCACTGTGTCCTGTTATCAACTTTTTACTTTCTGTAACATAGAAAGTTCTCTTATATCAGATCTTCTGTTCCTTCTGTGTTTCTGCTCTGTCTTCTCAAACCCCCAGACGGTCGTGGCAGATGGCCGCTCCTACTGAGCCTGGTTCTGTTGGAGGTTTCTTCCTGTTAAAGGGGAGTTTTTCCTCTCCACCGTCGCTACATGCTTGCTCAGTATGAGGGATTGCTGAAGGATTGCTGTGGTTGGAAAGTCTGCATCAACGGGGCCCAACCTCACGCCAATGACTGACGCAGTCTGCTGGGATTCCTTAAATAGGAAACTAGCTAAACCTTTAAACTGATTGAAATGACTTTTCTTGTAAAGTGCCTTGAGATGACATCTGTTTTGAATCGGCTCTATATAAATAAATGGAATTGAAAACTGAATTGAATGACAGAAATTAAATGTCATAACTCATATCATCCAGGCAGGGGTGGACAGGCCATCTGGCACACCGGGCATCATCCCGGTGGGCCGTTGACCCAATGTGGGCCGGTGTTATGCCGCTGCCAATTGGCCAGCATCGATATTATTATCGATATTATTGGTCTGTGTTTGTCATCGTCAATCAATCATGGGCTGAGAGCCATGACAGTGCTGTTGTAACTATTAATAATAAATATTTGTTGTCTGGTTTTCTGGGCATCAATAATTATAATCAATAATTTAATATTAATATAATTATTGATGACGTTCGAGTTTAACCTGTTTATTAAAGATATAGGGGCACCGATCTCATAAATGAGATAATTTTAATTAAACCAGACAGTCAGTCTCTCTGAAAAGGCGTAGAGTTCGTCTGCGGGGTTAAAACAAACTTCACAGCACACACTGAAATAGCACAGGAAACTTCTCGTTACTTAAGAGAATTTATTAATGAAATAGGTCAATCTTACAGATTACATTTAATTCATAATTTCCATCTATTCTAACGCATGCAAAACTATAGAACAAAGTTAACGTCGAGGGAAGGGGGCGTGTGTGTGTGTGTGGGAGACAGCGAGCGAATGAGGGGGGGTTCAGATCAACCCCTCAATGCGATAAATAGCTCAAGCCTTATCAATTGGCGCGATCGGTTCACAAAGGGAGACAAAGGAAGACCGCGTGGCGATTCAACAAAGGCTAGTTTCATTAGCAATGGTGGCTTGGACAAAGGAATCGGGGGCGACGGAGAAAGGAGATCTACTGAGTCCACGCGACCTGTCTAAACAGACACGCGCCGACCGCAGCGGACAATAAACAAACAAGGAAATAATACAATATAATAAACTGCTTCTGGTTGCAACCAAAGTCAAATAATAAAACACAAAAAGCATGCACCGAGGTCAGAAAAAGCGGACGTCCAACTTTAGACGCTGAGGGACTCAGGCCTGTTTTCAATAGAGCTCAGATGGCCAGCTGACTCCTTGGTTACCCGTACAATAAAGTCTGTTTGCTCGGCCGATTCACTTCGAAGTTTAAAAGGGAAGTTCTTCCTGGTCCAGCAGGTTTGAACGGAAAAAGGGAAAATGCTAGCAGTGGATTAAAGCGTCTCCTTATGGCACCGGGACCAAAAGACCAAGATTTCAATATTCGCGCTGGTTTTATCAACTCTTGGATGTCATCACTGGCCACAGACCAATGAGAATGGGTCGAGGGCAGCGCAATGTGTGCTGGGAGATGCAGTTCGTTCAGTGAAAGGATGCTGGGAGATGCAGTTCGTTCAGTGAAAGGCCATAGCCTCAACAGTGCTGTCAATCACAACACAAAGCAGGGCGGCCGGGAGCTCATGACATGGGCCGGAGTGGGACGGGATGCTGCTGACCCCAAAGTGCTTCACACTACATTCAGTCATTCACCCATTCACGCACACATTCACACACTGGTGATGGCAAGCTACACTGTAGCCACAGCTGCCCTGGGGCACACTGACAGAACCAAGGCTGCCGAACACTGGCGCCACCGGGCGCCTAACCCTCTGACCACCACCAGCAGGCAGATGGGTGAAGTGTCTTGCCCAAGGACACAACGAACCGGCAACCCTCCGGTTACAAGACAAACGCCTCACTCCTGAGCCACAGTCGCCCACGCTGAAAATGGACAAGGGTAAGAAACGCCCCGGTAGCGCTGAAAAAGTGCGGCTCAAAAAGCTGAAATCTCTGGAGGTGGAAGCTGCTAAATGTTTCAGGTTGACAGACCTATTTGGTGCCGGGGTCACCACCCCAGCAGCAGATGCTGCTGCGCCAGGAGACGCGCAAGGGGAGACATCCATGGTAAGTAACGTTAGCGTGGGGTTGGCTCGGCTACATTTTGAGACATGCCCAAAATAAAGTATAAAACGGTTTTACATTGACTGCAATGTGACCTGAATAACTGAATACTTGTGACAACATTTTAGCCCAGAGTTGAAGGGCTGACTGTTGGTAGTTAAGGTTGATTTTGTTAAATATGCCAAACTGTGACAGCTACTAATGGCAGCAGTCTCTGGTTGCCATAGCAACAGTAAACATCAAGGGGAGACACTACAGGTGAATAGTGAAAAAAGTTAGCTTCAAGATACCTTCATGAAACTTGACAAACTTAATCCTAGTATTAAAACAAACATCTTTTGTATTAGAAGTTTTGATATAAATTTTATTCAGATATGCAAATGAGGTGTAATCTGGTTAAAAATGTGCTAATTTGCATATATTTGTAAACGTATCATCTCAAAATTGGTGAGAGACAGATTGAATTTTTCTTTAATTTTCTTATCATATATGTTATATGATTAGAAAAAACTTCAAAAACCTTTTACAGAGGGAAATAGGTTTATTTTTATTTCATTACTTCATAAATCAAAAAACAGTGTAAGTAGCTCCAAAAAACTCATTTTCGGCCAGTTTTATTTACACAAAATAGCACATATATATTTTTTAGAACGATGTATTGACAAATCGCTTTGTAATTGTTTTCAGCTCATAGCATAGAACAATGGTGGACAGTTTGGTGAATATAGGTATAACTGATTTCAAGATTATTCGTTTTGAATGTTGGAAAAAACTCATTTTGAGAAAAACGCAATTAAAGATTTGCATTAGATAATTCAGTGCAATGTGAAGCACAAATGACCCTCGAATCGCTTGTTTCGTGTTTGTGATTGGTCATTGATTTAAACAGGCATACCATTTTTGGACATTTTTCTTTTTACTTTTTTCTTTTTTGGGGCTTGTTTTCCCACTGCCTCCACTTCACTTTTTGGCTACAACTGAGACGTCTCTGATTTGAGTATGTCATGTGTCTTATAATGTTTTATGAATTCATACTTGATTTGTTCTGTTGAGACTATAATGAATAAATACTGAGTGATTGATTGCCATAGCTGTCAGTTTTAGTCCTTGAGTTCACAGTTTTGTGCTTTATTTGTTAACTGATATCAAGGAATATGATTCTCATTTGTACTGTAGTATGCATGAGAGGAAATGCTGCGGGATTTGTGGACTTTTATGTAGTGTCGGCTGATAATGTAGTTGGCTGGTATGGACAGAAAATGCCAGGGCTGAATTTTTGTCCCAGTCCACCCCTGCATCCATGTATATCTTCAAGGAGTTGTGGATGGTTATGGTGTGGGCAGGAATGATCTTCATTAGCAATCAGTCTTGCAACAAATCTGAAGAGGCCTCTGACTGAAGACTGTTGCTGTACGACAGCCTCATGACTAGCATTACATGCTAACAGCTCAACACAGCGGGGCAAAAAAGCATTTAGCAGCTATTGATTTGTCCAAGTCGTCTCACTTAAAAAGAGAGAGGTCTGTAGTTTTCATCATAGTTACACTTCAACTGTGACAGACAGAATGTAAAAAAATCCAGGAAATCAAATTGTATGATTTAGAAATAATTTATTTGTACAATGGTGCAGAAAATGAGTATATAGCATCTAGAACCAAGCAAGAATTCTAGCCTACACAAACGTGTTACTTCTTCTTTAAAGTCCCACTCCCATCATCTTTTTGAGCTATTTTAAAGTCTTCTCAGTGGTCTTTAAATTATGATTATGCCATTTTCTGCACAAAACATAAGCTTCAGAAGAGCGACAGTAGCTCATTAGCAATTGGCCTCTGTGTTGTGGGCGGAGCCATTGGCACGGAGGACCCCTCCCCCTCCCCTCCCTCTCCCCCCCAGCAATGGCTTCTGTGTGTTCATCTGACCCTGCTTTTGTATAAAATTAAACAAATTTGAAAATATAAAAACAGGCCCTGTGAAACGCATGACTTTATATTATAATCTACATTTTAACACAGCAGCATGCAGCGCTGGCTGTTGACCCATAAATAGCTGATGTGATGCTAGCTAACAAGCGGATGGTTGAATTAGCTCCTGACAGAAAAAATAAACCTATCGGTAAAGATCCAGGCTGTCCACTTGATGGAAGGCCCTGCACCCGGCTTAAATACTAGTTTACTAACAAAGGCCATTTTTTCCCCTGCCAGTTGGTGAAACAGTCTTCTCTGAAATGTTGACTGCAAACCGATGTGTGGTTTTTAATCTTTCTGTGATCAAGAAACTGAATCCATTTCTCTCTCACTGCGGATAGTTTTGGTAAAAGCTAATAAAATCATTCTTCTTAGCATTGCAACCTGCTACAGCACACAGGTGTTGATCCGCCATCGTCTTCTCTACTCCTCAGAACCTGAGTGGGCGGGGCAGAGCGGAGAAAGAGGAGGAGCTTGTAGCCCTGCCCAGTGCGGTTGCTACGTCACAAGCACAGTCTGCTTTAGATGGCAGTCTGTCAAACAGATTTTTTTTTTATTCAGCAAAAATCAAAGTACAACATCTTGTTGAGGTTTGTGATGGCTGCTAATGAACCCACACAATTTGGGTAATTTGTACACTTCACAGTATTCAAATCCAGTATCCATGATATAAATTTTGTTTTCTTTAAATACAGGATTTAATTTGTAGAAAACAGTTTGTTTACGATTTATTTTATACAATTTAGGGCTTAACACTGTATTCTTAAATAGTGCGCACATTTTAGTTTACACTGTTATGGATATGAATTGATTTAACTTGGTTTTTCTCCGAGTTACTTCAGTGGCAGCTGCTCCAGTCCCTTGGCTGAAAGAGGAAGTGGAAAGTGGGTGGAGCAAGCTTCTCTGAAGGCCTGCAGATTGGGTCGTACCACTGTTCAGGACCATGGGGGGAAAATGGGTTTTGTTGTATTAGTGTTAGTTAGAGGTTTGTGTGTTCTACCCCCTTTTGTGTCTGTGTGGACTGATCAGCCACTATTTAAGCTTCCCCTTTGTCTCAGCTAGAGAGGTCAGTTTGTGTTAGTGTCGTTTGCTGTTGGGTTGAGTGGGGTTCTGTTACTTTGACTTCTTTTATGGGCCCAATAACTTTTTTTTTTTGTTAAATTGATTTAATGATAATTTTTGGGTTAAATAAAAACCAACTTTAACCTGTAAACAAAACAAAACCTGTGCCTGATTGTCCTTTACTGCACGGTCCATCACAGCTGGTGTCAGGAGTGGGATCTAGCAGTCAAGGCACAGGATTTTTTTTCCTCTTCAAGTTTTTTTTTTTTCATATTTTCCCCTCTCCACTTACCAAGTCATACAGAAGAATGGGAAGGATTGGCAAAGGAGTAAAAGGAGATGGCCAAAATCAGCCTGTGGGATCAGAGGAGCAGGTTGAAGGAGAGAAAAATGGAGCTTCTGGAGGAGTGGATGGCACTGAGGGCCAAGGTAGGGAGCCAACAAGGTCAGACCTGATTTCTGCTCTCACATGGGTCAGCAGGAGGCCCAGGAAGCAAGACGGAGGGAGGAGTTTAACTGCCAGAAGCAGCGCTTTAGAGCACTAAAACATCAGTTTCAGCTACTGCAAGTGGAAATGCAAGCATGTACCTCTCCAGTCCCTGATCCTCAACCAGATGAACCTGAACAGAGGTAGAGAAACTTGAAGATGACCCTCCTGGTGCAGGTTCCAGTAGTGAGCAAATACGGGCTCAGTCAGGTCAGTCTCACTTTCATGAACCCAGGTTGGAGAAATTGACAGAAGATGATGATATTGAGCATTATCTAACAACTTTTGAACGCATGGCTCTAGTTTGCCGATGGCGAAAGATGGATTGGGTTTTCCATCTAATTCCACTGCTCACAGGCAAAGCCAGAGGTGCTTATGTGCATATGGATCTGGATGACTCCCTAGACTATGACAGAGTTAAAGCAGCTATCCTTCAAAAATTTGACCTAAATCCTGAGACATATAGACTGAGGTTCCGGGCTCTTGAAGTAAAACCTGATGAGAATCCAAAAGAACTGTATGCAAGATTGAAGGAGTTATATGGGAAGTGGGTAAAGCCACAAGAAAAAACTGTGCATAAATTTGGGGAAGTCATAATTCTTGAACAATATTTGAGAATGTTGTCTCCTGAGTTACAGATATGGATTAAAGAGCATAACCCAAAGTCTGCTGCGGCGGCTTCAAAGCTGGCTGACACACTTGTATTGGCACGACGGAAAGGCCAGCCATGGAGTTACATCGCCAGGAAAACGAAAGATGTGGCAAGGTCTGGTCCTCATTACCAGAAGACAGGGGTGAGTAAATCTCCAAGGAGCCAGTCATTCAATGCGCCATTGAAGTCGTCTGCCAAGACTGTGATCTGTTATTTGTGTGGAATGGAGGGTCACACAAAACCTATGTGCCCAAAGAATTCAACAAAAATAACTCAAATGTGTTTTGTCCCTTTTCCGGCTCAAGAGGAAAAGGGTGGGGTGCCTCCTCCGGGTCGGGGATGGGGTCCTTCCCCAAGTGGAGGAGTTTAAGTATCTGGGGGTCTTGTTCACGAGTGAGGGAAAAATGGAGCGGGAGATCGATAGACGGATTGGTGGGGCATCTGCAGTTATGCGGGCGCTCTACCGGTCTGTTGTGGTGAAGAGAGAGCTGAGCCAAAAGGCGAAGCTCTCGATTTACCGGTTGATCTACGTTCCTACCCTCATCTATGGTCACGAACTCTGGGTGGTGACCGAAAGAACGAGATCACGGATACAAGCGGCTGAAATGAGTTTCCTCCGCAGAGTGTCTGGGCTCTCCCTTAGAGATAGGGTGAGAAGCTCAGTCATCCGGAGGGGGCTCAGAGTAGAGCCGCTGCTTCTCCACATCGAGAGGAGTCAGTTGCGGTGGCTCGGGCATCTGGTCAGGATGCCTCCTGGACGCCTCCCTGGTGAGGTGTTTCAGGCACGTCTCACCGGGAGGAGGCCCAGGGGAAGGCCCAGGACACGCTGGAGGGACTATGTTTCTCGGCTGGCCTGGGAGCGCCTTGGGGTTCCTCCCGAGGAGCTGGAACAAGTGGCTGGGGAGAGGGAAGTCTGGGTCTCTTTGCTTAGGCTGCTGCCCCCGCGACCCGAGCCCGGATAAGCGGAAGAAAATGGATGGGTGTTTTGTCCCACGACAAAGTGTGGAGCCGAAGTGATGTTGGAGAAGGGGCTAAAAATGACACCAATTGAGATTGAAGGAAAGCCATTGAAGGCCCTCATTGACTCAGGAAGTACCCAGATTCTCGTGCACAGAGACTTTGTTCCAGTAAATAAAGTTAATAAAATGGAGACAATCCCTGTTCGTTGCATCCATGGAGATGAGGCGTCATATCCAACAGCAGACCTGTATATCAAGGTAGAAGGGCAAATTTACCTTTTTAAAAATTGGTGTTGCTGATACTCTGGCCTTTCCAGCGGTGCTGGGTCAGGATCTCCCTGTGTTGTGACTTGATGAATCCTAGCCATGCATGCAACGTTGCTGTAACTAGAGCTCAAGCTACGAAGAACGAGGAGTTTTTACATCCACTCCGTGCCTTGCCCTTTTACGACGTGGACCTGGAGACTGCACCCGGGAAGTCTTGTAAGTCACGCAGACAAAGAAGGCAAGAGAAGTTTCAAAACACTTTTGTTAAATCATCTTCTAGCAGGGAGCCTGATTTACCTTTGGGTTTTAAGATTCCTGTGAACATCAGTGAAATGCAACATGGTGACCCCTCTCTTGCACATTTGTTTAAAAAAGCTAAAGAGAAAATGTACAAAACTGGGCAAGAGAGCAGCAGAGAGGAATTTGTACTGAAAAATGACATTTTGTATAATCAGCAAGGGGCAGCATTGCAGCTGGTGGTTCCTAAAACAGTACAGGAGGTGGTAATGTCCTTGGGGCACTCCATTCCATGGGCTGGCCATCTGGGAAAGCACAAAACCATGGCCCGCATTGGAAGACATTTTCATTGGCCTGGAATAAGATCAGATGTGGCTCTGTTTTGTCGAAGCTGTCCTCACTGCCAGAAGTCCTCTCTCAAAACCCCCTCCAGAGCTCCTCTCCAGTCTCTACCAATCATCAGTACTCCATTTGAACGACTTGGAATGGATATTGTTGGTCCTCTGGAAAGAAGCAAAGCAGGAAACCGTTACATGCTTGTAATCACAGATTATGCTACAAAATATCCAGAGGTTTTTCCTTTGAGAACCATAAAGGCTAAGGCAGTAGCATTCTGTCTAATACAGTTCTTCTCCAGAGTTGGCTTTCCTTGTGAGATTCTCACTGATCATGGAACTAATTTGATGTCCACTTTGTTGAAGCAGGTGTACCAACTCCTGGGGATTAAGAGCCTGAGGACAACTCCATATAAGCCGCAGACTGATGGTTTAACAGAACGCTTTAACCAGACCTTAAAACAAATGCTGCGGAAGTTTGTCAATTCAACTGGTACAGACGGGGATCAATGGCTTCCCTACCTTCTCTTTGCATATAGAGAAGTACCCCAGGCCTCTACAGGCTTTTTACCATTTGAATTATTGTATGGTTATTAAGTACGGGGTCCCCTATCTCTTTTGAGAGCAGCAAAGAACAATCTCAAGCTGTCAATGTTATCTCTTACGTTGTCCAGATGCGGGAGTGGCTGAAAAAAATGACAGAGTTGGCCCAAGCTCACCAAACAGAAGCCCAGCAGTACCAGAAGGCCTGGTATGACCAGTCGGCACGACAAAGATCTTTCAGTCCCGGCCAGAAAGTACTGGTGCTCCTTCCAAGTGAAGACAGTAAGCTGTTAGCAAAATGGCAAGGGCCATATGAGATCCAGAAGAAACGTGGACAAACAACCTACAAGGTGGTCCACCCAGATCAGCCCCGCACTAGCAGAGTGTTTACATGTTAATCTGCTTAAGGAATGGGTGGAGAGGCCAAAAGCTGAAGTGTTTCTGATCCAGGAGGTTTTAGAGGAGGAAGAGGATGATCAGTATCTGCCAAAACCCACTCCTCAGGACCTAGACCTCAAACATCTTCCTGAAGAAAAGCAGGCTCAGGTGAGAAATCTCTGCAGTGCAGAGGTGTTCAGGGAAAATCCTGGTAAAACTGAAATGATAGAACAATACATTGTATTAAAAGATGGAGCTTCTGTAAGAAGAATGAGTTATAGGATACCTGAGCGCCTGTTGCTTTCATTGAAAGAGGAAGTTGATTTGATGTCACTGGGAATCATTGAATCATCAAAGAGTGCATGGTGCCACCCAGTGGTCCTGGTGCCAAAGGACGTCAGCATACGTTTCTGTATTGACTTCAGGTACCTGAACAACTAAAATAGTGCGCACATTTTAGTTTACACTGTTATGGATATGAATTGATTAAACTTGGTTTTTCTCCGAGTTACTTCAGTGGCAGCTGCTCCAGTCCCTTGGCTGAAAGAGGAAGTGGAAAGTGGGTGGAGCAAGCTTCTCTGAAGGCCTGCAGATTGGGTCGTACCACTGTTCAGGACCATGGGGGGAAAATGGGTTTTGTTGTATTAGTGTTAGTTAGAGGTTTGTGTGTTCTACCCCCTTTTGTGTCTGTGTGGACTGATCAGCCACTATTTAAGCTTCCCCTTTGTCTCAGCTAGAGAGGTCAGTTTGTGTTAGTGTCGTTTGCTGTTGGGTTGAGTGGGGTTCTGTTACTTTGACTTCTTTTATGGGCCCAATAACTTTTTTTTTTGTTAAATTGATTTAATGATTTTGGGTTAAATAAAAACCAACTTTAACCTGTAAACAAAACAAAACCTGTGCCTGATTGTCCTTTACTGCACGGTCCATCACAAGGATACACAAGAGTGTAAGGAACAATCAACATTGGACTACAAGAGTGCATAAATTGCAAGGCAACTAAAAAACATTAAAAATACAAGGAAGCAGTGATTCAAAATAAAATTAACTTGATCACATTCAGATTTAAGGAGTCTCAATGAGGAGTAATAAAGTTTAAATTCGTTCACAAAATGATCAAACTATGGGGCAGAGTTTCTCCACTTACATCAATGTCTATATTTAGCAAGCAAGAAAACAATATTCACGACAACAGATGTTTTGCTATCCAGATCATTCATGTAGTACAAGACATGGTTAATATTAAACACAGGAATATTAGCTATTTTTAAGGACAACTATTCTTTGATGTCACACCAACATTTAGATGAAACAAGACAAGCAAAAAAAGGTGTTCTAAGGATTCTGCAGGACAATCACAAAAACTACAACCGGACAAATCAAATTTAAATCGTTTGTGTAGAAAATCAGCCACCGGCTAAATTCTGTGACAGATTTTAAAATGATTCTCTTTGACCTTAGGTGAAACTGGCCATTTCAGATAATGTGAGTGAGCCTTTTCTTTAATAACTGGATCTATTGTTACTGACATCCTACTGTTATAATCACTAAACAATTTAGATTTAAACCCAGTCGTGAGAAAATAATTATTACACTTTTTATCCATGAGTTCAGTCTCCTATTCTTAATTCAGGTACAATTGGGATGACATTAGAATACCTTAAAGTACTTTGGATAAGATGAGTCAGAGCAGCAGGAATAGCTTTACATAGTTTTGAATATTCGTGACAAGTACAGTTGAAATTATATTAACAAAATCCTTATGATTTAGCAGAACACCATTATTGTCCATTAAGTCAGTTACAAACAGAATACCTTTATCATACCATTCAGCTTTAAAAACTGATTTCCTGTTAAGTATTGTCCTGTTGTTCCATAACAAGGATCCATGTGGAGTAAAGTGGTAAGTGAATATCATCTTCCAGAAATGCAAAACTTGTTTGTTCGGAATTTGGATAACTGAATAGGAATCTTGGTTAACTCAAAATCGCATTTAAGTAAAAAGTCCAGGCCACCAAGTTTTTTAAAAAGGGCTCTAGGAATATGAAACCACAGAGTTGGGAAGTGACAAGAAGGTTTTTAACCAATTTACTCTAAAAGAACCAATTAAGGCTTCAAAGTCTAAAGCTTTAACTCCATAATCTTTAATTAATTGAGATCTCCGTAAATAATGAGTTTTGTTCCGCCAGAGAAATTGAAAAGTAATAGAGTTAGCTTTTTTAATACTTTTACCAGAAGTAAACACTGAATGACATGGGTAAATTAGTTTGGACACCCCCTCAGCTTTAGATAAAAGAACTCTTCCAAAAATGGTAAGATCTCTGGTTAACCAATAACTTAGAGATTTCTTCATATCTATTAAACGCTTTGCATTATTAGCCTCTTCCCTCTTAACAAGATCTTTTGATATAGTTATTCCCAGATATTTCACCTCAGACTTGACTGTAATGGAGGCAACAGATGTTAAAGAGCTGGAGTGGATTGGGAGCAGGTCACTTTTTAAAATATTCATAGACAGACCAGATGCATTAGAAAAAGTTAAAATGGATTTTAGTGCTACATCAACCATGGATTTATCTTTTAGAAAAATGTCGTCCGCAAATTGACTTATTTTAAATTCTCTTTGAAATATTTTAATACCACTTAAATATGAGTTTTTAATAATTAGCAAACTAAGCATTTGTGTAGTCAAAATGAATTATTTCAGATAAATTGGACAACCTTGTCTAGTACCTCTTGACATGTGAAAACTAGAGGTCATATCTGTGCCAAGAGATATGGCTCTACTTATAGCTATCAGTATAAAACATTTTAATGATATCACAAACTCTTTCCCCAAAACCCATACATTTTAAAGTTTCTGCAATAAAGCAATGCTCCAACGAGTCAAGCGCCTTATAAAAATCAAGGAATAAGATCAAACTGTCATAGTCAATATATTGACTATAGTCCAGCATGTTGAGAATCAGTCTAGTATGGTTGTGAATATTCCGTCCTTTCATAAAGGCAGACTGACACTCAATAATAGTCCCTAATTCGCTATTTAAACGATTTGCATAGACGAGCTAACAATTTGTAATCTGTACATAATAAAGTAATAGGTCTCCAATTTTTTAAGGACAAGGGATCTTTGTTGGCCTTAGGGATCAAGGTTTCATAGTTGGCAAGAGGTTTTTGTTTGAAATGTATTCCAAAAGGGCTTCAAATAAAAGCATTCTTATGTCCATTTAATCCATCAAGGCCCAGTGATTTGCCTTTTGCCTTTTGATGGATTGCTTTGTCCAATTTTTCAATTATTAAATCATCCTCCAAATACAATTTAAATTCTGAGTCAATTTTTTCAAAAGAATCACCAATTTCATTGAAAAAAATATTTACAGTTAGATTCAGAGAATTTGGAAGCGTTTTGACTATAATAAAAAATCCTAATTGTTTGGCTTATTAATTCAGAATATTGGGTAAGAATACCATGTATATTCAGTCTTGAAATTTTATTTGGGGCTGTCTTTGTTTCCCGAGATTAAAGAAATATGAAGAATTTTTCTTGCCCTCCTCAATCCAACGAGCCCGGGAGTGAACAAAAGCTCCCTGAGCTTTAACTAAGAATAGTTTGTTTAATTGACCTTTAAGATCTTCCAGATGGCCTTTTTCCTCAGTTGATAGCACAGGATTTGAGCATAGAGTGTTAATATTGCTGACAAGTTGAAGCTGTCTGGCTCTCATCAGATATGATGAATATTTGCCTATCTTAATTGCAGTTGCCCTAACCTTACATTTAAACCACTCCCATTTCTTTAAAGGTGTAAGTTCTAGTGATGAAATGTCTTCAATAAGTTTCCTAACTTCCATACAAAAATCCTTATTAAGCAAAAGGTTTCTGTTAAATTTCCAAATGGAAGATGAAGATGGTTTACATTTGTTCAGAGAGAGGACTAATGTCACTGAGCAATGATCAGTTGGAGGGGATGGTGAAATTTCACAACGTAAAATATTATTTCTCATATTGTGGGGGATTAACCAGTAGTCAAGCCTTGAACACTGATTATTATTGGAAGCATTAAACCAGGTGTACCGTCTGACATAGGGGTTTCTAATCCTCCAACAGTCTGTCAGATTAGTTTAGGAAACTAAGTCATTGAAAATATCAAAGAGATGATGCTGCCCCCTAGTGGGAAGATGATCAACTGAGCTGTCTGGAGCCAAGTTCACATATCCCCCCAAAATAATCTGATCAGTCGAGTATTTTACCTTCCGTTGTCTTATCTTCTCACAGAGGTCTGCATAAAAAATTTTGTTGATTGCTTTACTGTTATAGCCATATATACATACTAAAATAAACTTAACTCCATCGATTTCTACAACCACCATTAACCAATCACCATTTGTATCACTCACATGACCCAAAATAGAGCCAGGAAACCTATTAAACATGATCATAATCCCAGTTGAACGAGACTCGCCATGACTGAAGCACATGAGATCTCCCCATTGAAGTTTTTAATTTGTCATCCTCATTAGACGAGTGCATTTCTTGCAAGAAATAACTATTTGCTTTATTCTCCTTACAGTAAAGAAAAGTAGCCTTACGTTTAACATTATTCTTTAGTCCCCTGGTGTCCAATGATAATAAAGATAACATGTAGTGAACAAAACAGATGCGCAGGAATGAGTGAACTTACTCAACCATTAACTATCATATCAAGTTGTAATAGCCCTTTAAACAAGAAAAGCATAATGTAAAGTATACAGTAACAGGAATAAAGAAAAGCAACAGTTAGTCGGGGTCC
The DNA here is from genome assembly GCA_963556495.2 of Valencia hispanica. Taxonomy (NCBI): domain Eukaryota; kingdom Metazoa; phylum Chordata; class Actinopteri; order Cyprinodontiformes; family Valenciidae; genus Valencia; species Valencia hispanica. The sequence continues at coordinate 968,236 of OY747701.1, read as the reverse complement.
ACTCTTTTGTTGTCAATCAATGCATAACCTTCTTTCAGATAAGCTCGCTTACCCCTGCTTCTGGCTTCTTGAACTAAGGGCCACAGTTTTTTCTGGCGAGTCTGCCCTCCTTGGAATAATCTTCTTTGAAGCTGATGTGTAAATCTTTACAGACTTTCGCATCCTTGGACTTTCTCCAGACCTCATCCCGAACAGTGCACATCCCGAATGGTATGATAACAGCCCTGGGAAGGTTGTTAGAGATGGCAGCGCTCCCTCTCTTCCCCAAACTGTGTCCCGCAGCCGATCCACAGAAACAGGGATAACCTTTGTGAGAATCCCAATAATAGTATCTGTGGAGCCAAACTTCTCCATTCGAAGCTCAACCACCGTGGGTGATGAGCGGACAGGTGTTTTGAACGCGTGTCAATAAAGTGATTGTAATGTCAATTTCTGTAATGTCAATGATAAAACAACCTCATTTTATTGAGCTTGTTGCAACTAAAGTCCATGCAGTACTTCCATATAGTTCCATAAATCAAAATTGTTCCAATACAACCTTCCAATACACTGCACGATCACTCACTTGATAAAACACGGTACAAAAACTGTGTGCCTCTGTCCCATCTCGTCTCACCTGAACTCAATACAGGTTGGGATTAAAAAGGGTGTGGAGACAGTGACAGGTAGCATATTTACTCCCCCTTGTGTTCATTAGTTTAAATGACATCATAGAAAGAAAAAAACAGAGAATCCCTGATGTTCTCATTTTTGTTTTCGGATAAGCCGGTCACAATCAAGTTCCATCGCCTCTTATAACGCGCATGGTCGGCACTTGAGATTTTCAGCTTCGTATTTTCTTCCTGAAGATGGTTGATCGTGGCCTGAAGCTCAGATATGGCCTTTTTGTTTACATCAATGGCGACATTTGTTTCAATGCGCTTTTCAATGCCTTTCAAAAGTTCAGTCTGATTATCCATCTTAATGTTGAGCTCTTGAATTGCACGGAGAATGGCAGTCACAGAATCTTCACCATGTGCAGTCTCGTTCAGCCTCATCTTGTTAAGAGTTTTTATTCTTTATTGGCGTATGGTGCCAGTTGACTCTCTGTTCTTTGGAGGTCGATGTGTCCCAATAAATCTGAGGCAGCCTCTTCGACTTCAATTTCAAGGGCTTCAAGGGCCGACAGGTTGTAGTTATGATCCGACATGTTAGGCTAGCAGAAAAACTTCCAAAAAGGTAGATATAGAGTAATTCCTAACAAAAAACTCATAATTTGAGACAAAAAGAGAATATAACAATTGAAAAATGGGCTATTACGGTGACAAAAAAATCTTCTAACTCGGTTGGAAGAAACTTTATCAGCCTGCTGAAAACTCGCCTCTCACTCCGCCATCTTGACCGGCCTCCTCCGCAAAAACCTAAGCAGAAGCTAAATTCAGTGGAGCAGAAGCAGAGAGCTTGTCGGCACAACCAAAACCTGCTCTTCAGAATAAAAGCCTAAAAAGTGAAGAACCAAAAAGTTGTGTCAAAGACATAAAATAAGAATAATTAGGAGATAAAAATACATTTTTGGTTTTGAAATATAAATATTTACTTATGAATTAGCTATTTTGTTTCAGCGTGATTTTTTTGTTTGTGAATTTCACAGTTTTGCTTCTGAAATGTTCTATTTGGTTGCTTTATTCTGGTAGATTTAGCATGAGACTGTATTTTTTGGTTGATCCTTTTGGCACAAATCTTATCCCATACATCCTCCACTGAAAGTCTGTGTTGCCTAGCGATAGCACCAAAACATCCCAGCTCTAGAGAAGATCTGCATGGAGGAATGGGCCAAAATAGCAGCTACAGTGTGTGCAAACCTACAGGTGACCTTTGACCTCTGTCATTGCCAACCAAGGTTACATTACAGAGTATTGAGGTGAACTTTTGTTATCGACCACATACTTATTTTCTGCATCATTATACAAATAAATTCTTTCAAAATCATACAATTTGATTTCCTGGATTTTTTTACATTCTGTCTGTCACAGTTGAAGTGTAACTATGATGAAAACTACAGACCTCTCTCTTTTTAAGTGAGACAACTTGCACAAATCGGTGGCTGCTAAATGCTTTTTTGCCCCGCTGTAGATGGGAAGCAGAGATGATATTCCTTAGTAACATGTCTGGGATGACACCATCAGTATTTGGCGAGCACTGCTAATCCACCTCATCTGCTTTTGCCGCTCCTCTTTAAATCTTTGTCTCACCAGAGTTCCTTCTTCTAGATATTTGAAAATCATAGGCAGTGGAACAGAGCGATTGTTAGAATTTCATGTTGTTTCTAAAAATGTAAAATAGATTATCTTTATATTTATTTTCAGAAATAATTTATTACGTTTTTGGCAAAGAAAAAAATAATGTGACATCACATGGCCATGGATGGCACAGACAGTAGCAAAGTGAACTTTAATCATTTTATGAACATGTAAGACCAAAGAGCAGCTATGAACTTGATCAGAAATGATATATCTATCCTTGTATATTAACATGCTGGCCACGTGATGTATATATTCACCCCCAATACCTCACCCTTCAAAACTTTAACAACATGGCAGACAACAGAAATCTCGGTGCTCTGGTCCTCAGGAGAAGAATGAAAAATAATAATAAAAATTGCCCATTAGGAGACATTAAGATTAGAAAGAATGTTTGAATGGGAGCTACACATCTCTACCTGTTTTCACATCCTCTTGTTGCTAGAGGAGGCATATAAAATCATAATATTTTAAGCAAACTGTCAATGTGTCTCCAACAAGTTTATTTAAATAAAGTGACTGTTGCTCAAATGACAGTTGTCTAATGAGACTTTTGTGTAGGTAAATGTGTCAGTATCAGATTCTTCTAGCTTGGTTGTCCCATCAATCAAGCATTTGGATTGGATTCCTGTTACCTCTTTACTTAGTGGCTCCAGCCACATCCTGCTTCCAGCTGATCTCCTAACCCTTGGTATTTGCCCAGGACTTTAGAGATCAAGGTCCCAGAGGAACACCAAGGCACAGCTAAGAAACCAAACACAGCATAGAGCTGAACAGAACACGGTGCCTTTGGGCAAGGCGGTAGCACAAAGTAAACATCCCCAAGTCAGATCTTTCATAGCCTAATGGGTGGAAAGAAAAGGTATGAGATCCCTGTTAAACAAGGATGTTTACAATTCAGATTTAATCCAGCCTGAGGAACAGTGAGGAACATAAGTAATTGAACACCCTGCGATTTTGCAAGTTCTCCCACTTAGAAATTATGGAGGGTTCTGAAGTTCACATTGTGGGTGCATTTCCATTGTGAGAGACAGCATTTCTTTAATTTTCAGGAAATCACATTGTGTGATTCTTAAAGAAATTATTTGTATTTTATTGCTTCACAGAAGTATTCAAACACCTGGGGATCAGAAAGAATTATAGCTCTCAAAGACCTGTTACTCTGCCTTTAAAATGTCCACCTCTACTCCACTTATTCATCTAAATTAGTAGCACCTGTCTGAGCTCATTAGTTTTAATTTCCAATTCAGTTTATTTATTTAGCGCCGATTCACAACAGATGCCATCTCAAGGCACTTTTAAAAGTTTTCTATCTAAGGAATCCCAGCAGATTGCATCGAGTCATTGACTTGAGGTTTTGCCCCGTTGATGCAGATTCCAAACACAGCAATCCCTCACACTGATCAAGCATGTAGCGACAGTGGAGAGGAAAAACTCCCCTTTAACAGGAAGAAACCTCCAACAGAACCAGGCTCAGTAGGAGCGGCCATCTGCCACGACCGTCTGGCGGTTTGAGAAGACAGAGCAGAAACACAGAAGGAACAGAAGATCTGATATAAGAGAACTTTCTATGTTACAGAAAGTAAAAAGTTAATAACAGGACACAGTGGATGTTCAGTTACTGGGAGCATCATCCCAGTCGATGCCCCCCGTCCAACAGGGCATTGCAGCCAAGCAGGATACCAGACCAGGTATATCTTCTATGGAGAGAAAAACACTGAGAGAAAACAAAGTTAATAGTCTAAATAACAGAATGTACTGTAATACAACTGGAGAGTAGTAGGAGGAAAGGAAGTAGCAGAGTGGAGAAAATTGGTTAGTCTGTCCTCCAGCAGTCTAAGCCTATAGCAGCATAACTACAGAGATAGCTCAGGATGACCTTAGCCACTCTAACTATAAGCTTTATCAAAAAGGAAAGTTTTAAGCCTGGCCTTAAAAGTAAACAGAGTGTCTGCCTCACGGACTAAAGCTGGGAGCTGGTTCCACAGGAGAGGAGCCTGATAACTAAAAGATCTGCCTCCAGTTCTACTTTTAGAAATCCTAGGAACTACAAGCAAACCTGCAGTCTGAGAGCGAAGGGCTCTGTTAGGAACATATGGAACAATTAGATCTCTGATGTATGATGGAGCTTGATTATTAAGGGCTTTGTGTGTAAGAAGAAGGATCTTAAATTGTATTCTGGATTTAACAGGGAGCCAATGAAGGGAAGCTAAAACAGGAGAAATGTGATCTCTCTTTTTAATATTCATCAGAACTCTTGCTGCCGCATTTTGGATCAACTGAAGGCTTTTACTGGCATTTTGTGGACTACCTGATAGTAAAGAATTACAGTAGTCCAGCCTTGAGGTAACAAATGCATGGACTAGTTTCTCAGCATCACTCCTGGACACGATGTTTCTAATTTTGGCAATATTCCGGAGGTGAAAGAAATAAATCCTAGAAACCTGTTTAATATGGGATTTAAATGTCAAGTCTCGGTCAAAAATAACGCCGAGGTTCTTTACGTTATTACTGGGGGCCAATTTAATGCCATCCAGATGAAGTGATTGACTAATCAGTTTCTGTTTAACGAATTTTTGGTCCAAAGACAGCAACTTCTGTTTTGTCAGAATTTAAAAGCAAAAAGTTTAGGGTCATCCATGTTTTTATGTCTTCCAGACATGCCTGTAATCTACTTAACTGACTGGGTTCATCAGGATTTATGGATAAATATAGTTGTGTATCATCTGCATAGCTGTGGAAATTTATCCCATGCTGTCTAATGATTCTACCAATTGGGAGCATATATATGGTGAAAAGAATTGGTCCAAGCACAGAACCCTGTGGAACTCCACAAGTAACCCTTGAGAGTGAAGAAGATTTATCATTTAGATGAACAAACTGGAATCTATCAGACAAATATGATTGGATAAGAAAGGAAGGTTAGATATAGGTCTGTAATTCACCAAGTCATCTTGATCAAGGGAAGGTTTCTTGAGTAAAGGTTTAATTACAGCTATTTTAAATTCCTGTGGTACATATCCGTTTACTAAGGATAGATTCATCATATCCAAAATGGGGCCAGGAACCAAATGGAACACTTCTTTAAATAATTTGGTTGGAATTGGGTCCAAGATACAAGTTGAAGGTTTAGATGAGGCTAATATTTTTGATAATTCCGAAAGCTCGACTGAATCAAAACAGCCTAAGCACAACTGAGGTTCTACAGTTCTTTCCGATACTGCCTCATTTACTGAGGAAGAAGTAATCATGTTTGAGAGGATGTCAATGATTTTATTTTTAATAGAATTAATTTTATTTATGAAGAATCCCATAAAATCATCACTGCTAAGAGCTGGGGGAATAGTTGGCTCAACAGACCTATGACTCTGTGTAAGTTTGGCAACTGTACTAAAAAGAAATCTATGATTGTTTTTATTCGCCTCTATTAATGCTGAAAAATATGCTGTTCTAGCTTGTCAAAGGGTCTTTTAATACAGCAATAGACTGTTATTCCAGGTTAAATAGGAATCCTCTAGGTGTGTAGAGCGCCATTTTCTCTCCAACTTCCTAGTATTTTGCTTTAAAGTACGCAACTCTGCGTTGAACCAAGGGTTCAGCCTCCTATGGCTAGCCACTTTCTTTTTTAAGGGGGCTACACTATCTAATGCCAAACGCAATGAGGACGTAACGCTGTGAACCAGATCATCAATCTCTGAAGGGTTAGAGATAGAATTGCTGCCATTCACTGTGTTACCCTGAGACACTGAGGAAAGTAAGAATGGAACAGATTCTTTAAAAATTGTTACAGCATTGTCCGATAAAGCTCTACTATAGTGAAATTTTCTTTCAGATTTAAGATGGTCAGTTAAAGTAAATTCAAAAGTTATTAAGAAGTGGTCAGACAGGACCGGGTTATGTGGGTGGACTTTTATTTCCTCACACTCAATACCGTATGTCAGTACAAGGTCCAAAGTGTGTTTGCCCGAGTGGGTCGATCCCTGTACTTTTTGAGTAAAGCCAATTGAGTCTAAAATAGCATTAAAGGATGCCTTTTCGGCTATCACTTTCAGTATCCACATGAATGTTAAAGTCCCCCATTATAATAACCCTATCAGTATTTAATACTAAATCAGATAAAAAATTCAAGATCTGATCCAAGAATTGAGAGTAAGGGCCTGGTGGACGATACAAAACCACAAACAAAAATGGTCTTAATGTTTTGCAAATTGGATGAGGAAAATTAAGGGTTAGATGTTCAAAAGAACTGTAGCTATCAATTGGTCTGGGACTAATTAGTAAATCAGAACGAAAAATGGTTGCAACTCCTCCTCCTCGCCCGGTATTTCTAGGAATGTGAATATTTAAATGACTGGAAGGAGTTGACTCATTTATACTGACTTAATCCTTCTGCTGCAACCAGGTTTCTGTGAGACAAAGCAAATCAATGTGATTATCACAAATCAAGTCATTTACTAACAAAGTCTTTGAGGAGATAGATCTTATGTTTAATAAACCACATTTAATAGATTTATTTTTCTGTTCGGTCAAAGTGGTATTTATTTTTATATTTCCATAATTTGCTTTTGTTGGCTTAACTTTTAATCCATTAAATTTTGGCCGTGGGCAAGACACTGTTTCTATAGGGTAATGGGTAGGTAACAGTACAGAAGCAGCAGAGAGGTGGGTTAAACTACGATTGTGCTTCCTGGTCTGGACCCTGGGTTGTCAGTGTTTTGGAGGACTAATAAATTCGGCCATATTCCTAGAAAGAAGAGCTGCTCCATCCAAAGTGGGATGGATGCCGTCTCTCCGGATCAGACCAGGTTTTCCCCAAAATGTTCGCCAGTTATCAATGTAGCCCACTTTGGTTGAGCCTCCAGACTCTTCCCAGCCGGCCTCTGCGCCCCCAGACTCTTCATAGCCGGCATCCGCACTGCCAAACTCTTTTCAGCCAGCCTCTGCGCCACCAGATTCTTCTCAGCTGGCCTCCACGCTGCTAGACTCAGCTCTACCGGCCAAGCCTTTTCGTCGTCGCCGACCTTGACCGGTCAGGCCTCGACGACCGCGACCGGCCAGGCCTCTTCTTCGCCGCCGACCAGTCAAGCTCCTTAGCGGCCTCCTGGTCCTCAGAACAGGACCACCAGGCCGGCCGTCAGAACTTAGCCCGGCAGCGTGACGTCCATCCGGCTGTCCGCCAGATCTACAGGTCCTCATAGGAGGACAACCGGGCCGTCTACCCGACTATTGTCCAGCCAGAGTACGGCACCTGGGCCATCCGCCCAACTGCCGTCCTGTCAGGGGACGCCACCCTGGCCGAACGCCGTCCTGTCAGGGGACGCCATACGGGCCATCCGCCCGACCGCCGTCCTGTCAGTGAGCGCCATCCGGGCCATCCACCGGATCTCCAGGTCCTCAGGGGAGGACCACCGGACAGTCCGCAAGACCTCCAGGTCCTCAGGGGCCGCCCTCCTGGCCATCCACCAGACCTCCAGGTCCTCAGGGGCCGCCCTCCTGGCCGTCCACCAGACTTCCAGGGGGGTACCTACAGAGACTCGGGCCCTCCTTCCGTGGGCCCTCTCCACCCACCCTGGCAAGGGTGCTTCCTTTTTTTTCCTCTCTCTCTCCACAGCGTCTGGAATCCGCCTTTAAAGGGGGGGGTCCTGTCATGCTGCCCTGATCACCCTCTCCTCATCATCGTCCTCACCTGTCTCTCTCCCATCAACCACACCTGATCCTCCTTACCTTCTGCCCTCATAACCCGTCACTTCCCCTCACTCAGCGCCGGATCATTGAGTAGATGTCTCCATGGTGTGCTGTCCTGCTTGTCCGATGTCCTGTCTCCGTTCATGCCGTACTCATGATCATCATCATCACCTCCTCTACCAGCTGCACTCCGATAAATATATCCTTACATCTTTCCACGGCTTCTACGTTTGGGTCCATGCACCACACCACCACACTTCCTGACACTAGCTCCTTCCACAAGTTGCGTATTTTCGGCTTGACACGCAGCGCATCGAGGTGCAAATGTTCAAGCATCCAACTTGGGCGTGCGGTGTCGTTTTGACGCTTTAGTGTGAACGCACCTTAAGCCTATAGCAGCATAACTACAGCGATAGCTCAGGATGACCTAAGCCACTCTCACTATAAGCTTTATCAAAAAGGAAAGTTTTAAGCCTGGTCTTAAAAGTAGACAGAGTGTCTGCCTCATGAACCTAAACTGGGAGCTGGTTCCACAGGAGAGAAGCCTGATAACTAAAAGATCTGCCTCCCATTCTACTTTTAGAAATCCCAGGAACCAGCAGTAAACCTGCAGTCTGAGAGCAAAGTGCTCTGTTAGGAACATATGGAACAATCAGATCTCTGATGGATGATGAAGCTTGATTATTAAGGGCTTTATATGTCAGAAAGAGGATCTTAAATTCTATTCTACATTTAACAGGGAGCCAATGAAGAGAGGCTAAAACAGGAAAAATGTGATCTCTCTTTTTAATATTCATCACAACTCTTGCTGCTGCATTTTGGATCAACTGAAGGGTTTTATTATATTTTGTGGACTTGTGGAGTCATCCAGGTTTTTAAAGACACCTGTCTACCCCACAGTCAGTCGGACTCCAACTACTATCATGGGCAAGACCAAAGAGCTGTCCAAAGGTACCAGAGACAGAATTGTAGACCTCCACAAGGCTGGAAAGGGCTACGGGGCAATTGCCAAGCAGCCTGGTGTAAATAGAGCAATTGTTAGAAAATGGAAGAAGCTAAAGATGAGTGTCAGTCTCCCTCAGACTGGGGCTCCATGCAAGATCTCACCTGGCGGGGTATCACTGTTGATAAGAAAGGTGAGGAATCAGCTCAGAACTACATGAGAGGAGCTGGTCAATGATATGAAGAGAGCTGGGACCACAGTTTCAAAGGTTACTGTCGCTAGAACACTTCGGCGTCATGGTTTAAAATCATGCATTGCACGGAAGGTCAAGTCATCACATGTCCAGGCCCGTCTGAAGTTTGCCAATGACCATCTGCATGATCCAGAGGAGGCATGGGAGAAAGTCATGTGGTCAGATGAGACCAAAATAGAGCTTTATGGTCTAAACTTCACTCGCTGTGTTTGGAGGAAAAAGGAGGATGAGTTGCATCCCAAGAACACCATCCCTGCTTTGAAGCATGGGGGTGGAAGCATCATGCTTTGAGGGTGCTTTTCTGCGAAGGGGACAGGACGACTGCACTGTATTAAGGAGAGGAGGAATGGGGCCATGTATTGTGAGGTTTTGAGCATCCACATCCTTCAGAGCTGGGTCCTCCAACATGACAATGACCCGAAGCGCACAGCCAGGATAACCAAGGAGTGGGTTCGTAAGAAGCATATCAAGGCTAGCCAGTCTCCAAACCTAAATCCAATAGAATATCTTTGGAGGGAACTGAAACTCCGTGTTGCTCAGCGACAGCCCTGAAACCTGACAGATCTAGAAAATATATGTGTGGAGGAGTGGGCGAAAGTCCCTGTTGCAGTGTCTGCAAACCTGGTCAAAATCGACAGGAAACCTTTGACCTTTGTAATGCAAACAAAGGCTTCTGTACCAAATATTAACACTGATTTTCTCAGTTGTTCAAAAACTTGTGTTGCAATAAAATACAAATAAATTCTTTAACAATCAGACAATGTGAATTCCTGAATTTAAAAAAATGCTTTCTCTCACAGTGGAAATGCACCTACAATGTGAATTTCAAACCCCTCTATAATTTCTAAGTGAGAGAACTTGCAAAATTGCAGGGTGTTTACATACTTATGTTCCGCACTGTATGTTAGGAAAAGTTGTGGGACCTACCTCTCCGATAGGAACATGAATAGAAATAATCCTTGATACAGTGTCTATATTATGGGTATGTATTGAAATGAGGAGAATCACAACCTGTAAAATGGTCCAATGTCAGCCTCTAACACTGCTATGTCTCAAGGGTGAATTCATGTTAAACAAGTGGGAATTTTCCCACAACATAAGAATTAAGCTGCTCTCTCAAAATGGTAAACTATTTGGTACAGCTGTAAAACGCTAATGTTGATGCTACGTTAAGTTGATATAAGAAACCCAAAAAAGACCAAATTATTTGACATTTCAACTTAAAGGGGCTATATGCAATTTTCTGACATTTAAACTCGCGACTGACACCTGTGGCCAAAAAACGGAACTGCTCTTCCTTTCTGCTCGCTCTCGCAGCGCACGCTCGTCGCTCTCAATATTCGATCTTTTTCGGGCACTTGTCAGGGGTTTAACTTTTTTAGTCTTATGTGGAGTTACTGTTGGTGTCAGAGTTGTCCTTAGTCTCTTCTGTGTATTCGCACAATCCATTGAACTGCTTGCGAGTGCTGACTAGCGGTGGTGGCAGAGTGATCTGAAACATTAACATGAATGCGCTTGATGTCACATCAGACAGTGCGGAAAAATCCGACCCGACAGAAAATAGAAAAAATTGGATACAGGCTTTTTTTATACTTTCTTTTTATTGAAAGTTTTGTTTAGGTACATTAACACAGAAACATAACACACATACAATAACAACAACATTTGGCACAGTGGAACCATCAGAACCGCCCCAGTCTGGGAGAGCTCCCTTCCATCTTCTTTTAAGTCCTGTGTCATCAAGTTTTGTACTGCTGTCGGAGTCCTTGTAGCACCTTACATTCCACCCCTGGTGATGTTCTGAAGGGGCATTTCCAGTCTATTATGTGATGCTTTTTTTTTTTTTGTATATATGCAGTGTCCGCATCCACAGCAGGCTCTTCCCCTTCCAATAATTATATAAGAACATCTGGCTAAACATCAGTTACACAGCCTACCATCCATCATTGCATGTTACTACATTCAATAAATCTCTCCCATTTCTCCCAGTTTTTATGAAATTGGTCTATTTTAAGGTTCAAAAAAGCTGTAAGTTTTTCCATCCTATATATTTTTCTTCAATTATTCCTTTCCAATCTTTCCTTTTTGGGGGCTCTTTCTCTAGCCATTTCCTGGTAAGCGCTTTTTTACCTGCTACCAACATGATATTTATTAAATATTTGTCCCTTAAGGAGACTACCGATGGGATATCGCCCAAATATACACTACAAAAATCCCAATCTAATTTGAGACTCGTCACCACCAAAATAGTTTCGACCATCTCCCTCCAGTATGGTTGAATTACTGGGCATTTCCAAAAAATATGGAAGTGGTCTGCCATGTTTTCTCCACAGTGTCTCCAGCAGTGTCCTTCTCTCGGTTGACCTTTCTGTTTGCTTTTTATTTTGGGGGTTATAAAAAACCAAATAAAATTTTTCCATGTGAATTCCCTCCAGTAACCAGAACTAGTAGTTTTCCTCTGTGTTTCACATATGTTTACCCAACTTTCCTCTGATATTCTGACTTTAACTTCCATTTCCCATTAAATTTTGATATAATTGGTTGACTGATCTTTGAGTGATTGTAGGATCTGATCAAGATTGGCAATCAGTTTATTTTTAATCTTACCTTTACATGCCTCTTTTATAAGGAGAACTAGGCCTATGTTCTTCCATGTTTTTTATGTTACTGTTGAAATAGGACCTGACTTGAAGATATCTAAAAAAATCTTGGTTTTCCAAACCATATGTGTCTCTTAGTTTTTCAAAACTATGTAGTCCTTCTTTCTCTGATATTGAGCAAAATGGTCCAATCCCCTTTGTTAACCATACTGCATAGCGTCCATCTATTTGTGCCAGGATGAATTCCTTATCACTTGTGTCCCATTTGAGTTGTTTTATGTTGGTTTCTGATTTTCTCACATTCATCAAACCATATCTTTAAAGGCGTTTTAGTCCACTCATTCAACTCATTTGTCTTTTCCAGATATAATTTTTTATCCCCTAATATTGTCTGTAGTGGTAATTTTAATTGGGTCACATCTAAATATTTCCATTTTGCCCCATTTGATGGATCACACCATTAAATTAAATATCTTAATTGTGCTGCTTTAAAACAACTTTCTAAGTTTGGGAGGGAAAGTCCAATTCAATTCAATTCAATTCAATTCAATTCAATTCAATTCAGTTTATTTATATAGCGCCAATTCAAAACAGATGTCATCTCAAGGCTCTTAACAAGAAGTAATTTCAATACATTTATACAAACATTCCAATCAGTTAAAAAGTTTCCTATTTAAGGAATCCCAGCAGATTGCGTCAGTCATTGGCGTGAGGTTGGACAGACTTTCCAACCACAGCAATCCTTCAGCAATCCCTCATACTGAGCAAGCATGAAGCGACGGTGGAGAGGAAAAACTCCCCTTTAACAGGAAGAAACCTCCAACAGATCCAGGCTCAGTAGGAGCGGCCATCTGCCACGACCGTCTGGGGGTTTGAGAAGACAGAGCAGAGACACAGAGGGAACAGAAGATCTGATATAAGGGTACTTTCTATGTTACAGAAAGTAAAAAGTTGATAACTAAAAGATCTGCCTCCCATTCTACTTTTAGAAATCCTAGGAACTACAAGTAAACCTGCAGTCTGACAGCGAAGTGCTCTGTTGGGAACATATGAAACAATTAGATCTCTGATGTATGATGGAGCTTCATTATTAAGGGCTTTGTATGTAAGAAGAATGATCTTAAATTCTATTCTGGATTTAACAGGGAGCCAATGAAGGGAAGCTAAAGCAGGAGAAATGTGATCTCTCTTTTTAATATTAATCAGAACTCTTGCTGCCGCATTTTGGAACAAATGAAGGCTTTTAATGGCATTTTGTGGACTACCTGATAGTAAAGAATTACAGTAGTCCAGCCTTGAGGTAACAAATGCATGGACTAGTTTCTCAGCATCACTCCTGGACAGGATGTTTCTAATTTTAGCAATATTCCAGAGGTGAAGGAAGGAAATCCTAGAAACCTGTTTAATATGGGATTTTAATGTCAAGTCTTGGTCAAAAATAACGCCGAGGTTCTTTACGTTATTACTAGGGGCCAATTTAATGCCATCCAGATGAAGTGATTGACTAATCGGTTTCTTTTTTAGAACTTCTGGTCCAAAGACAGAAACTTCTGTCTTGTCAGAATTTAATAGCAAAATGTTTAGATTAATTCAAAAAAAATTTGTCTTCCAGACATGCCTGTAATCTACCTAACTGACTGAGTTCATCAGGATTTATGGATAACCGCACTCCCTGGGCAGTTGCAGTGATGTGTATCTAACTATAGGTTTGCGGCCCTTCCATACAAATCCCGAGATAATTCTCTTCCATAACGCAAATTGTTTGGCTTGTATGTGTACCGGTATAGATTGGAAAAGGAAAAGTAGTCGTGGCAGTATATTCATTTTGATCATATCAATCCTATTATATAAATCAAGTGGCAGTAAGCTCCATCTTTGAATATTTTCTTTTAGTTCCTTTGTAATTGGTGAATAGTTTATTTAATAGATTTCTATCAGTGTTTTGGGGATCTTAATACCAAAATATTTAATTGTGTTATTGTTCCAATTAAATTTAGATATACTTTTGATCTTTGCTGTGGGTATATAATTGTATGTAATCACTTGAGTTTTTTGAATGTTTATTTTATATCCAGAAAGTTCTCCAATATTTCCATCTCTGACCATAGTTTGGGCAAACTTTTTTCCGGGTCTGTGAGAGTCAACAGAATATCATCTGCGTAGAGACCTGTTTTATATTCCGCATTCCCTATCCATATCCCTTTAATTTGGTCGTCTTCCCTAATGGCTTGTGCAAGCGGTTCAATAAATAAAGCGAATAGGGATGGACTGAGCGGACATCCCTGACGACATCCTCTCTCCAGGCCCACCACTCCGGTTAAGCTCCCATTTATTTTTATTTTTGCTTAAGGTTGATAATATAGGTTCTTAATCAGCTGAATAAAAGGGTCTCCGAAACCAAACCGCTCCATAGCCAGAAATAGGTATTCCCATCGGACAGAATCAAAGGCCTTTTCTGCATCGAGACTCAAGGCAATTGACTCATTTGGGGTTTTATTCATATAATCCAATATATGTAAGGCACGTCTTATACTGTCTTGGATCTGTCTGTTTTTGAGAAATCCTGTCTGGTCCTCATCAATAATTTCGGGTGTTATGTTTTTAAGCCTGTCTGCTATTATTGAGGTGAATAATCTATAATCCATATTTAAAATTGAAATTGGCCGGTATGAGCTACATTCCCTTTTGTCCTTGCCTACCTTTGGGATTACTGAAATAATTGCCTGTCTCCAGGATGGTGGTGCCTCCCCTCCCTCTAACACATAGTTAAAACATTTTAATAATAGTGGTGAGAATAAATCTCTAAAGGTTTTGTAATATTCTGATGTATATCCGTCCATACCTGGCATCTTATTTGTTTTTGTTTTTGCAATGGCTTTATCCAGTTCTTGTTTAGTAATTTGTTGCATTAGTTTTTTATTTTGTTTGCTCCCAATGTTAGGTAGATCCAAAGAATGTAAAAATTTCTTAATGTTTAGCGGGTCGACCACTTGGGTCTGTGAGTATAATTTTTTTTTATAATTTTCAAATGAGTTTTGTATCTCCTTAGCAGTATAACACACTTTTTGGGTCTCTTCATCTTTAATACTATAAATTCCTCTTTCTTCTTCCTGTTTTTTAATTCTCCAAGCCAATAATTTCTTTGCCCTAGGGCCATAACCATAGTATTTTTGCTTAACAAATCTAGCTTTTATTTCCTCTTGTCTGTCATATATATTATTTAATTTCCGTTTTGTTAAATTGATCTCTTCCAATATTTGAAAGTCCTTAACGGTGGCGTGTTTAGTCTATAAATTCTTTAATTTGAATAGTAACTCATTAATTTGCTCTTGTTTCTCTTTCTTTTTATTCGAGGACCACATGATCAATTTCCCTCTTGTTACTGCCTTTGATGCGTCCCATATAATACTTGGGGATACCTCTTGATTATCATTTAGTTCACAGTAGTTTTTATACTCATCATTTATGAATTGTATACATTGGGGATCATTTAACAAGCTTGTGTTCAACTTCCAGCTAGTCTGTTTCGTTTCAGTCTCCAGATGTATAGACAGGTAGACCCCTGCATGGTCTGATATATCTTTTGCTCCTATTTTACATCTGAGGATTCTATGTCTATCAGTGTTAGACATAAATAAATAATCCAATCTGGAGTATACTTTATGGGGGAATGAGAAAAATGTGTAGCTCCTTTCCTTGGGATGTAACTCCCTCCAGACATCTATCATATTTCCTTCTTGAAGAAGTTTTTTAACTGTTTTTGTCTCTGGGTTCGTCTTTTTAGTTTTATTGTTGAAGTCTAAATGGGGCTGTAGTTGTACATTCCAAACCCCCCCACAGATAAGAGTTCCTTTGGTGTGTTCCGCAATCAGATTAAATAATCTCTTAATAAATTCCTGATCATTGCCTGGCAGCCTGTAAAAATTTAATAGAGATACTGGTTTGTGATCAATTTGACCCACTACCATAACATATCGTCCTTTTCTATCCCCTATTTGTTGAATTAATTGAAAGTTAATTTTATTTCCAATCAGTATTGCAACTCCCCTTGCACACCTCTGTCTATATGATGAGTAGTATATATGTTTGAACCCCAGACGTTTTAAATGGTCATGTTCCATATTGTTTAGGTGGGTCTCCTGCCAAAAAACTATATCTTGTTTTTCCCTTCTCATCTCACCTTTTTCCTCTTAATGGGATTCTGAAGACCGTTTAATGATATTATTCTATATTCCTGAAATGACATGGTATTCCCCCAAAACAACATCTAAAAGATAGTCTCTCCCTGTACTGAGCGATCCGTCCTGAACAAAACAACCTGTGCCCTAAAGAACAACAACTGAACTTACATTTTGAACATGACTTCCAAATAAGAAGTAAAAAATGAACTTCTAAGTCAGCGAGGGGAATTCTCCCTGTGGAGGGCCCCTCAGGGGAGTGTGATGTCCGATCTGGTTCCATCATAAGTCCCAGTAGGTGGCGACAGTTCACTTCCCTCTTCTCAGTCCGGCGGTCCGATGATTAAATTCTGTCAAACCACAGCTGTCTAAACCTCTTAACCGGTTCAGTCTCTCAGATGGGATGAGTGGCGAAATCTTCCAAGTTTTTCCCGAGCCCACTTGAGATCCACGGCTCTTCTCCGTCCTCCGTCCCGTCCACTGACCTTCCACGAGTTGTCCTCTGGTCTTGTTTGAGCCCCGTTCGTCCCCTGGGCTGGCTCACGGCTAAGCAGTTCTCCGGATCCCCCATCTTCTCCTCCATTCAGCAGCCCTTTCCTCTGAAGATCTAGCTTTGCTGATGTCATGTTCTCGTAGGTGACTGGACCGTCTTTGTAGAAGATCCGGAGCCTTGCTGGGGCGGGTGTCTGGAATCTGATGCCTTTTTCTTTTAGCATTTTCCGCAGCACAGCGTATTCTTTTCGTTTCTGGATGATTTCTGCCGGGTAGTCGTGATCCACATAAATCCGATGTCCTTCTATGCGTGTATCCTTCTTCATCCATGCTTTTTTCAACACTTGCTCTTTGATGTTTTATTCGAGGAAGCACACAATCATGGATCTGGGGGGCGCATGTGTAGGAGGATTCTGGCCGAGTGATCTGTGGCAGCGTTGTATCCCCAGCTCCACATCCTGCAAATCTAGTTCAGTCTTGAAGAGCTTCTCCACATATTCGGTCGGGTTATCAGATTCCTGGCCCTCTGGTATTCCAAATATACGAAGGTTGTTCCTCCGAGACTGGGTCTCTAGATCAGTTAACTTAGCTAGCATACGTTGTTGTTCCTCTATGGTCCGAAGGAGTACCTCGTTAGCATTAGCGCTCCACTCCTCCACCTCGCCCACTCTTTGCTCCATTTCTTCCACTCTCATCTCCATGCTTTTCAAGTTGGCCCCTACCTCATCCATCTTCTTATTCATCTTGTTTTTAAAGCTCCCCAGTTCTTGCTTCATGTCGCCTCTCATTGTCTCCCAAGCATCGCTGAAGTGTTTTTTCATATCTGTGTGGCTTGCCATGATTTCCTCTCTGATAGCCTCCATGCTAGCTTGGAGTGCGGCCATCGTGGTGTGGGTGTCTTCACTCCCTTCTCCCGTCGCCATTCCTTCGTTCTCTTCGTCAGTGTTCCTTTCTGTGGCTTTTGTCTTTTTAGTTTTGTATTTCCCCATAAATATTTATCAGAGTTTGATGTTATCTGTAACTGAAAAAATGGGGAAATGCTGGACCGTCGCTGAGAGCTCCCCGCTACGCTTCCACTCGCTCCGCCGCCATACCCGGAAGTCCTGGATACAGGCTTATAGGTGCACCCACTGTGAGCTGACAAGGTGTTAGTATGCTCATCAGGAGATGTTTGAGTCATAAATGGTCAAATAAAAAGACTATTGTTACGTTTATTTTGGGGAAAAAGTTGCATATAGCCCCTTTAACTCATAATGCCGTATTCTCAAGACTGATGTAGCAGACAGGAGTATGAACTCCTAAGGGATCAAAAAAGCTGCAGACCTGCTACATGGACCTAATGTACTTTGTAAAATCAGCTGGAAAGCAAATTAAAAACAATTAGCCTTCAATTAGAAGTTATAACTAAGCTGCTAGTGGTAACTACACTTGCACCATGCAAACTGCTGCAATAAAAAAGATGAAAACCATTAACTTGTTGGAATGCTCTACTTAAAATCTGAAATTCATCCATTAACTGTCTATACCCCGTATCCTTGGTGAGTCATGTGGGGATCCTCTTGCTGCAAGGCAACAGTTTCTACCAACTGCCCTACTGTGTCGCCAGCAGAAATGCTTAGAAGTAAAAATGTTAGAAACACTGAAAGCCAAACACCACACAATGATGCATAATAATAATAATTGTTCCAGGTTAATAGATCTGGTTGATTAAATGCGTGCTACAGGATAAATATCCTGGACTGAGGGAGCTGAGTCACTGACTGACGTAGGCTCCCTTCATTAACACAAGCAAATAATCTTTCTCCTCCTTAGAGAAGCAGGAATATGTTTCCAGCTCAACAACATGACATGTGGATCATGATACAATTTCTTGAATTATAACAATGATTTTAAACAATTGTCTATACCTGGCTTATCACTGCAGGCTTGCCAAACAATTGTGTCCTATATTTTATCACATGTTCAACAAATCTTTACGGACTCAGCATGTCCCAAAATGTTGGAAGGGTGCTGTTGTCGTTGTGCCAGTTCCCAAGATCAAAGGACCAAAAATGTTGACTTTAGACTAGAAAACTTTACACCTATTGCTTTGACATCCATTGTAATGAAAACCTTAGAAAAACTGGTGAGGTCTGAAATCCTAAAGAAGACAGAGAATGACTTGGAGCCTCTGCAGTTTGCCTATAGACCACTCCTTGGAGTCGAGGATGCCACAGTCACTTTATTGAATTTACTTTTTAAACATCTTGAGGGAAAGGGAACACATGCTTGGCTTTTATTCGTTTTATTTTTCATCTGCTGTTAATATCATTCAACCCCACATAACTGAGAAGATTTTAGAACCTAAGTCTTAATCTTTTCAGCTGGATTTTAGATTTTTTATCAAACAGAACACAGTGATAGTGAACAACACTCTATCTGATCAGATGTGTTCATCTACTTGTTCCCCACAAGGATGTGTTCTGTCACCTCTCCTGTTCATCCTTTACACAGACATGTGTTGTAGCAGCAGAAAGGACAGACTTCTTCTGAAATACGCAGATGACTCTGTGGTTGTTAGCCTGCTGAGGGAGAATGAAACTGGGCACAGTGAAATCGTGCATACAGTACATAGGCATTTGAGGCAAACTGTGAGGCGGTCTATAAGGAGGGGAACCACATTGGTTTTGCTTGAGAAAACAGTTGTCTTTTGACATAGATAAAACACTGTTGACTTTGACTTATATTGCCCTGCATTGGACTGGCGACCTGTTCAGGGCATACCCAGCCTCTCGCCCGATGAATATTGGAAATAGGCACCAGCCTCCTCAACCCTACAGAGGATGGATGGATGGATGGATCACTATAATGTCAATCCATGCCAGCAGCAGAGGTTGTGACAACCTGTAGTGCTGTAATATTTGAGGTTCAGTGAAACCTTTGTTCTAAGAGAATACACAACCTTTCGTGTCATCTAGCTACTTCTAGTATATCAGCATGGATAAGGAAAGGTAAGAAGACATAATCGTTTTTTTTCAGTCAGTCATTACAGTCTGTCTTTTAAGGTCACGGTCTCTTCTTACTTGACAGAAAATTCCCAACGCAAGAAACGGAACCTTGTTTGGTGGAGTATTCTCAATCGAATAAGGTTTGTTAATATTAAACACCTTATGTAGGCAACATAGATGCAGCCAATCTCTAACCTCAACATGAGTTGCATGATAACCAGAGAGGAAGAGGCAATACATTCTGTTTAGACCATCAACTTAACAAGTAGATATCTGTTGCAGTATAAAAATTAGAATATATATATTGCAGCTGATGCTCATGTCTATATTTACTGTTAGCACATTTTGGCCAATTATTTACAAAAACAGTTTTAATATTGGTTTGTTGCATTAATAATCCTGCTGGTTACTATCCAGTTTTACCCTTACTGAATGATGCACCAGTATGTGGTATTACAATGTGCTCAGAATTCTCATGTATACCTTTAGAACATTCATGTTACATGCAATGTACAATAATAAAATGTTATTTCAATACACTTATAGCTAGAATTCCAACATGGAATCCAGTCATTTCAGCATGCAAAGTTAAAAAAACTGGCAGAAAAATATGTCAATTCAGACAGAGTAGAATAGAGCACAGCCCTGTGGTACTCCTGTGTTAAGGAACAGAGTGGCCGATGTGTGACTCCCTATCCTCACACTCTGTGGTCAGTTCTTGAGAACATGCACCCCCCATGTCAGTGCTAACACCTTAGTAACCAGTGATGTTATGAATCCTCTGCCACATCTTCTTCAAGCCATGGTTTTAAGGCTCTCATTCCTCTATGTGTTTACTCTCCCTGATCCTCCACCAATATTTGTACTGTTGCAAGGTCCCAGAGTTTTTTTATTTGATTTGCACGGCAATACATAGTCATCCCACTTTAAATATTGTTTACATCTCTTTTGTGGATGCTTCGATTTTCATAAAACTCTAGCAGGGTACTTTTTAAAATCCCCTGCGACCATGAGAATGCCTTCTGGTTCCAGCTATATACTAAATTTGTTCTATCTCCAGGCTGTGGAGATCTGTTGGGAGGCAGGAAGAGCGGCTGTCTTGCAGTTTGAAAGTTCTAAGATCAATTGCAGCCTCCTCCAATTCCATGTGTCAATGTACTGTTGGACAAAAAACTTTAGGAAGTTCCAAGCTGTCTGGTCTGCTACATACTGACTGAATGTTGCTGGGTAAATGACTAGTGGTGTAAAGTTATTCCAGCTCCAGGTTTGGAAACCCCATAAAAGAGCTTTAATGTCTTACTGCTTAAAACTACTTGTTTATATCACATATATATATATATGTATATGTATATGTATATATATATATATATATATATATATATATATATATATATATATGTATATGTATATGTATATATATATATATATATATATATATATAGTACTGTGCAACAGTTTTAGGCAGGTGTGAAGACATGCTGTAAACAAATAATGCTTTCAAATATGGAAGTGTTTAATCTTTTTTTCATCAATCAACAAAAGTCAGTGAATGAACAGAAGAGAAATCTAAATCAAATCAATATTTGGTGTGACCAATCTTTGCCTTCAAAACAGCATCAATTCTTCTAGGTACTCTTGCAGACAGTTTTTGAAAGTACTCAGCTGGTGGGTTTTTCCAAACATCTTGGAGAACTAACTATAGATCTTCTGTGGATGTAGGCTTCCTTCCATTTCATCTGTCTCTTCATGTAATCCCAAACACACTCCATGATGTTGAGATCATGGCTCTGTGGGGGCCATACCATCACCCCCAGGACTAAGATAGTTCTTAGAACAATTACCGACCGGTATCTAACTTACCGCATTCAATCAAAGTTTTAGAAAAGCTTTTTTTAATTCAACTTAATGATTTTAATAACGCTCATGTCCTAGACATATTTCAGTCTGGTTATAGGGTGAACCACAGCACCGAGACGGCCCTTCTGAAGATTTTAGATTAAACTATGATCCACAGAGGGTGACAGTGCTGGTTCTACTGGATCTAAGCGCTGCCTTTGACACAGTAGACCACACTATTATTTTTTTACATTTTTTTTAACCCGTTTTGAACAGATTGGCCTCTCTGGTGCTGTTCACAAATTATTCACATCCTATCTCTCAGACAGGGCTTTTATGGTAAGTTTAGATACCTGCTCCTCTAAGGTCCTCAAGATTACATGTGGTGTGCCCCAGGGTTCAACTTTAGGCCCAGTGCTTTTTAATCTTTATATGCTCCCTCTAGGCCAGTGTTTCTCAAACTTTTCTTATCATTTCCCACTTTGGGTTTTATCGTTTATTGTTTCATCGTTTCTGAGGCTCAGAGAGAGAAACTTTTACCAAAACTACAATCACTGTCTTCTAATCCTTCTTTACAAGTAAAGAACCTGGGCATGATTTTTGACTCTGAGCTGACTTTTATCCCTCATATTAAAAACATTACTAAAATAGGTTTTTATCAACTAAAGAACATTGCCAGAGTCCGTCCCATTCTCTCTCGGGCCAACATGGAGACATTAATGCATGCTTTTATCTCCAGTAGAATTGATTACTGTAATGCCCTGCTTTCTGGTCTTCCCAAAAAGAGTATATCAGGTTTACAACTACTACAAAATTCAGCAGCACGCGTCCTGACGAAGACCAGAAGGCGGGAGCACATTACATCGGTCTTAAAATCATTGCATTGGCTCCCTGTACATTTCAGGATCGACTTTAAGGTTCTTTTAATGGTTTTTGAGTGTCTTAATGGTCTTGGGCCTTCTTATCTCTCTGAACTTCTTTTACCATGTAAACCTTCGCGGTCTCTGTGCTCCTCTGGCAGCCGTCTCCTTGTCACCTCAAAAGTCTGGACACACACGCATGGCGAGGCGTCTTTCCAGTTTTATGGCCCTCATCTCTGGAACAGGCTGCCAGAGAACCTCAGGGCTGCAGAGAACGTTCATGTTTTTAAGAGCAGGCTCAAGACTCACCTTTTTAGCTTAGCTTTTAACTGATTATTATTTATCAGTTTGTTTAATTGCTCTGCATGTTTTATATGATTATATTTTTATCAGTTTTACTATTTAATCTTAGCACATTAATTTACTGTTTCTTTTTATACTTTAATTTATCTTAATCCCCGTTCCAGTGTTTCCTCTATGGGAGCCTTCTGCCACGGGAGCGGTGGTCGGCTGTGGCTCCCTGGGTGCTCTCCAGGTGGAGCTTGGGTGGAGGTGGGGGTCTTGGCCTCCCCTCCACTGGGCGCCTGTGTCGGTGCCTCGGCTGCTGCTGTTAATCTACCGCTGCCGGGGGAGATGGCTCCTCTGATGGCGTTTCCTTGCCTGGTTCATCTGCACTCGGCCCAATGTCCTTTTAACTTTTTCTTTTAACTGTGTGTGTGCATGGGAGATGGGTTGGGGGGAGGGGGGTATAACTGTGACCATGCTTTTAAATCTGTGGGGGAGGGAAGGGAAGGTGGTTTTATGTGGGGTCATTTTAATCTGTAAAGCACTTTGTGATGCAACTTCTTGTTTGAAAAGCGTTTTATAAATAAAGTTTCATTTGATTTGATTTGATTTAAAATCATTGCATTGGCTCCCCGTGTGTTTTAGGATGGATTTTAAGGTTCTTTTTTAAATGTTTTTGTGGCCTTTATTGAAAGTGGACAGGCTTACAGAACGGGGAGAGAAAAAGGGGGAGAGACATTCGCCAAATGTCCCTGGGCCGGAATCGAGCCCGGGACAACCGCATCGAGGATAAGGCCTCTGAACATGGGGCGCCTTTCTTAACCCACTGCGCCACACGACGCCCCGATTTTAAGGTTATTTTAATGGTTTTTAGGTGTCTTAATAGTCTAGAGCCTTCTTATCTCTCTGAACTGCTTTTACCATATGAACCTTGGCGGTCTCTGCGCTCCTCTGGCAGCCGTCTCCTTGTCATCCCTAAAGTCAGGACACACACGCATGGTGAGGCGTCTTTCCAGTACTGTCGTGGACCAAGCAGCATAGCATAGAGGACAAAGGTGTTTAATTCAAAAGGTGGGTTTTTATTTACCCAAAAATGAGAAAGTATCAACAAAGTCACAACTTGAGCAGCCAGGCCAATAACAGAGATCAACTTAAAACTAGTCTAAAAATCATAACCTCAAGCAAACATAAGACAAACTGACCTTTTGACCAGACACATTGGGGAACGTAAATACTAGTTTAGCTAAACCATATGACACACAAGAGGAAAACTGGCAGAAGCATAACAATTAACACAGAACAATGAAATAAACTCCCTTACCCTGTGTGGCTTGCCATCACAAATACTTTGGCCCTCACCTCTGGAACAAGCTGCTGGAGAATCTCAGGGCTGCAGAGGACGTTCATATTTTTAAGAGCAGGCTCAAGACTCACCTTTCTAGCCGAGCTTTTAACTGATTATTACTTATTAGTATCTGCTTCATTGCTCTGCATGTTTTACCTGATTAAATATTATCAATGTTTCACACAAAATGGTTCTAAATTTTATCAGTGTTAAAATTTTATCAGTGTTTTACTATTTAATCTCATACTTATCTACTCTTTATTTTAATATTTTAACTTGTTATTTTAATCTTCCTTCCAGTGTTTCCTCTGTGGGAGCCCTCTGCCTCGGGAGCGGTGGTTTGGCTGTGACTGCCTTGGTACTCTCCAGGTGGGGGCCTCAGCCTTTCCTCCTCTGGGCCCCCTGGGCCGGTGCCTCAGCTGTTGCTGTCGATCTGCTGCTGCAGATCCATTTTGGCTGTTTTGATTCAGTCGAGCTTTCGGAGTTATCAAAAATATTAGCCTCATCTAAACCTTCAACTTGTATGTTGGACCCAATCCCAACCAAATTATTTAAAGAAGTGCACCATTTGGTTCCTGGCCCCATTTTGGATATGATGAATCTAAAAACTCCTGAAATAATTTACAGAAAATTGTCATTTTTTGCTGATCAACATAATTATTGCACAAGACAAACCACTAGAATGCGATGTGTTCTGCCTTTAGTCAGAACTAATCAGTTTCAGAGAGCAGTTTTTTATCGGGCCATGGTTGCATGGAATGGATTACCAGGATTTCTGTTGTTAGAAAATAACAGGAAATGTTTTCAAAAGAAGTTAAAATTGTTTCTGTTCACACAAGAGTCATGATACGGGAAGAGTATGGTAATATGGAAAGATGCATTATAGTTTGTATTGGAGAGCTATTTATGGTTTATATGTACAAATGTATAGCAGTTTTTGTTTGTTTATTTAGTTAATTGCATTGGGCTATTGTAGATTATCTCCAGGTTGTGTATGTGTGTGTGTGTGTGTGTGTGGGGGGGGGGGGGGCTGTGTGTGTGTGAATAATGTAATAAAATGATGAATTATGTAAATTTGTGATGTAATGTAGAGGAGACCCCAGGAAGAATAGCAACTGAGATTTCAGGCGCTAATGGGGATCTTAATAAATGAAATGAAATGAAATCCTTAGTGAACGGATACGTACCACGAGAATTTAAAATAGCTGTAATTAAACCTTTACTCTGGTTTAAATCATATTTGTCTGATAGATTCCAGTTTGTTCATCTAAATGATAAATCTTCTTCACTCTCAAGGGTTACTTGTGGAGTTCCACAGGGTTCTGTCCTTGGACCAATTCTTTTCACCATATATATGCTCCCAATTGGTAGAATCATTAGACAGCATGGGATAAATTTCCACAGCTATGCAGATGATACACAACTATATTTATCCATTAATCCTGATGAACCCAGTCCGTTAGGTAGATTACAGGCATGTCTGGAAGACATAAAAACCTGGATGACTCTAAACTTTTTGATCTTAAATTCTAACAAGACAGAAGTTGCTGTCTTTGGACCAGAAGTTCTAAAAAAACTGCTTAGTCAATCAATTCATCTGGATGGCATTAAATTGGCCCCCAGTAATTACGTAAAGAACCTCGGCGTTATTTTTGACCAAGACTTGACATTTAAATCCCATATTAAACAGGTTTCTAGGATTTCTTTCTTTCAGCTCCGGAATATTGCTAAATTTAGAAACATCCTGTCCAGGAGTGATGCTGAGAAACTAGTCCATGCATTTGTTACCTCAAGGCTGGACTACTGTAATTCTTTACTATCAGGTAGTCCACAAAATGCCATTAAAAGCCTTCAGTTGATCCAAAATGCGGCAGCAAGAGTTCTGATGAATATTAAAAAGAGAGATCACATTTCTCCCGTTTTGGCTTCCCTTCATTGGCTCCCTGTTAAATCCAGAATAGAATTTAAGATCCTTCTTCTTACATACAAAGCCCTTAATAATCAAGCTCCATCATACATCAGAGATCTAATTGTTCCTTATGTTCCTAACAGAGCCCTTCGCTCTCAGACTGCAGGTTTACTAGGATTTCTAAAAGTAGAATGGGAGGCAGATCTTTTAGTTATCAGGCTCCTCTCCTGTGGAACCAGCTCCCAGCTTTAGTCCGTGAGGCAGACACTCTGTTTACTTTTAAGGCCAGGCTTAAAACTTTCCTTTTTGATAAAGCTTATAGTTAGAGTGGCTAAGGTCATCCTGAGCTATCTCTGTAGTTATGCTGCTATAGGCTTAGACTGCTGGAGGACAGACGTGCCAATTTTCTTCACTCTGCTACTTCCTTTTCTACTACTACTCTCCAGTTGTATTACAGTACATTCTGTTATTTCGACTGTTAACTTTGTTTTCTCTCAGTGTTTTTCTCCCCATAGAAGATATACCTGGTCTGGTATCCTGCTTGGCTGCAATGCCCTGTTGGACGGGGGTCATCGACTGGGATGATCCTCCCAGTAACTGAACATCCACTGTGTCCTGTTATCAACTTTTTACTTTCTGTAACATAGAAAGTTTTCTTATATCAGATCTTCTGTTCCTTCTGTGTTTCTGCTCTGTCTTCTCAAACCCCCAGACGGTCGTGGCAGATGGCCGCTCCTACTGAGCCTGGTTCTGTTGGAGGTTTCTTCCTGTTAAAGGGGAGTTTTTCCTCTCCACCGTCGCTACATGCTTGCTCAGTATGAGGGATTGCTGAAGCATTGCTGTGGTTGGAAAGTCTGCATCAACGGGGCCCAACCTCACGTCAATGACTGACGCAATCTGCTGGGATTCCTTAAATAGGAAACTTTTGAACTGATTGGAATGTTTGTATAAATGTATTGAAATGACTTCTTGTTAAGTGCCTTGAGATGACATCTGTTGTGAATTGGTGCTATATAAATAAACTGAATTGAATTGAACTGAATAAAATGTTCACTATAATTTGTTTGCACTCATTAGGAACACATAATTTAATTTAAGAGATCACAGACCTAAAAGTCAACAACTGTGTTGTATCTTTGATTTTCAGTATTCATGAGTTTACATTTTTTATTGACTAAGCGTTTAAGTATTAATTTCATATCGTATTTTGGAAACAGAACAACAACTACAGACTCAGTGCACGTTTTAGGAGCTGCTTCATTTTATTTACTTGATGGCAGACAGTGTCGGCTCTGGATTTGAACTTTTTTATCCCAGGTAAAAACCAGCAGCTGTTACTCAGAGAGACCCAGGGTGTAGAAGGTCCTTGGAGCAGAAACATGCTTCCTGAGTAAACAGTTGGAATCATGTGTGCAGTCCAGCTCCACCTCTGCTGGACTGTTATAAAAGGACTTGTGCTCCTACTTAGTTCTGTCATTCAGTCAGCCCATAGGACCAACATGGGTTCTCCAGGACTCCAGCTGACGTTGTGGCTCGTTTACCTGACTGTGCTGGTTGGCTCCCTGTCTCAGACTGGTAAAACATCTCACAGCTTTACATTTGGTGTAAAGACACTGTCATGTCATTTGACGGCTTAAATAATTTAACAGCTCAATTTATTCCACAGAAAGTGCTTTTGGTTCTTGATGTAAATGTGTTTTTTTTCCTGAGAATTTTCTTTTAACACTTCTGAGAAGATAATGTTCAGGATGGATCTAAATGTGCCCATAGAACCCCTCTGAAAGTAAAAATATTTTAAAATGAAATTAAAGTTTTGTGAACTGATCTGGTGACCTCACAGAAACCCAGGTCAGATAAATCATTTACTGGGTTTTCATGATGTAGTACGAAAATCTGTTATGTAAAATCTGTAATAATGTGTTGGATTAGTCCTTTATTATTTCTTCCTTTCACCACAGTCACTGTTGCCCCTACTCTACAAACACTGAATCTGAATTTGGGTAACTATGCAAATACCAACACTTTGGGGTTCAGATTCTAATGTCATTATTTATTTGTTTATGAATTCTTATTTTCTAATCTTCTCATCCTTTAGCCAACATGTCTCACCTTGACCGAGTCTGCACAACTTGGGGCCACTATCACTTCAAGACCTTTGATGGTAATTTCTTCCAGCTGGCCTCCACCTGTAACCATGTGCTGGTCTCACACTGTAAGGGGAGCTATGAGAGTTTCATCATCCAAATGAGGCGCAGCCTGGTCGACAACATCCCTTCCATCAGCAGCATCACCATGAAGCTGGATGGTTCAGTGGTGGAGCTCTCCAACAGTTCGGTGGTTTTCAACGGTCAGATGTGAGTTCAGTCCAGAGCGGTCCACTGGCTCCAGAGATCCTTCTGTTTCATGGCATATATGCCACAGTATGATTGTTTGCAGGGATAGTCACAATTACATATTAGTTACAATTGCATGTATTGAAATTCATTGCTGTAAAACCTATCATTTGATATTTAAATGAACTTTATAATAGTGTATTCAGGTGTCATAAAGGAATTGTAATGTTTGACATGCAATTGTGATAGTTTTCCTCTAAGACAGCTCTGCTTTATGTTTGCTTCTCTCCTGTAACCTCACTGCGCACATATACCTTTTATTAATATCTCTGATTTCCTGATGAAATTAATATTGTAAATGATTTCTGCTTTTTTGTTTAGAATGATAGTTTAAAATTGTGTTTTAGCCAATTAAAAGTGAAAGATCCCTTTCAAACTAAGATGGAAAAAGTCAGTTGTTTTCTGCTTCTTACCTTCTCTCTGCTGCCCTCTGCTGCATCTTAAAAACTTCTGCAGAGTTCATGTAGAATGTTGAATGCAGACACACCCCAACATGTAGCGTTAACTGCTTAGGTGGGAGCAAATAAGCTCCAACAATATGACAAGAGTACAGCATTTGTGTAACTGACCATCTGCCTCACCTCCAGTAGACAACTACATTTGTCCCTAAGGACAAATTAGTAAAGTTTTCTTTTCTTTTCTTTTCTTTTCTTTTCTTTTGGATTTTTCCCAAGTCTGGGTTTTCAGAACCTGTTTTCAAATTTCCAACATGACTTGGTATCTTCATTTAGAGGATCTTTAAGTTCAAATTTAAGAGAAAATGTAGAGCTTATTGAATGTTTGTGCTGACTGATGTTGCATAACTGAAATGACTGCTCACATAAGACAGTTAATCATTTAACCTCAGAATGTTTCTTCAGGTGTTAGTTCAGCTCTTTGACTCATCCTAAATCATCTCTCTTTACTGCAGGGTGTCTCTGCCACTTGTTGCATTTGGAGTGACAATCAAAAGGACCACATCAAGTATCTTTGTTGAAGCTAATCTTGGGATTAAGGCTATTTGGAACCTGGACGACTCCTTAGATGTATGAAGGACACAACAGACTAAACCCTAGATACGTCATATTTTCAAATGCACTGACACTTGTTCATGAACTCTTTCTAAAAAAAGTTTTAACACTCTTAATTTTTTTGCCATTAACACAGCTGTCTCAGATGTAAAAATTCGATAGTTCTTTTTTTAACACACAAAAACTAAGGAAATGTGTGTTGTGGGGGATAATTTCTTTGTTGAAGCACCACCCCTTTGCAATAAATCTTATATTATTGGAAAGCCTGTTTTTTTCTTTGCCTTCAATAGCTCCACATGGTAATGAAAATGCCGGTTGAGCTAAAGTGTGTGGGTTGTGACGATTGAAAAACTTCCTCTTTGCCAAAGTCAAGCAACCTATTGTAGGAATGACATGTTTTATGTTATTAGATTGGAAGATTGAAGTTTCAAGCAGCATTTGTTGCAAGTTAGCCAGGATGCTCTTGTTGGTCCCTGGCACAAACCGCATGCCCAAACTGATCCCACAAAGGTTCAATGGGCCAGAGGTGAGGACTGCAGGTTGGTTGGAAGGTTGGAAGTCTCTGATATACCCAACAATGTGGAGGACATCTTGGAGGACAGACTTTGGTCCCTAAGAATGCAGATATGGGAGTAGCTCCAAATATAAGCACCTCTGCCCGTGCAATCCGCACATTTAGTTCTGCTGCTAACCTCATTTTCTCTACAAATATGGCCCAATTTGAGGGGAAAAGCAGGCTTTTCAATGGTGAAAGGTTTATGATTACAAAAAAAATTACTTTTTGTGCTGAATGTAATTATGTTTAAGACACAATTTAGCTAAATATCTGCATTATATAATAAATCTTTCCTATGAAAACTGTTCAGACCAAACACTATATTTACCCGGGTACACCTTTTAGGAGTCACACATGACCTTATCTCTTTTTATAGTATGTTTTGTTTCTTTACAGATCGAACTGGACAACAAATATCAGAACCAGACATGTGGACTGTGTGGAAACTTTGACGGGATATCTAATGATTTTATGAAAGATGGTAATGTCATATACAATAGCATCACAATGAGCAGTGACTGTTTCCATTTAGCGTGTGCAATGGTATTTGTGTTCAAATCAGCCTAATTAGAATGACTTAAGATGGGAACCACCATTATGACCAGGACTAGTTCTGGACCAACTCTACCAGGCTCTGAGAGTACATAGCTCCTTAAAGAGTAACTTTGAGGAAAAAGTAGTACCTACTATTGGTGGTAATATGCGTGCAATACAACACACAAAGGCATCTTGTTTAGTTCTACAGTCTGTTTGATACAGCCCATTGTTGCTAGGAGAAACTCTACATTTATATAAAAGAAAGACATTAGATCAGCATTTAAAAGATGAACTGAATCTTTTTCTGAACATTTCTGGTTTCAAAGGGATGCATCAATGGAGCTTTAAGCTTTCTTTGTATGTGTGACGAATTTTCTGAGGAAAAGGATATGTACAGTCGTGGCCAAAAGGTTTGAGAATGACACAAATATTAGTTTTCACAAAGTTTGCTGCAAAACTACTTTTAGATCTTTGTTTCTGTTCTTTCTGTGATGTACTGAAATATAATTACAAGCACTTTATACGTTTCAAAGGCTTTTATTGACAATTACATGACATTTATGCAAAGAGTCAGTATTTGCAGTGTTGGCCCTTCTTTTTCAGGACCTCTGCAATTCGACTGGGCATGCTCTCAATCAACTTCTGGGCCAAATCCTGACTGATAGCAACCCATTCTTTCATCATCACTTCTTGGAGTTTGTCAGAATTAGTGGGTTTTTGTTTGTCCACCCGCCTCTTGAGGACTGACCACAAGTTCTCAATGGGATTAAGATCTGGGGAGTTTCCAGGCCATGGACCCAAAATGTCAACGTTTTGGTCCCTGAGCCACTTGGTTATCACTTTTGCCTTATGGCACGGTGCTCCATCGTGCTGGAAAATGCATTGTTCTTCACCAAACTGTTGTTAGTTTGTTGGAAGAAGTTGCTGTAGGAGGATGTTTTGGTACCATTCTTTATTCATGGCTGTGTTTCTGGGCAAAATTGTAAGTGAGCCCACTCCCTTGGATGAGAAGCAACCCCACACTTGAATGGTCTCAGGATGCTTTACTGTTGGCAGGACACAGGACTGATGGTAGCGCTCACCTTTTCTTCTCCGGACAAGCCTTTTTCCAGATCCCCCAAACAATCGGAAAGAGGCTTCATGGGAGAATATGACTTTGCCCCAGTCCTCAGCAGTCCATTCACCAGACTTTCTGCAGAAGATCAATCTGTCCCTGATGTTTATTTTGGAGAGAAGTGGCTTCTTTGCTGCCCTTCTTGACACCAGGCCATCTTCCAAAAGTCTACGCCTCACTGTGCGTGCAGATGCCCTCACACCTGCCTGCTGCCATTCCTGGGCAAGCTCTGCACTGGTGGCACTCTGATCCCGCAGCTGAATCCTCTTTAGGAGACGATCCTGGCGCTTGCTGGACTTTCTTGGACGCCCTGAAGCCTTCTTAACAAGAATTGAACCTCTTTCCTTGAAGTTCTTGATAATCCTATAAATTGTTGATTTAGGTGCAATTTTAGTAGCCACAATATCCTTGCCTGTGAAGCCATTTTTATGCAACACAATGATGGCTGCACGCGTTTCTTTGCAGGTCACCATGGTTAACAATGGAAGAACAATGATTTCAAGCATCACCCTCCTTTTAACATGTCAAGTCTGCCATTCTAACCCAATCAGCCTGACATAATGATCTCCAGCCTTGTGCTCGTCAACATTCTCACCTGAGTTAAAAAACTTAAGCAGCAACTTTGCCAATTTCCAATATTTATTTAATTCTCAAAACTTTTGGCCACGACTGTACTAAAGCTTTTAGTTTTTATATTTTTATATTTTTGATTACATTTAATTGGTCTGTAAAATTATTTCCTTCACAGCCTCCGTGTTTCACAAACATCTAAAGATTATGTAGAGAAAATACTGTAACTACTCTGTTGTTCTTAGTACACTATTTAACAAAGATGAAGAAATATCATCTCAGTTTCAGAAAGTTATGAATATTATATCCATTTATGTTTTGTTTTGCTGAATTAATGTACTTATTGATGTATACTAAGTTTGGCTTGTGTTTTGTCACTTGCCAAATATTTTACAACCACACCAGATTTGGGAGTCTAATTTGTTCCAGTACATTCAGACAAACTTTTGTTGGTATGTGATAATACTGTGTGACTGACGGTGCTGCTGTACAGGAGCTGTACTGTCTGTGGTGGACTACGCTGAAACCTACAAGGTAAACGGGCCCACTGAGACCTGTGTGGAGCCTGACCTAAGCCTGATCCTGAGCTGTGGGGATAAGGTAATGGTTCATAGAGCAGAAACCACACATTATTTTAGTCACATATCACCAACAAACTGTTCTGGAGAAAAACAGCCCAAGGTTAGACCCCCAACATATAGCAGACCAACACACTGGGCTACAGTCAAGCATGTTAAAGAGATCGAGGTTCCTCACCAGTAACAAACTTATGATTTAACCATTTAATCTGTCAACTATTATCTGAAGAATATTTAGATTGGGATGAGAATCAATTTTTTCTTACTGTTTTATTAGCATTTTTGTTCCTCCGATAATAGACAGCAGTGTTCATAACTCCTACTCTCATCTCTGCCATATTTGAAACCCTTAGGACAATGTACTCATATGTTTAGAATTTGTATCTATTTTATTGTGGGTATTGTAGTGACCTCTGACATTTACAATGCAATGTTCGTAAAAAAGACTTTTAAGCTCCACCTGCAAAACTGGCAGACGTAGGAGTGTCTCAATGTCTCAAACAGGACATTTCTGAAACAGATAGGACAACGTACTGGCGTGTTGCAGATCTGTATCTATGTAATGGTGGTTATATGCTGGCATGTATTGTCTTACATGTAGAATGTGTAGGAGTCATGGTTTTAGATATCTGTTTGACCCATACGCGCAAAACTGTCAGGAGACCAAACAGATTTTAAAATGTTTATTGAAATGATAATGAAGGTGGATCCAGGAGGTGCTGGGAAGCTGCAGGGAACTGCTGGGGACCAGTAGCTGGAGCTCTAAAATGAACAGATAATAAGTTAAGAAAAATAGTCTGGGAGATTCTTGTAATGATAAATGCTTACAGTGATAGTGAAAAAGCTGGAGGATGACCAGTGTGGTGGCTGAACTCAAGGCTGGAGGTGAGCTGGAGATGGGTAATGATTGAGAATGTTTGAGAGTAAGTTCTTACAGGAATGTGTTGGAGGGCAGACAGGAGGCACAGGAGGCTGATGATGGTGATGAAGAGTGAGTCCAGGAATATGACAGATAAAGGTGAGTTTGGATTGGATTACAGCAGGAGGAATTGGATGGAACGAGGAAGCTGGAACCAGTCGTGGAGATTTAACCAGGAAATCCTTGAAAGGAGGTATGGTTCTGGAGACGAGGGATCTGGAGCTTAGGAGTGAGAGGACTTGAAACAGGTACCTGGAGGAGGAGGACAAAAAGAAGGTACGACTCTCTACTAAACATAGCAATTGAGATTTACATAGAGATTTATGGAGGGCTAGAAATGTTTCCATGAAGGCTAACACTCAGGCAATGAGTGACTGGCCTCCTGCTCCCTTTATCCTCCTGCTGATCCTATATTATGCTCTATGTGTGCAGAAGTACACTTAGTCTTTTACATCCTCATGGAGCGATGCTCACCAAAACGTACAGGACATGAGTGATATGGTACAACTGATTCTGGGCTGACAGGCAAACTTCACAGTGTGAAACCAATGGTTGACTTTGGATAGGACTGAGGTTGGGACGAAAGTTCGGTTTGATGGACCAGTGCCAGGATCGGGTTCTTGTAATGCATTCTGGCCGTGCATTCTTGACAATGTCTTCTATCTCCCACGCCAAAGAACTAATGGTACAACTGGGGGGTAGAATGGGTGCTGGAGCCTTGACACTGTCTTCTGGGGAGTTCTGATGGAAGAAAGCGTTGCGTTTAAAGAGCATATTGCAGGTTAAATATTTGCTGAAATGCATATAAAATGTTGTCCAAAAATTACTATTTGAAACAGTTATTGGGGGTATTTTAAATTTCAAAATGGATAAATACACAAATTTCAGTTTAAAAGTTTCATAATCTTGACCTGTGATGTAAGAGGGGGGAGTCATATGCTATGCGCTGCCTCAGCTCAGTAGGTAGTTATCAGGTGGAGCGGTCATGTTATCCAGAGTCAGTGTGTTCACTAGTTTTGGATTGCATTCATTTTTATAAAAAATGGTAAATTATTGTGTTTGCTGTACAAACACCAGGCTGTAAGGACATGGAGTCCACAGGTTTAAAAAAAGCGGCACTATCTTATGTTTCTGTGTGCGTTTTGTGCCGCTGAAGCTGCCCTTAACTTTGGCGATGAACAACGCGATTGTTTGTAGCGCTCACTTCAGACAGGAGGGTTAAAATCCCAGCCATGTGATGGAGTTTTACATGGGACACTGAAGTATAGATCAGGTGTGATTCACACCAGCCGGAGCAATGCCCTCGGTGCTTCCAGCTTCCTTGGGACCATTGTTGGCAGCTGTTTGTGGACCTGCAGCAGGCGGGAGACACGATCACAGATCCATCAGAGCCTCAGCTCTACGCAGGCGGGATCTGTGCATTGGAAGTCTTGTTGTTTAACACCTGCTAATTACCAAATTAGGTTGAAAGAATGATATCAAAGATTAGAAGCAACATGATATGTGGGTTGTTAAAGAAAATAGTATGCCTAGCTTGCAGCACCCAGGCTAATAACATTAGCATCACTTAGTAAGGTTTTAATTTGCCCCTTAATCCTTCCCCTGGTCTCTCTCTCCTCTCTGGGGCGTGCAGCAGGCTCATGTCTGTATGGTTGTGCTATTTCATATGTGGAAAGGGGTGTACAGAAGTTGGACTTCCTCTTATCCCCCTGGTGTATACAGATTAAATGGTAGGCCTTGCGGAGGTCTAGTTTTGAGCAAATGGTGGCACCGTGGAAGGTTTCAAAAGCTGATTATATTAGTCAGTGGATACTTATTCTTGACAGAGATTTGATTTAGTTTCCGGTAATCAATACATGGTTGGACAGACCTGTCTTTCTTGCTGAGTAAAAAAAAAGCCCGCTACTGGAGATGAAGATGATTGTCTGTTGATTCCAGCTGCCAATAATTTCTTAATGTATTTTTCCATAGTTTGTCTTTCTGGACAGGAGGTGTTATACAGGCGGCTGGTAGGCAGGGGGTTCTGGGCAGAAGGTCTATGGGACAGTCGTAGGGTTGATGTGGTCGAAGAATGGAAGCCATGTCTTTAGTGAAAACCATCTTGAGTTTATGGTATTCTTGAGGTAAATGGGTGAGATCGGGAGGATCCGCCTCATTATGGTTCACCGGGAGTGGGCTTGGAGGAACGGCAGACCTGAGACAGGTGGAGTGACAAATGGGAGAACATGATTCAATTCTGAGATCAGACCAGTTGAGATGTAGGTTATGAGTTTGCAACCAAATAAAACCAAAAACTATAGAGTGGTGTGGGGAAGACAAAAGAGGAAATCTGTTCTTGATGGTTGCCAGAATGTGTTAACTGTAGTGGAATAGTTTTGTGGGTTATAAGAGGGAGTTATCTGATTTTCAAAGCAGAAACATGCAGTAAAGTGGAAAGGGGAACTGTGGATATTTTACCTTGAGAAACACAGAAACTCAGTCCTGAGGCTGGAGTTAGTGCATCAAGAGCCACCACAATTCAATTAAATTCAATTCAGTTTGTTTATATAGCCGCGATTTACAACAGATGTCATCACAAGGCACTTTAAAAGAAAAGTCATTTAAATGCAACTTTACAAATATTCCAATCAGTTTAAAGTTTTAGTTACTTTCCTATTTAAGGAATATCAGCAGATTGCATCACGTCATTAACTGGCAGTTGCGCCCCACTTATGCAGACTCCAACTACAGCAATCCGTCATTCTTAGCACAACACACAGACGGATCCTGGACATGGGCTTCGAATTTCTTATTCCTCTTGTCAAGCCGCTCCTGAACAACAAACAATGTCAGAAGTGTCTTACCTGGGCTAAAGAACTGCAAATTTTGCATCTAATTTGGAAACCAAGGTCCAAGAGTCTGGAGGAAGAATGGAGAGGCACACAATCCAAGATGGTTGAAGTCCAGTGTGAAATGTCCACAGTCTGTGTTGATGTGGGGAGCCATGTCATCTGCTGGTGTTGGTCCACTGAGCTTTATTAAGTCCAGACTCAACAGCGCCATCTACCAGGACATTTTGGAGCACTTCATGCTTCCTTCTGCAGACCAGCTTCATGGAGATGCTGACTTCATTTTCCAGCAGAATTTGGTGCCTGCCTACACTGTCAAAAGTACCAAAACCTGGTTCTATGACCGTGGGATTACTGGGCTTGATTGAACAGCAAACTGGCCTGACCTTTGACCCCCATAGAGAATCTATGGACCATTGCTAAGAGAAAAATGAGAGACATGAGACGGAACAATACAGAAGAGCTGAAGGCCGCTATTAAAGCCTCATGGTCTTCCATTATACCTCAGCAGTGCCACAGGCTGATAGCATCCATGCTATGCTGCATTGAGGCAGTCATTGACGCAACACCAACTACTGAGTACATATGCAGGATTAGACTTTACACAGGTCCCGCATTTCTCTATTTAAAATCCTTGTTTTATTGAATTCATGTAATATTTTAATTTACTGAGATTTAGATTTTTTTTTTTCATAAGCTGTAAGCCATTATCATCAAAATTATAACAAATCAAGGGTTGAAATTTCTCACAACTGGAATCGAGGAGGACAGAGAGAGCATTGGTTTGATTGTTGCCGACAACAGTTGCTCCGGGGTGAGATGGGTCCAACTGACCTGCATGGGTTCTGGGTTGGGGAGTATGGCTTTGTTGTGGAGAGGACGTAGCTGCAGAGGATGACAAGGAGACAATTGAACTGGCTTTGGGTATATTTATTTTGTTTTACCTCTGGTATGTTTCCTCAGACAATTATCCAAACGGATCTCTGAACTACCAAGCCCATCCATGGTTTTGGGTCCATCATGTAAGGCCAACTCATCTTTGAGAGGATCACTTAAAGCTTTAAAAAACACACTCTTTAAAGCACTGGGATTGCAACCCGAAGAGGCACCCATTATGAGCAATTCTGTAGCGAATTCCGCCACTGATCGGTGACACTGTTTGATCTTCCATAAACCCAGGGAGAGAGCAGTATGATCTGAATCTTGATCAAACATCATTTTAAACTCCTTGACAAATTCGTCGAAGGAGCAACCAAAACTGCAATAGTAAATGGAAATCGATTGAAAACAAGAAGACATTGAAAGAGGAAACCCCCGCAACGACTCACTGAGCCCGAATATTTTTCTGGATTGGGGGAAGTGACATCACGGAAGGTGGAGGTAGCAAGAAGACATTTGGCTATGGTTATATCTGCTGTCTTTGGGTGACATGGATTAGGCAGAAAATTCTGAAGAACTGAAGAAATTTGGTCCAAATGTAATGTTATTTCCTGTTGATCAATGAGAGAACAGAGAACATTATCATGAGTCTTGATGAGAGATTGTTGTTTAGCTAAGGATCAGAGACTCCCGGCTGGGTCAGATTGGCCTGAGTGTTCTGTCATGGTTTTAGATATCTGTTTGACCCATATGCACAAAACTGTCAGGAGACCAAAAAGATTTTAAAAGGTTTATTGAAATGATAATGAAGGTGGATCCAGGAGGTGCTGGGAAGCTGCAGGGAACTGCTGGGGACCAGTAGCTGGAGCTCTAAAATGAACAGATAATAAGTTAAGAAAAATAGTCTGGGAGATTCTTGTAATGATAAATGCTTACAGTGATAGTGAAAAAGCTGGAGGATGACCAGTGTGGTGGCTGAACTCAAGGCTGGAGGTGAGCTGGAGATGGGTAATGATTGAGAATGTTTGAGAGTAAGTTCTTACAGGAATGTGTTGGAGGGCAGACAGGAGGCACAGGAGGCTGATGATGGTGATGAAGAGTGAGTCCAGGAATATGACAGATAAAGGTGAGTTTGGATTGGATTACAGCAGGAGGAATTGGATGGAACGAGGAAGCTGGAACCAGTCGTGGAGATTTAACCAGGAAATCCTTGAAAGGAGGTATGGTTCTGGAGACGAGGGATCTGGAGCTTAGGAGTGAGAGGACTTGAAACAGGTACCTGGAGGAGGAGGACAAAAAGAAGGTACGACTCTGGACTAAACATAGGAATTGTCTGAGAGATTAATGGGGGCTAGAAATGTTTCCATGAAGGTAAACAAACAACAAACCTCTACCCACCAGAGCTGAAAGCTGAGACTGGTGCCTCCACTGCGCTCTCCAGTGGATCACATGTGGAACTGATGTTAACTCACAACCACCACACTGACCAAACCTCCAGACTCATGACAACAGGTCCTCAGAATTTTGCTTACCAACTTTAAATACAGATGTACACTATTTAATACATTCTAGAGTTGCAGCTAATTATTATTTAGTCAATAAATCAGTCAAAATGTTGATTAGCAGACTAGTTAGTGATTGTAATCCATCCTTCTGTTCTGAGTTTATGAAGATGCCTACATTATCACAAACTCAAACATTTAGCTGGGAAACGATTTCCAAACACCAACCCCCCCTTACTCTGTTCAAGGTAGAAAATGTGACACTGAAGTTAGCATCTTATTCAGAACGTCCAACTCTGCAGTTAAACGAGTGAAACGTGTATCTGATTGACACATAATTGGTCCATAATTGACCAGAAGCTTCTGTGAACTGAAACGGCTCCAGACTGAATTTGTTTGTAATATTTACCACCAGCTGCTTTGTGAGGAGACCTTCTTCAGTGATCCATTCAGCAGTTGCCAGAACCTTCTTGATGTCGAATCATTTACTACAGCATGCATGGCAGACATGTGCAACTCAGAAGAAAACACAAACTTAATCCTGTGCAAAACTATCTCAGAGTTCTCCAGACAATGTGTCCATGCAGGAGGAAGCCCCCAGCCCTGGAGGAACGAAACCTTCTGCTGTAAGTTCAAGATGACTATCCTGAATTCCTTCCTTTTCTTCTATGTTGTTTTGTTTCAAGATTAGCTTCCTAGAGTTGATGCTGTAAAATGAAACCAACTGTTTTCACAGACAAGCAATGTCCGTACAACATGGAGTTTGCAGAATGTAGCAGCCCATGTCAGGACTCCTGCTCCAACCTACAGGCCAGTCAGACCTGTGACAGCCACTGCCACGATGGCTGCAGCTGCCCTGCAGGTATTCTCACTCTCATTAGCTAATATAATTCAGATATAAGCAATCATACTTAAAATCGCTTTTATTGTTCAGGGATGTGCATATTTATAATTATCCTTCCTTCCTTCAGGAATGGTGTTTGATGACATTGGTAACACAGGATGTGTCAGAGCCGATCAGTGCCCATGTCTGCATGGCAACCAGATCTATCAGTCAGGAGAGTCCTACTCATTCAGCTGTAGATCCTGGTAAGATGGGAACACATGTCCCTTTATTAGGTCCACATATGAGAAGAAAAATAATCTGGGTTAGCCATTAGCATGTTCCATATATGACTGACATATTTTGAATGAATAATTCTTTGAATTGCATTTCATGCTCTCATGCTAATGCTTTCATTAAACAAGCTGTTATAGCTTGAAGTGAAAGTCTAATAGGGGAAGAGAATCCATTTCTCTTTTTGACTGTTTTCAGTGTAATGCAGCCTTCTGCTACCTACTCACTGGGTGTATTAGGATGCAATTCCTCACAGCAAAAGGAATACTAGTGTTTACACTAACACTTACCAAGTTATTTAACAAAACTTTGTGTGTACTTGTTAATAACAGTGTTTGTGAGAGAGGCCACTGGACGTGTACGGAGGAAAACTGCTCAGGAACCTGTTCAGTGGAGGGAGGAGCTCACATTACCACCTTTGATGGAAAACTCTACACCTTCCACGGAGATTGCTCCTATGTTCTGGCTAAAGTAAAGGCCTTTATACCTCTGAATGCATACAATGTTTAGATTCAATTTCTAATGAACACATTTAGTGCTAAATGAATAGTAATATAGGCGTGGACTGGTTTGAAATTTTCAGATCAGAAAGAAAAATAGAGTGAAAATTCCAATGTCTCCGCATGCCATAATGATTTGAAACAAAAAAAAAACTAACACAAATTAACTGTTTTTTTTAAAGAACTTGCTAACCAGCTTGTGTTGTGACAACTATAGTTTCTTAAGCTAAAATGAGCAATGGGGCTGCACAGTTGGTAGCACCGTTGCCTTGCAACAAGAAGGTCCTGGGTTTAAATCCCAGTCTGGGATCTGTAACTACAAAAAAAAAGACAGATAGTAGCTATCTTTTAGCCAGCTAACCAGCAGTGTATGACAGTAGGTGCGAGAGAGGCAGTGTTGCCCTCTTTGCTACACAAATCCAGAGAAAACTTTGGAAACTTTCTAAAGCTCACTATGTCTTGATACTGGCAACCAGCCCATGCTCACATTCATATGGGTGCATTCTAGCTGGGATCGCTATTGTGCTGATGTGTTTTGTCTTACTGTGTGTTGCAGCAGAGTGATGGTTCCTTATACACTATGTTGGTGGACCTGGTCAAATGTGGTCTGACAGACAGCAGGACGTGTCTCAGAGCCCTTACTCTGGCCCTGGGCAGCAATGCCGTGGTAAGCTTCAGACTCCAACACATCAACTCACCCGGTTGGATTTCTGTTCATTCAAACCATGTGGGCACAGCACGAAGACATGTGTCAGATTGTCTGTGTGCCATGTAACCCCCGAGCATCTCTTCAAACCTGGGTTGGAAAGAAAGGACTAATATCATCACTTTAAAACTAAGAAGCATTAATACAAAAATGCTGAGACCACAGATCTCTGAAAAACTATAAAACTAAACCCACAGTAAATGAAACTAAACACAGATCTCACTCTCTCTCTCCTTGGAGGAAGTGCTAGAGAGTGCTCCTCCCAGAGACTCCCTTGTTCTATGGGGGGACTTCAACGCTCATGTGGTCAATGACAATGGCGTCATATGACCGACATTAACATTGAGAGGGGGAAAAAATAAATAGAGAGATCTAAAACACAAAGCGGGGGGTACAAGTGATGTTGTGGCGAGCAAACTTACAATAACGACCCAATATAGGTTGAGGGAGCACAAATAAAATATGTTTTAGCTCCCCATATATATATATCTATACATACACACACACACACACATATATATATATATATATATATATATATATATATTTGTAATAAAAAAATAATGTAATGTTGCAATTACATCATAGATTAACATTCTACCAAGGAATTCTAATTACTTTGATTATTTAGGTTTCAAAATGGGAACCAAATGCCAAGACCCTTATCAGCAGAGGTGGAGTAACTCATTACATTTACTCCATTGCATTTACTTGAGTACATTTTTAAATAAATTGTACTTTTAAGAGTAATTTTAATAAGCCATACTTTTTGCCTCTACCCAAGAACATTTATGAAGAACAATCGTGACTTCTACTCCGTTACAATGGCTTACATTGTGCTCGTTACTTTTGTTTTGGGAAAATACATTAATGCATGAAACACTGTTTTTTTTTTGTAGCGACTTTATTTATTTATTTTTTATTTATTGAAGATGATAGGCAGTACAATATATTGGGAGAGGGAGTTACATAAGCTTTAGGGTGAGGTCATCAATCTGAGGTTATATAACATCATAAAGTACAGGAGGAGGTAAAAGTAAATACATTTCAGGTTTGGCAAGTTCAGGATCAATTCTGCAAAAAGAAGGCAGAAAATAATGCTAGTCTTTAAAACAAAATCAAAAATCAAGTGAGTTTCACTGCTTCAGCACAGTGTATTTTATCTTTTCCATTCCATAATTATCTCACTTGATTCCTTCGTATAGGCGTGACCAAAAAAACAGACAAAAATAGTTTGTGGCTTCACAGATTACCCTGTCCTGCAGCAGTCCAGATATCAGATCTAGCTCAGTTTCATCATACCAGTGGCTAGCTGTACCATGGTAACATAAACTTCCAGCATGTATCTTTCGGGGACAAACGGGAGAGGAGAAAAGTACCGGGCAGACGTCTCTGCCACTGCTACACATATAATAAATATTTCTATGTAGATAATAAAATTCCCCGAATGTCTTTATAAATCACACCAAACATAATTTAAACTAACAAAAAAAAAAAAGTGGTTTACTGTATCCCCGGACATGCCATTTAACAATGCTTTGGGATGGAATGCTGTTTAAATAGATTTTTTTCTTAAACAAAAGAAAGAGAGACACTCGTTTGGTTTTACTGCCTTAAATAGGCTACACACAGCTAAGAAGCATTAAGTTCGAAGTTAGAATAGAGCTGCGCCTCAGTTAAATAAAAACTATAATTCCAAGTAAGTGCAGATTTGCACGCATTCATTGGCACCTACAAATCCCTTTAAAAAAAAGCGGCATTTGTGAATTATTTAACATCCCCCTTTTGAAATGGGATAACTACTTTCAACTTACGTTTTCTAGACTTTCCATCATGTCTGTGACATGGAGAAGTAGGTATGCAGGCGGTGACACCTAGTGGTAAAAGTAGGTGGTGTACCTAGAAATGGTGCGGCCACAAACGACGAATGACTTGTCAAGTATTAAACCTACGTCGTGTTACCGGAAAAACATCGTGAGCTCAAACAGAAAGCGTGCAGAAAGAACAAAAGGGCATAATTGACAATAAAGGGAGCTAAAACATATTTTATTTGTGCTCCCTCTACCTATATTGGCTTGCGATAGTATATTTGCTCTCCACAACATCACTTTTACCCCCCGGTTTCTATTTTAGCGCTGTCGGTTTCTGTTTTGGCACTCTCTATTTATTTTTTTTCCCCCCTCAATGTTAATGGCAGTCATATGACGCCATAAATGACAGTGAGACCTGTAGAGGTGTGGTTGGGAGGAATGGCCTCACCGATCTGAACCCGAGTGGTGTTTTGTTACTGGACTTCTGTACTCGTCATGGATTGTCCATAACGAACAACATGTTCAAACATATGGGTGTCCATATGTTCAGTTGGCACCAGGACACTTTAGCGTGCAGCTCGATGATCGACTTTGTTGTCATTTCATCTTATCTGCGACTGCATGTTTTGGACACTGGGGTGAAGAAAGGGGTGTAGCTGTCCACTGACCACTACCTAGTGGTGAGTTGGCTCCGACGGCAGGAGAGGAAGCTGGTCAGACCTGAGGGTCTTGTGGGAACATCAGAGTCTCCTGTCAAAAGGAGCTTCAACCTTTGCCTCCGGGAGAACTTTGAACATGTCCTGAGGGAGGGAGGGGACATTGAGACTTAGTGGACCATGTTCTGTGTCTGTATTGTTGAGGCAGCTGACCTGGGCTGTGTCCGCAATGTGGTCAGTGCCTGTCGCAGCGGCAACCCTCGAACCCACTGGTGGACACCGGTGGTGAGGGATGCTGTCAAGCTGAAGACTTGGAGAAGGTGTTCGACCGTATCCCTCGAGGAGTCCTGTGGGGGGTACTCTAGGAGTATTGGGTACCAAGCCACTTGAAACGGGCCGTTAGGTCCCTCTACAACCATTGTCAGAGCTTTTTTCGCATTGCCAGCAGTTAGTCGGGCTCTTTTTCAGTGAGAGTTAGACTCTGCCAAGGCTGCCCTTTGTCACATAACTTTTATGGACAGGATTTCTAGGCGCAGCCAAGGTGTTGAGGGGATCCATTTTGGTGGCCTAGGGATCGAGTCTCTGCTTTTTGCAGATGATGTGGTGCTGTTGGCTTAATCAGAACGTGATCTACAGCTTTCACTGGAGCGGTTCACAGCTGAGTGTGAAGCATCTGGGATGAGAATCAGCACCTCCAAAGACCATGGTCTTGAGCTGGAAAACAGTGCCTTCTCCTGGTCGGGAGGGGGGGGGGGGTCCTGCCCTGAGTGGAGGAGTTTAAGTATCTAGGGGTCTTGTTCAGGAATGAGAGAAAAATGGAACAGGAGATTGGTAGGTGGATTGATCCGACGTCTGCAGTGATGTGAGGGCTGTACCGGTCTGTTGTGGTGAAGAGAGAGCTCTTGATTTACCATTTGATCTACATTCCTACCCTCATCTACTGTCATGAACTCTGGGTAGAGACAAAAAGAACAAGATCACGGATACAAGCGACTGAAATGAGTTTCCTCCGCAGGGTGTCTGGGCTCTTTCTTAGAGTTAGGGTGAGAAGCTCGGTCATCCAGCCGATGCTCCTCCACATCGAGAGGAGTCTGTTGAGGTGGCTTGGGCATCTGGTCAGGATGCCTCCTGGACACCTCCCTGGTGAGGTGTTCCAGGCACGTCCCACTCGGAGGAAACCCAGAGGAAGACCCAGGACATGCCTTGAGGGATTATGTTTCTCGGCTGGCCTGGGAACACCTCCCCCCTGAGGAGCTGGTCCAAGTGGCTGGAGAGAGGGAAGTCTGGGTCTCTCTGCTTAAGCAGCTTCCCCCCACGACCAGACCCTGGTTAAGCTGAACAATATCCATACCTGAATATGGCACTCTAGTTTTAAAATAAAAGGAAAATGTATTGTTTTATTTAAAAAATACTAATACATTCATGTTTAACATAACCTAAAATGTGTCTTTCCACAAAACACCAGGTCATCAAAATTCAAGCATCTGGGCAAGTGTATGTCAACAACATTCTTTCTCAGCTTCCACTGTTTACATGTAAGTGGATTTTAATATTACTGTCCATCTAACTCACTAGCAATATCCACACACATCTACAGTACATCCTGAGACTTTTCACAGCACATCACTTTTTCCGTATATTGTCTGTTACAGTCTTATTCCAAAAT
Organism: Valencia hispanica; assembly: GCA_963556495.2. Classification (NCBI taxonomy): domain Eukaryota; kingdom Metazoa; phylum Chordata; class Actinopteri; order Cyprinodontiformes; family Valenciidae; genus Valencia; species Valencia hispanica. The sequence continues at coordinate 923,242 of OY747701.1, read as the reverse complement.
AGATAACATTAATTTATTTCCTCGAAATGCTATACACAACATCCAATAATGACAATGTGAAGAAAAAGTAAAAGGTTTTTGAGATTTATGCTAATTTATTAAAATAAATAAATGAATAAATAAATAAATAAATAAATAAATAAATAAATAAATAAATAAATAAATAAATAAATAAATAAATAAATACTTCAAAAATGCAAGTACATAAGTATTCACAGCCTTTGGTCAATGATTTGTTGATGCACCTTTGGCAGCAATCATAGCCTCAAGTCTTTCTGAATATGATGCCACAAACATGATCCCCACGCATGATTCTGCCACCACCATGCTTCATACTGCAGGGATGGTATTCGCCTGATGATGAGTGGGGACTGGTTGCCTCCAAATGTGACGCCTGGCATTCACACCAAAGAGTTTAATCTTTGTCTCATCAGACTAGAGAATTTTGTTTTTCATGTTCACAAATGGAAATAAACAGTTTAATTGAATGAAACTTGTTGGACATGTTTTAATACTGACAGTTCACTAAGTGCTGTGTTCTCACCACTGCAGCCGAGCTGAGCGCCTTTCGTCCATCCTCCTTTTATGTCGTAATCAGCACCAAAGTGGGAATCCAAGTGATGATCCAGCTGTCTCCTGTGATGCAAGTGTTTGTGTCAGCTGACGTGTCACTTAAAGGAGCCACCTCCGGTACATCTCTGTGTTTTTTTATCACTGGAAATAAACAGGTATCCGTTAGGTTACTGACTCTAACTGCCATCAGATGCTCATCTCTGTCCAACAATGCTCCACAGGATTATGTGGGAACTTTAACAACATCATGAGTGACGACTTCAGGGTGATCAGTGGACTTGTAGAAGGAACCGCTGCAGCATTTGCCAACACATGGAAAACTAGAGTCAGCTGTCCTGACATTGTGCCACACTTTGGAGATCCTTGCAGCCAGGACATCAGCAGAGGTACAGATAATCTCTTGCCCTTAATGTGTCATCACATCATATCGGATACAATAAATGGAACCTCAGCAAATTATTTTCACAATGGTACCATCAGAGGCCGTATTGAATATGAGAAGCTACACAGAGAGGTAAAAGACAAATAAAAATACAACTCATCTGTCAGTTGTGACCTGAACACATTTCCAAATGTTTTTATGAATGTGCAGCCAATGGGGGGAGGGGGGTTTATCTTCTGCTTTTTGTGGAGAATTAAGGGATTTGTTCTCTGTCCCAGAATCTCAAAAAAGTGACACCATTTTACTTGGCTGAGTGGGCGACATCCAACCCTGGGTGCTATTCATGAGAGAACCACTACTAGGTACTATTCAAGCTACACCTTTTATTAGACTTCAGTTATATGTTTGTGTATTTCAGAGAGCTATGCACAGTACTGGTGTTCCAAGCTGACTGATCCACTGGGAGTGTTTGCTCCTTGCCACTCTGCTGTCAGCCCCAGCTCATACAAAGATGTAGGTTTGCAAACATGGAGCATTGGTCACGTATAAATATGTTAAACTGTCATAGATTTATCCATGTGTGCTATGTGTTTTAACAGAACTGCATGTATGACAGCTGTAACTGTGAAAAAAGTGAGGACTGCATGTGTGCTGCAGTGTCCTCATATGTGTACGCCTGCTCAGCAGCAGGAGTCCACATCAGTGGCTGGAGGGAAACCATCTGTGGTAAGCAAAACATCAGAGAATACTGTCTTATTGTAGTAGAGTGAAGTGTTTGACGAACCTTTTTCAATTTGTTCAACAGGCAAATTTAGCAAATCATGTCAGGCAGAAACCGTTTATGAGTACAACATGACCTCTTGTGGTCGCACGTGCCGTTCCCTCAGCCAGGCTGATTACTCCTGCCTAGTCAGCTTTGCCACTGTGGATGGCTGTGGCTGTGCTGATGGAGCCTACATGAATGAAGAGGGACAGTGTGTGTCCAGTGCCAGCTGTCCCTGCTATGACAAGGACAGCTTTATTCCTGCTGGACAGGCAATCATCAAAGATGGAATGACATGGTAACAACTCCTGGGTGACCTTTGGGGATTTTTATATTCATATAAATGTGAATTGATCAGATCAATGTTTTATCACCAAAGGACATTTGCTTTAAAATTATATAAATAATTATATATAAATTATAACCAAATCCACCAGAGAGGTCCCAGTTAAAATATTTTGCCCCTGATAGCAGTCCAAGTCCTGTAAGACTAGCTATGTGCTAGTACCAAGTCTCTGTTTGATAGCTGCATTTTTACAGCACTGACTCGTCTCTTACTCTACATCATTATAATATATGACTTGTATATGACTGTAACCTCTGTAGGTCAACATGAGTTTAAAGCAGTGAAGCAGCCCATGCCTAGAATCCCTATATCATCAGCTGCTTTTTTTCATTTTTTTCATTTCCTGTATTATCATAAACAATGATGTGGAGGGCCCATTAATCAGGTCCTCCTCTGATTAGTGTCTCCTCCATTGTTTGCTTAAGCTCTGAAGTATGACATCCATGAAGCTGCAGCGCAGCCCAGTTCTCTATAGGGGAACATGGTGGAATGTTGTGATAACAATGTGACTTGTGATAGATACATAATTAAAAAGTGTGGATGTCTTTTTGCTTTGGAATCATGGCAAACATAGACCCCAGATAATGAGTCATCTATCCAGCTACTGTGAAATAAAGATAATTATTTCCATCTCAGCAACAAGCTTTTACTGGAAAGGTTGGAAAAGTTTGGGCTGATATCTGCTGTTTTGGCATTAAAGACACAAAGTCATATTTTTCTGATAACTACAGCCTTTTACCTTCTAAACCTCTTTATTCTGCATTAAACAACTGTCCCCAAATAAATTACAGAGAGAGAAAGACTGAATGCAAGGTACTTAAATAACTTGCTAGTATTTACTGCAGTCCAGGCAGTTCCTCCCAACGTGCATGCTGTGCTCTAAATGTCTGCAATAAGCCACAGGATGACAGTCACAGGATGAGACAGTGGCTCCAGCAGCTGCAAAAACTCTCCTGCCTGCTCAGAGTGGTTCAGTCACCTGTTCTGTAGAGGATCTGCCTTATTGCTGTCCCTTGGAAACGTATGTCCTCTCTTAAGATATGGGTGAAGGAGTGTTTTCCTGTAGATGTAGGAGATGAAACAGCCGGAAGAGCTGGAAGCATCATCTGCCTACAAGTCTTGATGCTCAAGCAGCTTCAGGATTTGCCCCAAAATGTGTTGTAAGTGTGTAGTCCCCACTGCTGCTGTTATTTCTTGAATCTGAGACGGAGTGTTTGGATGGAGCTAAAGCTAGGACATGAACCGTGTTTCACAGGAATGTTAGCAGCACTAGTGGATGTGTTCTATCACATTGTTTCACTGGAGCCATGTTTGACCCTATTGACATAAAACCATAGAGAGCAGGGCCAACACCGGACCCTAAGCAGTTAGTTGGTATCAGATCAGTAGCTCCCCACCCCTAATACCACACTTATTCTCTGCTTCATATTTGTTCTGTTTGTCTTGTCCTCAAACAGTGTCTGCAGACATGGAGCCCTTAGTTGCTCAGGAGGAGCCAGACTACAAAGTAGGTTTCTTTACATTAACTTGCAATTTAGATATGGAAGGCTAATTAAACACTGTTGTGTTGAACTGTTCTGGTTTGTAAACAGTACAATATTTTTTGTTTAACTGAGGATGTTTTAGTCCATATTCTCTGTTTTTAACATAATCGCCACTCAATGGAAATCTTCCAGCCTCCACCTCATGTGTTGCCCCCATGATTTATTTGGATTGCTCCACTGCTCAGCCTGGGACCACTGGGGCTGAGTGTCAGAGTAGCTGCAGCACGGTGGATATGCCTTGTGTAAGTACAGAACATTGTGTCCGTCTAGAAAAGCATGTTGATGTGAATCCACAAGCCTTGTTTAGCATAAGGTCTTTCTTGATTTTGCTGTGGACAGATCAGTACAGGCTGTACATCTGGCTGCGTGTGCCCAGAAGGCCTACTTTCAGACGGAACGGGGGGCTGCATCAATGAGACAAGCTGTCCATGTGTTCACAATGGACAGGTCTACCAACCAGGACAGGCTCTGACAGTAGACTGCAACACTTGGTATTTATTAGGCATACATGACCCTGGTGCTCTTCTTTCACCTTAAAAACTATCACACAAATGTTGCTCTTTCATCCTAATTCTCTGCTGTCCAGCTCTCACATCTGACTTAGATATGATCAGATATCTGTATATTTGTTTGGTTTAATTCTGATGTATGTGTGTGGTTTGTGTGTCACTACAGCTCATGTAGTGGAAGAACGTTCACTTGTACCAACAATGTATGCAATGTGGTTTGTGGGATCTATGGAGATGGTCATTACATTACATTTGATGATAAAAGGTTTGACTTCAGCGGAGAATGTGAATACACACTCCTCCAGGTAAACAGCCTGTTGGACAAATGAACATTGTTTAATTGTGAGAATTTAAACTCTTTAAATGTGGTGAACTTTCTAACATACCTGTAACTAATATATACTGACCCAATAAATGTGAATGTCCTTGGACAGACACTTGTTGTAGACGTGTTAAGGAGTTGAAACCAGTCTTTCTCTTACAGTAAAAGTGAATTCTAGAACCAATAACATCAGAAAACTCTGAACTGTATCAGTGACTATTTTTTATCATAAGAAGTGTACTTCTAGAGAAGAGATCCTATAATTGCAAATGTTGTTTCATCTTACTCAGGATTATTGCAGCCCTGGTCAGGGAAATGGAAGCTTCAGTATTATCACTGAGAATGTTCCATGTGGAACCACTGGAACCACCTGTTCCAAGACCATCAAGATCTTTCTGGAGGTAAACACATGTATACTGTCTACACATGCAATCTAGTAGCAAAAGTCTTCCAGCTGCTGGCCAAGGAGTAGCTTAGGCTACTATAAGATTCAGACAGTATGATAACCTGGAGCAAAAATACCATAACCTCACAATATTATAACAACAATGAGATCCGAATGAGATAAGACAAAAGTCAATGTTAACTTGGGAGACCCATCCAAAAATCCAGATTGAACACCAGCAGGTCATAGTTCGTTAAATAAGTTTTATTAGGCTGTATTTTGTCTCTATAGGGCTCAGTAGCCTGGCAAGATGATGTTAGCTGGTTAATTTTTGGTTATTTAGGTAAGTTATCTGCCCTAATTGAAGCCCAAAGTTGGCTATTTATTTTATACACAGACACGTCCGCTCTTGTCTTTTACTGCTATGAATAATTTTAGCAGGAATTACAGTACTCTTCCAGTTCCAAAGGTATTACTGTTCAACAAAGAGGACGGTTCTTCAGCCAGCTGACTGCTGCAGTTTGTGGGGAAAAGGGGCACAGATGAACATTTTGGTCACTTTGGAACTGTTATGATATTCATTTACAGAAATGTAAACAGTAGAAATTGAACAATATTTTTTATTGATTTAGAAACTGTAATTTTGATTTGAAACATGATACAAAATGATGATCCTAGACTATGTATGAATGGTCCCTGACTGGAGAGAAACACCAGACACCAAAGTCTATGCAGTATGCAGGTTTTCCTCATTTATTAAAATGAGTAACAAGGTTTTTATAGTAAGACGACATTCCCCTCCCTCACTTAGAGGCAGTACCTATTATTGGCTAACATGCGATCGTCACAAAGCAACAAGGTCCCTGTATCTGTTCAGCAACAGAGTCAAATGGCCCTTCGCCACCACCTTGCAGCGCCGCTTGACACAGTTCAACTCTACTCTACACGGTTCGCCTGGTTTTCCATTACAGTTGAGTAACAGCTCTAGTGGGTGGGGTTGTCATCTAGCTGGGCGGCCCCAATGTCCGAAAAGTAGCGCGAGGTGATCTGTTCACAACACAACACAAAGATGGAGGACATGGAAGCTATGTTGAACATCCTGCTCAGTCTGCCACTGTCCTTAACACCTCTAAATACCCTCAGTCACTGCTGTGAGTTTTTAGAAACGACGGGTTGGATTATTATAAGGGAGTTGCTCTTACGACATAACCAGTAACTCAATCCTCTAGTTAATCAGTGACAGACAGCCTTCTGATGTCATGTATTCAGCCTGACTCGGCATGCTTGAAACCCCAGTTGTAGGTTCTAAAAACGGGCTGGTACCAGATAACAGTTACTAGAGGAAAACCCTTCTAACCTCACAGAGTCGAGTCGAGTCGTGCCATCCTGAGTAGGCGGTAGTGGAAAGGGGCCAAAAGACAGCTCCACATCGTAATACCAATGCTTGGGGTCATGGGAGGGTGTGAGATGGGGGAGTGTGTTCATCTAAGAGCGCATTCACAGCAGCCTCGTTTAGTTAGCCTAAAACAAACTCAAATTGGTTTCCTCCCTTGGTCTGGTGTGAATACAACCCAGCGAACTCTGGTGTGCACCAAACAAGCAAACCGAGACCCAGCTGAAGAGGCGATCTCAGAGTGGTTCCAAACCAATCCTGGTGTGGAGCAAATCAGGTGTGAAAGAGTTCGAACTTTATCATTAAACAAAAAAAAAACAGGCACCCGTTTATGTGACGCATTACGATTATTAAGTCATTGTTTTTGACTTATTTTGTGTACTTTTTATGCGTGTGCTGCCTTAACATGTGAATATCGCCACTGTGACATCAATAGTTTATTCATATTCTCTTCATATTTTGAATGCTAATTCTACACAATCCATCTATCTGCATCCTATTGTACATCTTGTGTTGCATCAAACGGTGTTGATGCTCAAACATTTCTGTTATGATGATCTGTAGCTGAATCAGAGGTTGCTCTACAGTCTTTTGTTGTCGGTCATTTTGACTGACGGGGTAAAAAAAATTCCTGTCATAATGAATTTTTTAAATGATGACATATTCAGTGGTTCATTTACATCCATTTTAGTTTATATTAAATCTGAACAAACTGATCAAAGAATCCACATTGTGCCATCACACACCCAGCAGATTAATAAGCTACATGTATTTTGAACATTTCACCTGCTGTGGCCTGAACTGAACGTAAGGAACTGAACTGCTCCGCCTGTGTGTAATGGAGGCTGAAGCGCCACTTCAGCCATAGTTTTGAAATCAGGGAACGTTTCTTCAATTGAAGGAATCAGAATAGAGCAAAACTCTCTGAACAAGGGGCTTTTCTGTTTGCTTCAATGGGACAAAATCCCACAGGATGCGCTCTTTTTGCATCAGCAGTTAACCTGCAGCGATCTGTCACTGCCAGTCTGTGTCCGGTGCAGCCACAGATGCACTCCAAAGCTTCAGTAACTCTTCAACGTGCTGTCAGCTTGTGAATAGCGAAATGCATTGAGTACAGTGTCCAGGTCTGAGATGATGCTCAGATGGGAATCTTTTCTTGATTGATTGATTTAGTTTCCTGGACTCTGCCTGTAAAGTTGAAAATGTCTGCGTATTTACACCAAGTGGTCAGGAGTTTGAATAATAATCTGCCAAAATGACCGATAGCCTTCTAATGTCTAAGTCAAAGTTTAAAAAACTGATCAAATATGGAAAATATTTGGTTAACACGACCCCTGTTCATTACCCATAACGCCAGAAAGACGATAAGAACAGCACCCTCCATTGTTTATGTTGACCTATCATCATTTTCTGACTATTGAGTACACCTGAAAATAAGCCACAATTGAAAGAAATACATTTTGTACATATAGGCCACACCTGAATATAAGCCTCACGTTTTTATGTTGTAACATGAGATATTTACACTGAAAGACGGTACACAGAAGGTTTTTATCACCTCTGCCAGAGCTCAACCATGTGTCTCATTAACAGACATTTGATTGGAAAAGTACCGAAAATTAGAATTAGATAACAACGTGGGGATGGGGGGGTCTGAGTGCTTTTCCAGTTTTTAATTTAAGTATTGTGCTTCTTTTTTTTCAAACTCTACCTGAAAATCCGCAGTACGGCACCAACTCAACACAACAGTAACATGTCAGGATAGAAAGTAAAACATACTTTACCCTACCAGAAAAGTCATTGGTCACTATCTTCTTCTAATTCCTCACTAAAGCCACTGAAGTCGTTTTTTTCAGTATCTTTATGTCCTCTGAAAGCTTTTGTCGTCTTTTTACACTGTCTCAGTTCTTCCCGCTGCCTCCTCTGATGTCTCATCATTTATTCATTGATGTCAAGCTTACACGCAGTAGCTCTATTTCCTTCTTTGACATTCGGCTTCGTTGTCTTTAACTTAAAAGATGCATTCTATGCATTTCTTTGTGTGTTTTCCATGATGATGAGGGTGTGTGCATGAAAACGACCCGTAGTGTCTTTCTCCACATGTCTGTCTCACTTTTACGCTTCCTGCTATAGTGCCCCCTGGAGGCCATAAGCCTGTAAAAAAATCTATAAATTAGGCGCTTTATATTTTTTTATATGACACAGGGTCCAAAGCGTGTGGGAAAAAAATTGCGGCTTATTGTCCAAAAATTACGGTAAGTACGTGCAGAGTATTTAACCGTTTTTGTGTTTTTTGTTTGTTTTTTAATCCTGATGTGTACAGGACAATGAATTCCATCTTAAAGATGACAGCTTCCAGGTGATAAAAGGAAACATCAAGGTGCTCCCTGCTTCAGTACAAAAGATGGGCATTTACATGGTGGTGACTGTCCAATCAGGGCTTGTTGTCATGTGGGACCAGAAGACCAGCCTTTTCATTTCTCTCAGCCCACAGTTTCAGGTGAAAAAACAACTATTTATGTTGTGAATGTTGACTAAGTTTCAACTTAGTTTTTAGGCTTTTTTTCAGTGGAGTTCACCTTATTAGAATCCTTAAACACTGACATATAAATACTTCTAGTTCCATTATGGTTCTTCCATTGATCAGTTCGTTGGATTTCTAGACCAACTCTGATCAGTTTTTACTACATTGGTCATGGACAGAAAATCGTCTTAGCCTTTTCGTATCAAATTTTTGATTGCTTTTTTCCTCCATGCTAGGGTCAAGTGTGTGGTCTTTGTGGGAACTACGATGGTAACAGTAGAAATGATTTCACCACACGTTCTCAAGAGACTGTGACAGATGTTTTAGAGTTTGGCAACAGCTGGAAAGTGTCATCTAGCTGCTCTAATGCCCAGCTTCTCAGTGATCCCTGTGCCTCCAACCGCTACCGAGCGGCCTGGTCACAGAAACAGTGCAGCATCATAACCAGTGCCACCTTCCAGAGCTGTCACTCAAAGGTAACACACCACACCTAAATCGATCCACATTTACATCAATCAAAAGCTGTAAATACTACAACCCTTGGTAGATTACATTTTTTTTCTCTTCTTATCTCTGTCTTCATCACTAAATGCACACATTGCCTCTTTCTTAGCCTTATCATCCAGCTACTGGTAATCAATTTAAAACGCCCTAAAAAAAACAGTATTTTAGCTTTTTTTATTTTACACATGGAAAAACTTGATGGGATAATATTTGTAGTTTTTCTGCAGGATTTTCTTGTAATTTGCCTTTCTGGAACTTCTTTCAATATATGTATTAGTAGAGCACCTTGTATAGCTTACATGAATATAATTAGAATAAGAACTACAACATATTTGATCTAATGGCTTTGTGTCTCAGGTTGATCCTGGCCCATACTATGATTCTTGTGTGAGAGACTCGTGTGCTTGTGACACTGGAGGTGACTGTGAGTGTTTCTGCACTGCTGTGGCCGCCTATGCCAAAGCTTGTAACACAGCTGGGGCCTGCATTAGCTGGAGAACTCCAAAGCTGTGCCGTAAGTTTGACCATCATAACTGCTGTGGCAATGTTGAGGCAGTTTTACATGATATAACAAAATCAAAAATGGGATTTTTACTCATTTCAGATTAATTTCTTTTTTTTTTTTACAAAGCACCTATTCAAAACATAAGTAATCTCAAAACATTACGAATACAAACACACATCACATGTAAATCCAACTGAATACATATTTCAATCTAACTGAATCTTCTTTTTATTCTAATTCAAAATACACATAAATATGTATATTATGCCAGTTTGTATGAAGCAGTTACTCATGGTTACATGGAGTATCCTGTTATTTAATCTAAAACGGAATTTTATATCAAAATCTAATATGTTCTTATTTTGTCTCTTTTAGCTATTTTCTGTGACTACTACAACTCCCCTGGTGGCTGTGAATGGCATTACAAGCCTTGTGGAGCTGACTGCATGAAGACATGTAGGAATCCATCAGGAAATTGTACCAAACTCATCACCAACATGGAAGGTATACATTTGTTCAGCATGTAAGGAAAAGGACTTGTAATTTTCTTACCTACTTTTTTTGACAGTGTTTTAAATAATCAGTTCTGTGATTATACTTCTCGACAAAAAACAAATTATGTTCTATAAAGTTTAAAGATTCCATCGGTTCGCTTAATTCAGTTTATTTAGATAGCACCAATTCACAACACGTCATCTTAAGGCACCCTTCAAAAAAGTAATTCACTCTAATCATACTTACATTCCAATTGAACCTTGTTATCAAACAGTGCAGTCAAGTTCAGTTTATTGTTCAAATTAGAATAAAAAGTTTTCTATCAAAGGAATCCCAGCAGATTGCATTGAGTCATTGACTTGCAGTATTCACTCATCCAGGACAAACAAGGAACTCAGTGTTTCGGCAGCTTTGCAGTTGTCTGGAAGTTTGTTCCAGATTAGAGAAGCATAGAAACTGAAAGCTGCTTCTCCATGTTTGGTTCTGACTTGGGGGACCAGAAGATCTGAGTGGTCTGGAAGGTTTATATAATGCTGTTTAATGTATTTCGGTGCTAAACCATTCAGTGAGTTATAAACTTACCAAATTATGTTAAAGTCCACTTTCTGAGCTACAGGGAGCCAGTGTAAGCACTTTAGAACTGGGGTGATATGCTCTACTTTTCTAGTTTTAGTGAGGACGTGAGCAGCAGCGTTCTGGGTCTGTTCTGATTGTGTTGTTGACTTTTCAGTAATCCCTCATACTGAGCATTCATGTGGCAACAAGGGCTATGTCCACTATGGTTCAAAATAATAATATTAATGGCTTGCATTTATATAGCGCTTTTCAAGGCTCTCAAAGCACTTTACAACTGCATTATTCATTCACTCTCACATTCACACACTGGTGGAAGCAAGCTGTGATTATAGCCACAGCTGCCCCGGGGCAGACTGACAGAAGCAAGGCTGCCATATCGCGCCATCGGCCCCTCTGGCCAGCACCAGCAGGTGGGTAGGTGAAGTGTCCCAAGGACACAACGACATGTAGCAGGTGGAAGCTGGAATCGAACCCACAATTTCTGGGTTGCAGGCTAACAACTCTACCACTACAGCCGCTAAATGGGAGCTTAGCTTGAATGGTTTTGGATGGTTTGCTTGCTTTTTTTCCTACTATCCGCACTATGTGTCTGATCAATCTGCATTCTCTTTACATCCACTTCTGGGGTGGTTGGCCACATTCCCTCAAATTTTAGCAAATAATCTTAGCAGATTACAGAATCATGAAGCTGCATAGAGATAGTCTTGGGGATTGTTGCTATATTCAATGTGCCTAAATGTATCATTTTCTTTCAGAGCTCTTCAGACAGCTCTCACCTTTGCTTTCTCTGGTTCATGTTGTATGTGATGCACACAGTGATGCCAAATTTGGGCTGAATGACTGATAAAAAGCTTTAGGGACTGTGACACTAATTGAGGTCAAACACCTATTTTGAAACATGACTACAATGCAACGACTCTACAGCATGCCTTTAGCCTGATCACTTATTAAAGGGATGCTGGTTTGCTTTTATTTGAATCACATTTGTTTTAACAAGCTGTAAAGGCACCAACACGGTATGGTAATTTTATTTTTGGATGGAGAAAATATGAATGAAGGACCCGGGTAAAAGATTTAATTCTGGACAAATCTTTATTCTTTTGGTTCAAGGGATGTAAAACAAAAAAGTAAGCTAAGAAGAGTTGGTTCTTTGGTACTAAAATGATCTTCATACCACAACAAAATAAATGAATGTAATGAATGGAGTTAAATCAGGGTCATAATGTTTGTGTATTTGAAAGAAATAGTTGAAACTGAAAATAAGTAAGCTGAAAACGAAAGTCAAGTTTTTATTGTAAACTTTGTAAAACAAAGAAATTGGATTCAAAATCAAATTAAATGTATTGATTGTTTATATTAATTGAAATTTCAATGGTATTTTTATTTTGTATTTTACTGAATAAATTTTAATTCAAAATGTTCACTGTTATATATTTTTTTTAAATTTAAGATTTTTTTCCCCTTCACTTTCAGATTTTTTTTCAGATTCAAATCTTTCTAATTAAGGTTAAAAAAGTTCTTTACAGTTTCCGATTTTTCTTCCAGCTTCAGATCCTTTTTGTACACTTTCAGATTCCTGCTTTTCAGTTTCAAACTTTTGGTCCTGGTGTGGTGTGGTGGACGGGGCTTTAATAACTGAGCTTTAGTGGTTACGCTTGATGCATTCTCTACCAATCATGTAATAATACAGTGCAGGAGGTGTTTGATAGATTATGTTCATTCCCACATTTCTTGAAGCCAACATGATAGAGGGAACGTCTTCAGCCTCCAGCTTCTGCTGCCACTCATGATTCCACTCCCCTTCCTGTGTAGCCCCGCCCACCACGCCACATCAGGGCCAAAAGTTTGAAACTGAAAAACAGGAATCTGAAAGTGTAGAAAAAGGATCTGAAGCTGGAACAAAAATCTGAAACTGTAAAAAACTTTTTTTTTTTTACCTTAATTAGAAAGATCTGAATCTGAAAAAATATAATCTGAAACTAAAGGGAAAAAAATTCTTAAACTTGAAAAAAATATATAATACTGAACATTTTGTATTAAAGTTTATTCAGAAAAATACAAAATAAAAATGCCATTGAAATTTCAATTAATATAAACATTCAGTACATTAAATTTTATTTTTATTCAAATTATTTGTTTTTCAAAATTCATAATAAAAACTTGACTTTCGTTTTCAGCTTACTTATTTTCAATTTCAAATATTTCTTTCAAATACACAAACAATATGGCCCTGATTTAACTCCATAGTAATGTGTAATAATAAAATCATTAAGTATGAAAAAAGAAGATGCCACAGATTGTATTTAATTCCCCATTAATTAACATATTATTATATCACATAGGCTGTTATCCACAGTGTCCTCACACCAAGCCATTCTTTGATGAAGACAGTATGAAGTGTGTTGCCTGGGACCAGTGTGGATGCTATGATGACAAAGGCACCCATTACAGCATAGGCGAGAAGGTTCCATCCAACAGCTGTTACACTTGGTAAGTCTCTTGAGGAATTCAATATCCTATTTCTTTTTATTTTAGCATTTCTTTGTAACTACTTGGACTTGTTAGACTGTTCTTTCTTGAATTGCCTTCTCTGCTGAATCTAACATTTGTCACTTGAATTTGTTTTTTGTTTATACAATCACTAAGGTTGACTGTATTTTACTGTGTTAAAAGGCAGTATTCTGAAATTTAAATTATTTAGGCAAAATTCAGTTTTGTGTATTTTAAGCGATTTTACAAAAACAATGGAAATAACTCAGTTTTCCAATTTTTTAAAGCTCCTGTATGTTATCTGGGATAATATGTAGCTACAGTGTTACATGTGAGTATATATCATAATTTATAGTAATCAGCACACCTAACAAATATAAACAATGTAACGGTTACTTTGTTTTAAATTAACAATGTAATATGTTTAACCTACAGCTTGTACATGCACAATTAATGGAAAAATTTATTACTACGGTGCCACAATCTACGACACTTCAGATGGTCTGGGAAACTGCATAACAGCTAAGTGTGCGGCGAATGGAACTATATCAAGAAGCATGTACCTATGCATGAGTACCACAACTGCTGGGCCTACAACAACTCCATTTACATTCAGCACAGGTTTGACAACTACTACAAAAACTAGACAACGCGAAGATATTATTAAAACTTGACATCTTGGCCTGAGATGTATTATAATGTATATTGGTCTTTTTTTAAGTTGTTGGACCTACATCACCATGGAACATCACATCAAGAACAAAAGGAACAACTAAACCAACAGATGAAACCACTCAACAACCAACATATGCAAAAACAGAGATGTCAACAAGCCAAGAAACAACACGTGTTACATCTAAACCCTCTCCTGTTACCAAAACCAGAACAACACCTTCCAAATCTACTTTTAAATCTACAAAAAAAGCTTTTGAAACTTCTGCAACAAATGAAAGTACAAGAAAACCTATTGGAGCAACCACTGGCCAGTTAACATTCTTCACCACAGGTGTTGGTGAAACAATTTCAGTGCTCGAGGCAACAACAAAAAGCAGCCAAAGTACATTTGTATCATCAAAGCCCTCTCTTTTTACGACAACGACAGAAGGTCGTTTTACATCTACCCAGAGAGCCAAAACTGAATCTGTAGAAACAACTTTCTCAGAACCAACAACAGTGAATATTGGCTCAACTAAACCCCCAAAAGTCGGCACAAAAGGCCCGGTGACTGACTCCATAACAGAAGTTGTTGAAACCACAAGTGCAGTACCAGGAATTATGTCAACTAGCCAAGAAATACCACTTGTTACATCAAAACCATCAGTTGTTACCAAAACCACAACACCTTCCAGAACCACTGGTGGACCTACAACAAAAGTGTCTGAAACTTCAACATCCCAAGGTCAAGCAACAAATTTAGGTACAAGAAAGCCTGCTGAAACAACCACTGGCCAGTTAACATTCTCTACCACGGCTGTTGTTGAAACAACGACTTCATTGCTCGAGGCAACAACAAAAAGCAGCAAAAGTACAATTGTATCATCAAAGCCCTCTCTCTTTACAACAACTACAGAAGGTCCTATTACATCTACCCGGAGAGCCACAACTGAATCTGTAGAATCCACTTTCTCAGAAACAACAACAGTGAATTTTGGCTCAACTAAACCCCCAAAAGTTGGCACAACAGGCCCAGTGACTGGCTCCATAACAGAAGTTGTTGAAACCACAAGTGCAGCACCAGTAATTATGTCAACTAGCCAAGAAATACCACTTGTTACATCAAAACCATCAGTTGTTACCAAAACCACAACAACTCCTTCCAGAATCACTGGTGGACCTACAACAGAAGTGTCTGAAACTTCAACATCCCAAGGTCAAGCAACAAATGTAGGTACAAGAAAACCTGCTGAAGCAACTACTGGCCAGTTAACATTATCTACCACTGCTGTTATTGAAACAACAACTTCAGTGCTCGAGGCAACAACAAAAAGCAGCCAAAGTACAATTGTATCATCAAAGCCCTCTCTTTTTACAACAACTACAGAAGGTCCTATTACATCTACCCAGAGAGCCACAACTGAATCTGTAGAAACCACTTTCTCAGGCACAACAACAGTGAATATTGGCTCAACTAAACCCCCAAAAGTCAGCACAACAGGCCCAGTGACTGGCTCCATAACAGAAGTTGTTGAAACCACAAGTGCAGTACCAGGAATTATGTCAACTAGCCAAGACATACCACTTGTTACATCAAAACCATCAGTTGTTACCAAAACCACAACAACTCCTTCCAGAACCACTGGTGGACCTACAACAGAAGTGTCTGAAACTTCAACATCCCAAGGTCAAGCAACAAATGTAGGTACAAGAAAGCCTGCTGAAACAACCACTGGCCAGTTAACATTCTCTACCACGGCTGTTGTTGAAACAACGACTTCATTGCTCGAGGCAACAACAAAAAGCAGCCAAAGTACAATTGTATCATCAAAGCCCTCTCTTTTTACAACAACTACAGAAGGTCCTATTACATCTACCCAGAGAGCCACAACTGAATCTGTAGAAACCACTTTCTCAGAAACAACAAAAGTGAATATTGGCTCAACTAAACCCCCAAAAGTCGACACAACAGGCCCAGTGACTGGCTCCATAACAGAAGTTGTTGAATCCACAAGTGCAGTACCAGAAATTATGTCAACTAGCCAAGAAATACCACTTGTTACATCAAAACCATCAGTTGTTACCAAAACCACAACACCTTCCAGAACCACTGGTGGACCCACAACAAAAGTGTCTGAAACTTCAACATCCCAAGGTCAAGCAACAGATTTAGGTACAAGAAAGCCTGCTGAAACAACCACTGGCCAGTTAACATTCTCTACCACGGCTGATGTTGAAACAACGACTTCATTGCTCGAGGCAACAACAAAAAGCAGCCAAAGTACAATGGTATCATCAAAGCCCTCTCTTTTTACAACAACTACAGAAGGTCCTATTACATCTACCCGGAGAGCCACAACTGAATCTGTAGAATCCACTTTCTCAGAAACAACAACAGTGAATATTGGCTCAACTAAACCCCCAAAAGTTGGCACAACAGGCCCAGTGACTGGCTCCATAACAGAAGTTGTTGAAACCACAAGTGCAGTACCAGGAATTATGTCAACTAGCCAAGAAATACCACTTGTTACATCAAAACCATCAGTTGTTACCAAAACCACAACACTTTCCAGAACCACTGGTGGACCTACAACAAAAGTGTCTGAAACTTCAACATCCCAAGGTCAAGCAACAAATTTAGGTACAAGAAAGCCTGCTGAAACAACCACTGGCCAGTTAACATTCTCTACCACGGCTGTTGTTGAAACAACGACTTCATTGCTCGGGGCAACAACAAAAAGCAGCCAAAGTACAATTCTATCGTCAAAGCCCTCTCTTTTTACAACAACTACAGAAGGTCCTATTACATCTACCCAGAGAGCCACAACTGAATCTGTAGAAACCACTTTCTCAGAAACAACAACAGTGAATATTGGCTCAACTAAACCCCCAAAAGTCGACACAACAGGCCCAGTGACTGGGTCCATAACAGAAGTTGTTGAATCCACAAGTGCAGTACCAGAAATTATGTCAACTAGCCAAGAAATACCACTTGTTACATCAAAACCATCATTTGTTACCAAAACCACAACAACTCCTTCCAGAACCACTGGTGGACCTACAGCAAAAGTGTCTGAAACTTCAACATCCCGAGGTCAAGCAACAAATGTAGGTACAAGAAAGCCTGCTGAAGCAACCACTGGCCAGTTAACATTCTCTACCACTGCTGTTATTGACACGACTTCAGTGCTCGAGGCAACAACAAAAAGCAGCCAAAGTACAATTGTATCATCAAAGCCCTCTCTTTTTACAACAACTACAGAAGGTCCTATTACATCTACCCAGAGAGGCACAACTGAATCTGTAGAAACCACTTTCTCAGAAACAACAACAGTGAATATTGGCTCAACTAAACCCCCAAAAGTCGGCACAACAGGCCCGGTGACTGGCTCCATAACAGAAGTAGTTGAATCCACAAGTGCAGTACAAGGAATTATGTCAACTAGCCAAGAAATACCACTTGTTACATCAAAACCATCAGTTGTTACCAAAACCACAACAGCTCCTTCCAGAACCACTGGTGGACCTACAACAAAAGTGTCTGAAACTTCAACATCCCGAGGTCAAGCAACAAATGTAGGTACAAGAAAGCCTGCTGAAGCAACCACTGGCCAGTTAACATTCTCTACCACTGCTGTTATTGAAACAACAACTTCAGTGCTCGAGGCAACAACAAAAAGCAGCCAAAGTACAATTGAATCATCAATGCCCTCTCTTTTTACAACAACTACAGAAGGTCCTATTACATCTACCCAGAGAGCCACAACTGCATCTGTAGAAACCACTTTCTCAGAAACAACAACAGTGAGTATTGGCTCAACTAAACCCCCAAAAGTCGGCACAACAGGCCCGGTGACTGGCTCCATAACAGAAGTTGTTGAAACCACAAGTACAGTACCAGGAATTATGTCAACTAGCCAAGAAATACCACTTGTTACATCAAAACCATCAGTTGTTACCAAGACCACAACACTTTCCAGAACCACTGGTGGACCTACAACAAAAGTGTCTGAAACTTCAACATCCCAAGGTCAAGCAACAAATTTAGGTACAAGAAAGCCTGCTGAAACAACCACTGGCCAGTTAACATTCTCTACCACGGCTGTTGTTGAAACAACGACTTCATTGCTTGGGGCAACAACAAAAAGCAGCCAAAGTACAATTCTATCGTCAAAGCCCTCTCTTTTTACAACAACTACAGAAGGTCCTATTACATCTACCCAGAGAGCCACAACTGAATCTGTAGAAACCACTTTCTCAGAAACAACAACAGTGAATATTGGCTCAACTAAACCCCCAAAAGTCGACACAACAGGCCCAGTGACTGGGTCCATAACAGAAGTTGTTGAATCCACAAGTGCAGTACCAGAAATTATGTCAACTAGCCAAGAAATACCACTTGTTACATCAAAACCATCATTTGTTACCAAAACCACAACAACTCCTTCCAGAACCACTGGTGGACCTACAGCAAAAGTGTCTGAAACTTCAACATCCCGAGGTCAAGCAACAAATGTAGGTACAAGAAAGCCTGCTGAAGCAACCACTGGCCAGTTAACATTCTCTACCACTGCTGTTATTGACACGACTTCAGTGCTCGAGGCAACAACAAAAAGCAGCCAAAGTACAATTGTATCATCAAAGCCCTCTCTTTTTACAACAACTACAGAAGGTCCTATTACATCTACCCAGAGAGGCACAACTGAATCTGTAGAAACCACTTTCTCAGAAACAACAACAGTGAATATTGGCTCAACTAAACCCCCAAAAGTCGGCACAACAGGCCCGGTGACTGGCTCCATAACAGAAGTAGTTGAATCCACAAGTGCAGTACAAGGAATTATGTCAACTAGCCAAGAAATACCACTTGTTACATCAAAACCATCAGTTGTTACCAAAACCACAACAGCTCCTTCCAGAACCACTGGTGGACCTACAACAAAAGTGTCTGAAACTTCAACATCCCGAGGTCAAGCAACAAATGTAGGTACAAGAAAGCCTGCTGAAGCAACCACTGGCCAGTTAACATTCTCTACCACTGCTGTTATTGAAACAACAACTTCAGTGCTCGAGGCAACAACAAAAAGCAGCCAAAGTACAATTGAATCATCAATGCCCTCTCTTTTTACAACAACTACAGAAGGTCCTATTACATCTACCCAGAGAGCCACAACTGAATCTGTAGAAACCACTTTCTCAGAAACAACAACAGTGAGTATTGGCTCAACTAAACCCCCAAAAGTCGGCACAACAGGCCCGGTGACTGGCTCCATAACAGAAGTTGTTGAAACCACAAGTACAGTACCAGGAATTATGTCAACTAGCCAAGAAATACCACTTGTTACATCAAAACCATCATTTGTTACCAAAACCACAACAACTCCTCACAGAACCACTGGTGGACCTACAACAAAAGTGTCTGAAACTTCAACATCCCGAGGTCAAGCAACAAATGTAGGTACAAGAAAGCCTGCTGAAGCAACCACTGGCCAGTTAACATTCTCTACCACTGCTGTTATTGAAACAACAACTTCAGTGCTCGAGGCAACAACAAAAAGCAGCCAAAGTACAATTGTATCATCAATGCCCTCTCTTTTTACAACAACTACAGAAGGTCCTTTTACATCTACCCAGAGAGCCACAACTGAATCTGTAGAAACCACCTTCTCAGAAACAACAACAGTGAGTATTGGCTCAACTAAACCCCCAAAAGTCGGCACAACAGGCCCGGTGACTGGCTCCATAACAGAAGTTGTTGAAACCACAAGTACAGTACCAGGAATTATGTCAACTAGCCAAGAAATACCACTTGTTACATCAAAACCATCAGTTGTTACCAAAACCACAACAGCTCCTTCCAGAACCACTGGTGGACCTACAACAAAAGTGTCTGAAACTTCAACATCCCGAGGTCAAGCAACAAATGTAGGTACAAGAAAGCCTGCTGAAGAAACCACTGGCCAGTTAACATTCTCTACCACTGCTGTTATTGAAACAACGACTTCAGTGCTCGAGGCAACAACAAAAAGAAGCCAAAGTACAATTGTATCATCAAAGCCCTCTGTTTTTACAACAAATACAGAAGATCATATTACATCTACCCGGAGTGCCACAACTGAATCTGTAGAAACCACTTTCTCAGAAACAACAACAGTGAATATTGGCTCAACTGAACCCTCAAAAGTCGGCACAACAGGCCCAGTGACTGGCTCCATAACAGAAGTTGTTGAAACCACAAGTGCAGTACCAGGAATTATGTCAACTAGCCAAGAAATACCACTTGTTACATCAAAACCATCAGTTGTTACCAAAACCACAACAACTCCTTTCAGATCCACTGGTGGACCTACAGCAAAAGTGTCTGAAACTTCAACATCCCAAGGTCAAGCAACAAATGTAGGTACAAGAAAGCCTGCTGAAACAACCCCTGGCCAGTTAACATTCTCTACCACAGCTGTTGTTGAAACGACTTCAGTGCTCGAGGAAGCAACAAAAAGCAGCCAAAGTACAATGGTATCATCAAAGCCCTCTCTTTTTACAACAACTACAGAAGGTCCTATTACATCTACCCGGAGAGCCACAACTGAATCTGTAGAAACCACTTTCTCAGAAACAACAACAGTGAATATTGGCTCAACTAAACCCCCAAAAGTCAGCACAACAGGCCCAGTGATTGGCTCCATAACAGAAGTTGTTGAAACCACAAGTGCAGTACCAGGAATTATGTCAACTAGCCAAGAAATACCACTTGTTACATCAAAACCATCAGTTGTTACCAAAACCACAACAACTCCTTCCAGAACCACTGGTGGACCTACAGCAAAAGTGTCTGAAACTTCAACATCCCGAGGTCAAGCAACAAATGTAGGTACAAGAAAGCCTGCTGAAGCAAGCACTGGCCAGTTAACATTCTCTACCACTGCTGTTATTGAAACAACAACTTCAGTGCTCGAGGCAACAACAAAAAGCAGCCAAAGTACAATTGTATCATCAAAGCCCTCTCTTTTTACAACAACTACAGAAGGTCCTATTACATCTACCCAGAGAGCCACAACTGAATCTGTAGAAACCACTTTCTCAGAAACAACAACAGTGAGTATTGGCTCAACTAAACCCCCAAAAGTCGGCACAACAGGCCCAGTGACTGGCTCCATAACAGAAGTTGTTGAAACCACAAGTGCAGTACCAGTAATTATGTCAACTAGCCAAGAAATAACACTTGTTACATCAAAACCATCAGTTGTTACCAAAACCACAACAACTCCTTCCAGAACCACTGGTGGACCTACAACAAAAGTTTCTGAAACTTCAACATCCCAAGGTCAAGCAACAAATGTAGGTACAAGAAAGCCTGCTGAAGCAACCACTGGCCAGGTGACATTCTCCACAACGGCAGTTGTTGAAACCACCTCTTCAGTGCTCAAGGCAACAACAAAAAGCAGCCAAAGTACAATTGTATCATCAAAGCCCTCTGTTTTTACAACAAATACAGAAGATCATATTACATCTACCCGGAGTGCCACAACTGAATCTGTAGAAACCACTTTCTCAGAAACAACAACAGTGAATATTGGCTCAACTGAACCCTCAAAAGTCGGCACAACAGGCCCAGTGACTGGCTCCATAACAGAAGTTGTTGAAACCACAAGTGCAGTACCAGGAATTATGTCAACTAGCCAAGAAATACCACTTGTTACATCAAAACCATCAGTTGTTACCAAAACCACAACAACTCCTTTCAGATCCACTGGTGGACCTACAGCAAAAGTGTCTGAAACTTCAACATCCCAAGGTCAAGCAACAAATGTAGGTACAAGAAAGCCTGCTGAAACAACCCCTGGCCAGTTAACATTCTCTACCACAGCTGTTGTTGAAACGACTTCAGTGCTCGAGGAAGCAACAAAAAGCAGCCAAAGTACAATGGTATCATCAAAGCCCTCTCTTTTTACAACAACTACAGAAGGTCCTATTACATCTACCCGGAGACCCACAACTGAATCTGTAGAAACCACTTTCTCAGAAACAACAACAGTGAATATTGGCTCAACTAAACCCCCAAAAGTCAGCACAACAGGCCCAGTGATTGGCTCCATAACAGAAGTTGTTGAAACCACAAGTGCAGTACCAGGAATTATGTCAACTAGCCAAGAAATACCACTTGTTACATCAAAACCATCAGTTGTTACCAAAACCACAACAACTCCTTCCAGAACCACTGGTGGACCTACAGCAAAAGTGTCTGAAACTTCAACATCCCGAGGTCAAGCAACAAATGTAGGTACAAGAAAGCCTGCTGAAGCAAGCACTGGCCAGTTAACATTCTCTACCACTGCTGTTATTGAAACAACAACTTCAGTGCTCGAGGCAACAACAAAAAGCAGCCAAAGTACAATTGTATCATCAAAGCCCTCTCTTTTTACAACAACTACAGAAGGTCCTATTACATCTACCCAGAGAGCCACAACTGAATCTGTAGAAACCACTTTCTCAGAAACAACAACAGTGAGTATTGGCTCAACTAAACCCCCAAAAGTCGGCACAACAGGCCCAGTGACTGGCTCCATAACAGAAGTTGTTGAAACCACAAGTGCAGTACCAGTAATTATGTCAACTAGCCAAGAAATAACACTTGTTACATCAAAACCATCAGTTGTTACCAAAACCACAACAACTCCTTCCAGAACCACTGGTGGACCTACAACAAAAGTTTCTGAAACTTCAACATCCCAAGGTCAAGCAACAAATGTAGGTACAAGAAAGCCTGCTGAAGCAACCACTGGCCAGGTGACATTCTCCACAACGGCAGTTGTTGAAACCACCTCTTCAGTGCTCAAGGCAACAACAAAAAGCAGCCAAAGTACAATTGTATCATCAAAGCCCTCTCTTTTTACAACTACAGAAGGTCCTATTAAATCTACCCGGAGAGCCACAACTGAATCTGTAGGAACCACTTCCTCAGAAACAACAACAGTGAATATTGGCTCAACTAAACCCCCAAAAGTCGACACAACAGGCCCAGTGACTGGCTCCATAACAGAAGTTGTTGAATCCACAAGTGCAGTACCAGAAATTATGTCAACTAGCCAAGAAATACCACTTGTTACATCAAAACCATCAGTTGTTACCAAAACCACAACAACTCCTTCCATAACCACTGGTGGACCTACAACAAAAGTGTCTGAAACTTCAACATCCCGAGGTCAAGCAACAAATTTAGGTACAAGAAAGCCTGCTGAAACAACCACTGGCCAGTTAACATTCTCTACCACAGCTGTTGTTGAAACGACTTCAGTGCTCGAGGAAGCAACAAAAAGCAGCCAAAGTACAATGGTATCATCAAAGCCCTCTCTTTTTACAACAACTACAGAAGGTCCTATTACATCTACCCAGAGAGCCACAACTGAATCTGTAGAAACCACTTTCTCAGAAACAACAACAGTGAGTATTGGCTCAACTAAACCCCCAAAAGTCGGCACAACAGGCCCAGTGACTGGCTCCATAACAGAAGTTGTTGAAACCACAAGTGCAGTACCAGTAATTATGTCAACTAGCCAAGAAATAACACTTGTTACATCAAAACCATCAGTTGTTACCAAAACCACAACAACTCCTTCCAGAACCACTGGTGGACCTACAACAAAAGTTTCTGAAACTTCAACATCCCAAGGTCAAGCAACAAATGTAGGTACAAGAAAGCCTGCTGAAGCAACCACTGGCCAGGTGACATTCTCCACAACGGCAGTTGTTGAAACCACCTCTTCAGTGCTCAAGGCAACAACAAAAAGCAGCCAAAGTACAATTGTATCATCAAAGCCCTCTCTTTTTACAACAACTACAGAAGGTCCTATTAAATCTACCCGGAGAGCCACAACTGAATCTGTAGGAACCACTTCCTCAGAAACAACAACAGTGAATATTGGCTCAACTAAACCCCCAAAAGTCGACACAACAGGCCCAGTGACTGGCTCCATAACAGAAGTTGTTGAATCCACAAGTGCAGTACCAGAAATTATGTCAACTAGCCAAGAAATACCACTTGTTACATCAAAACCATCAGTTGTTACCAAAACCACAACAACTCCTTCCATAACCACTGGTGGACCTACAACAAAAGTGTCTGAAACTTCAACATCCCGAGGTCAAGCAACAAATTTAGGTACAAGAAAGCCTGCTGAAACAACCACTGGCCAGTTAACATTCTCTACCACAGCTGTTGTTGAAACGACTTCAGTGCTCGAGGAAGCAACAAAAAGCAGCCAAAGTACAATGGTATCATCAAAGCCCTCTCTTTTTACAACAACTACAGAAGGTCCTATTACATCTACCCGGAGAGCCACAACTGAATCTGTAGAAACCACTTTCTCAGAAACAACAACAGTGAATATTGGCTCAACTAAACCCCCAAAAGTCAGCACAACAGGCCCAGTGATTGGCTCCATAACAGAAGTTGTTGAAACCACAAGTGCAGTACCAGGAATTATGTCAACTAGCCAAGAAATACCACTTGTTACATCAAAACCATCAGTTGTTACCAAAACCACAACAACTCCTTCCAGAACCACTGGTGGACCTACAGCAAAAGTGTCTGAAACTTCAACATCCCGAGGTCAAGCAACAAATGTAGGTACAAGAAAGCCTGCTGAAGCAAGCACTGGCCAGTTAACATTCTCTACCACTGCTGTTATTGAAACAACAACTTCAGTGCTCGAGGGAACAACAACAAGCAGCCAAAGTACAATTGTATCATCAAAGCCCTCTCTTTTTACAACAACTACAGAAGGTCCTATTACATTAACCCAGAAAGAAACTACTCAATCTGTAGAAACCACCTTGTCGGAAACAACAGTGAATATTGGCTCAACTAAACCCCTCACAGTCGGTCCAAAGAGCCCAGTGACAGTGTCTGTGTCTGTTCCATTCAAAACCGCTACTGCAAGTCTTATTACTAGCTCAGTCTCTGAACCTTTCACGACCGGCCATAGAAGTACAACATCATATTTTTTTTCAACGTCAACTCAGGAATCCCCCCTCATTACAACAAAAGTTATGATTCCCACTGTAACTACAAGCATATTGCCCTTTGTCCCGAGCTCTATGACAACTATAGGTGTAATAACAGGACAGTTGCACACAACAAGTTTACTCACAAACCCTTCAGTGAAAAACACAACTGCATTTACCACTGATTATCCAGTAAGAGGTACAACTATTATTGCCCCCATGACACAGACACTTCCAGGCACCACAACAGTTTATCTACCTAGATCAACTATCCAGACAACCGGAGCAACAGTTCCTTCGTCTTCACAATCTACCAGAGCATCATGTGTGTGCAATGTAAACGGAACATTTTATCACCCTGGTATGTTCTTTCACATTTGAATTGTCTTTATCGTCTTTTGTCCCTAATATTTAAATACATCCTGATATGTTTAAGAGTTTCCATTTCAATCTTAAGAAATGTAAAGTTTACAACACACTACCAAGCGGCAACAAACTAAATATGTTTCAGAATAGAAATCCAAAAAGCTCCCAAATGTTGAAAAATACAACAACCATATGATTTTTTCTGTTAATTTATGTAGAAACTGCACTGACAAAAACATTCTGTTGCCAGTGGTATCTGAATAAGTTCGACTTCTCGAGAAAGTTAACAGGCCGAGAACTACTCCCTAAACTTTGTTTATGTTTTTTTCCGTGTTCAAAA
Source organism: Valencia hispanica (assembly GCA_963556495.2). Lineage (NCBI taxonomy): Eukaryota > Metazoa > Chordata > Actinopteri > Cyprinodontiformes > Valenciidae > Valencia > Valencia hispanica. The sequence continues at coordinate 897,570 of OY747701.1, read as the reverse complement.
TATTTTTCAGTTTGTTTGTTTTTTTTAGCTTCTGCACAGTGTAAGCAATTTGGTCTCCTGTGACTTGCACAATAATGATTTAAAAACAAACTTGCTAGATTTATTAGATTATTGTTTTTTAAATTAAGGACTAAATGACTGTTGACCCTCCTGGATCTTATTGCAGTTTTTGGTGGGGGGCCAGATTTACAGATAACTAATGAGGACTTTGATTAAGGCCACCAAAACAGCTTTCCTAAAAATATATAATAATATATTGGACTAATTATAACAGGAATAAAGACTACAGATTGTTCCACAACCTCAGCCACAATTCATGATGCACTGCACACCTCTTAGATCAATAGTATTTCTAAAATTAAGGAGCACATTAGTAAATTCTGTGAATCAAAAAGGCTAAGACCCGACATGTTGAAAGTTTGTAATATTTTCCTAATTATTTCTTCAAAATCTGCCCCTTTTCGATTTTTAACTGTAATTGATTATTGCTCTGTCATTTAAAATGTTATTTCATTTTTTTATTTCAAGTGCTTTGCTTCATAATCTTTTTTTCACAGGGGACTTGTTATACAATGTTACTGATGGCCTTGGATGGTGTTACAGTGGATATTGCAATGCATCTTGTAAAGTTGAAACACAATCCAGCCCATGTCCAACCACACCAATATCTGGCACTACTCCACATTCGTCTGCTTCCCTGCTCAGCACAACAACAACAAAGACCCCAATATCAAGCTCAGTACCCCTGGCCACAACCACATCACTAGCATCTACAGCTATGCAAGGCTGCCTTGATGAATATCCACCAAGAAAGGTGAGGGATCAGTGTCTCATCAGTTAAGGCAAGCAACTCCTCAATAATTGGTTCCAACAAAGGCAGGGGTTTTTGGGACCAGTCAGAACCCATAGCACACAGTACAACCAGACAAAGATATCCAGATCCTGATCTACTGGGGAAATGTTGCAATTCACTTTCACGAGAAATAAATGTAGTTTGTCCAAAAATGTGGAACAACTACCACTATTTGGAAACTATTAATTAGACACTACTCCATTGGTTGGGGAAAAAATTCAGTCAGCTTTTTCACTCTTTGAAGGGATATTCTACCATACCGTAGCGAAATTTGGTCTGTTGCCATATTTCCCAGAGTTAGATAATTGTGAAAAAGCATTTTGTAACCAGTCCAGTCATTCTCCTAATCTGGTAGTCTGCCTGCTTTAATTTAGCATAAACAATAAAAGTAAATGGTAATGGCTAGCCTTTTGTGTGCAAATGTCATGAAAATTATTCAATAATGTTCCTAGTTATTGCTGGGGAACCTCAATAATCATATCAATTCCAAATGAAAATAATAAGTAACACGAAGAAATTACAGGAGCCAATTTAGACTTGGGACTACGTTGCGACAGAGCACCACTGTAAGCCGCTGCTGCAAGGCGCAAGGACACGATGCCCGCAAAAGACACCTACTTCCATAAAGACAAATGCTTGAGCTACACAGGGATTTATTTTGGTAATCTAATGCAAGAAAATGGTTCTTGTTTATGTAGCAAGGGCTGCAAAAACAAGCTGAAGACATACAGCTACACGATGTTTCACAGAATTCCATCTAATGTGGAACGAAGAAGACACTTGCTGCCCTTTGGAATTCCTCCAACAACACCCATGGAGAAAATTAATCGATATCTGGTTTGCAAGGATCATTTCACACCATAGGACTACGAAGAAAAAATGCAATATTCTACCAGAAAGATGGTACTACATCGGAAGAATACGGCAGTGCCATCAATTTTTTGTAGATACTGAATGAAGCGAATCATCAATGGCTGTAAGTAATGTTCCATTAACTCTAATTCCTTGGGTGTTGCACTATTATGAATTACTGTTATGTGACGTCTGGCTGACATTGTCACCTCCAGGTTTACTGTATAACGTCTACAACATTTCACCCTAATCACTGTAAAGTCCTGTAGAGTAAATCACTTTTAGGTTTCTTATGCAGGCCCCGCCTCATGTCCTTGCGCCTTGCAGCGGCGGCTTACAGCAGTGCTTTGTCGTAATGTAGTCCCAAGTCTAAACTGGCTCCTGTGATTCCTTCGTGTTATTTATTATTTTCATTTGAAATCAGTATGATTATTGAGGTCACCAGGAATAATTGGGAGCATTATTGAGTAATTTGCTAGCCATTACCATTCATTTCCATTGTTTATGCTAAGCTAAAGCCAGAGGTGGAAGGTAAGGAATTACATTTACTTGCATTACTTTAATTGATTAGGTTTTTTGTGTAATGTACTTTTTAAACTCTGTAATTTTACTTTTACTTAGGTATGTTCTTTTAAAATATTGTACTTGGCTACATTTTCAATGATATCCGTTGAGTACAAAAAATCTAATTAAGCTACAAACAGTCTCGAATGGCACTTGCAGCTTCGGTCAGCTTTGGCTTGTGCTGCGACCGCGGGACTCATGCACTGCCGCCTCATCACCACCTCAACGCTTCCACTGAGTCTGTTGATCAAATCTGCATGACAAAAGTGTTCAAAAGGTAGAAAAATGGCAGCTTTCGACCAAAATGGCCAACTTCCTGCGGGGTATAGATCCTGGCTTCATAAAACGTGTATAGGTCTTCATAAACTACAAATATGTACGGAATTTTACAATCCTACTTGAGAGAATTGCTTGTGGCTGATTGTTTTAATGCTTCTAGGGGGTGCTGTGCAAGAATTAGGCCATGCCCACAAAAGATTTGTGTACATATCTGTTAGGGGTTGGACTAATATCCATGTTTTTGAATTTGGTGCAGATCAGATGATGCACGTGGATGTCAGAGCCAAATGTATTTGCATGACGTGATATGAGGCTTCACCATGCCACCACAGCCACACCCTTTTTCTTAACCTCTCAGTTCTGCAAAGTTACCCCAACTTGTTTTCAGTCACTGACCACAGCTACATATTGATTAGATAAAAGGAGTCAAATATAGACCTTTCTAATTAAAACATTACACTTCTCAGGGGGCGGGGCTTAAGTGGCATGAGTAAATGAGCTGATGAATGTATTCAGTGCTGGTATGCGATGACACACAAGAAGTTTGGTACAGCTGCGACCTTGTATGTGGAAGTTAGTACACCATCTGCGTTTATGGCGAGAAGCCCTGCTTTGAGGCTTGGCCACGCCCACATGCATTGACACAGCACAAATCTTTTGATCACTTTTGATCCCCAATGCCTTAAGACTATCCTCACTCAAGTCAAAAGCTCTAGAAGGAGTTCGTTCAAATACAATGTGCATAAATGGCACAAAATGGTAGGTTTGATCCAAAATGATTGACTTCCTGTGGGTTCTGGACCATGGCTCCAAGACACTTTTTTGTAGGTCGTGAGACACTACATTAGTCTGCTGAATATCATAATCCTCAGACAAAGTACATCTTGGGGCTGGGTTTTTATTTTTATTTTTAGGGAGCGCTGTGGAGGAATTAGGCCACACCAACCAGATCGTAGCATAAATATCTTTCAGTATTTATCATGTTGAATCTGGTCCAGATCAGATTATTTTTAGGAAACTGGAGGCAAACGTATGGCCATGGCGTGACGGCTACTTTGTCACGCCACCACAGCCCCACCCTCTTTGGTAGCCTCTCAGTATTGGACACGGAGTTACACCAAATTGTTTACAGGCACTGTGCTCAGTTTCATGTTGATTAGGTCAAGAGATATAAAAAATATATATATTTTTTTGGTGAGTAGTAAAGGTTTTAGGCCAGGCTCCACCCCTTCTACATGCACAAAAAGTCAGGATTTTGATATGTTTAGATCCCCCAAGCCTAAAAGGCCACCCTGACAAATTTTCAAGCTGATCAGTTAAAATCCCTAGGAGGAGTTTCATCAAATGCAAAAACAAAAATAGGCTAAAACGGGGCAACAATTGGTCAAAATTTGACATTGAAGATGGCGGACTTCAAGTTCGTTTGGGACTATGACATTAAGGCTTTTAGGTAGCCTAGGTTTTGGGATGATCTACTAGTGTGCCAAGTTTCATAGCTCTACCATTAAAAAAAGGCCGATGGGGCTGGTGTTTTGGACCACTAAGGGAGGCACTGTTGAGCCATTTCTGTTAAAATACCTACATTTCATGTGCGACTCATTCGTCCACCAAATTTGGTGAGTTTTTGTATATGTTTAGGCCTCCAAAAAACCAATTAATTTTTGTGAAGTATAAGAAACAGTATGGTTAACACTCTGAGGATGGACACAAATAAAGAAACTGTAGATAGAAGTAATACAGTCTTGTCAAAAAAAATTATAGTTCTGTCTTACAAACATTGTCATGGTACCTGACAGTTTGGTCTTCTTTGGGTCATTTGGGGAAAGTCACAGCACTTGTGACTGTTAGTGTTACCCATTTAGATTTTTAAATTTATAGTTAATCTGTAATTGCACTTTAAAAAAAGCCTATTTTATGAAAAAGCAACTACTTTGACATTTAGTATACTTTCCATCTTATTTAACTTTCTGCTTTATCTTTTGAAATACTTTGGAAAAACATTTTTAACTCTGTCATACTGAGGAAAGCTCAAAAGTTTAATGGAGTGATAAACATGCAACCTGACTGATTCTTGTAAGATAATGTGCTATTTCCAGTCCCAGACAACACGAGACAAAGTGAGTTCGCAAGAACAAAGCGCCTCAGTGACACATGATAACTCTCCACTTTATTTGACTCGTCTTTTTATCCTATCAGAATGGAGAGTCTTGGGAAATTAGCAGTTGCACCACAGCTACTTGCAGTGAGGGCAAGATAACAGTCACATCTACAGTCTGTCCCAATGTAACCCTACCTATCTGTACCAATGGGAGGAAACCTGTCAAGATCTATGAGCAAAATGGATGTTGCTTTCACTATGAATGTGAATGTAAGTTAAATATTTAATCATTCCACAATAATTTGTCTGCTTAAAGGAAACTAGAACAATGTGGTCCTTTTTGTACTGTTTCATTAGCAATACAGAAAATACATTTGTAGCCTTATATTAGCATTTAACATGTATTATTCCTCTTGTTAGTTGATGATATTTTACAAAGATACCATCATATTTCCAGTATACACTAGACACACCTGAACACGTCATGCTCTTTTTCATTAGTGAGATGTTCTTTCTCTTCCTCCAGGTGTGTGCAGTGTCTGGAGCGGATCCTACTACATGACATTTGATGGACAAATGTATAATTTCCAACAGAACTGCTCTTATTACTTGGTTAAAGAGATCATTTCTAAATATAACTTGACTATTACAAGAAGCAATAACTGTGATCCTGCAGACAGCACATTCTGCTCTCTGACTCTCACTGTCACATATCAATCAGTAAATATAGTTTTGACTCAGGTGAAGACTTCAGGAACACCAACTAATGTGGTAAGCAGCAGTTTAACCTGAACATATTCAGTTTGTGATTTTCTGTATAATTTGATGTAATAGACAGTTGTGTGTAGTTCACTGCCTTCCTTAACGTGTTTTATTTGGGGGGGGTGTGTGTGTGTCCTACAGGTGTATGTAAACCAGAAACGTATCTATCCAGCCTATAGCAATTCGGTCCTGCTCCTTTTTGGCACAGATATGGAGATCACAACAGTGATACAGGAGATCAACACAAAAATAATCTATAGGGGCTCTTCGTTCACCATCGACCTTCCTTTTTCTCTGTTTGGAGGAAACACTGAGGGACAGTGTGGTGAGTTATCAGAGAGCTTGCTATCAGTCGTGTTTATTGATGATTATATGCTCATATGAAATAAAAGGCAATAGATTGATTGGAAAAATGATCACCACTTGTAAAATTAAGGGCACAGGTTAGGGCAGTGGTGTCTCAGAATGGTCCAAACATCAGAAATTCTGTGAGTTTAGCAAGACTCATTTCAGAACTGATTTCATTTCGATTTAAATCCAATTCAAGTAGATTGAAACGTTTCATACATATTTCTGTGCATGCTAGGTCAGTAGATACATTCTTCCACATTACTCAACGTCAGACTAGATAAGTTAGATGCTAGCTTTCAAATGTTGCTGCTCACAGTAAACCTCAGATAAACAAATTGGGTTGAAAGCTAGGTTTGTCCAGTAGTTTGGGAGTTAATATTCTTTAGAAAACTGAGTAGCCTTTACATTACATCTAAGCCTATTCAAGATGTGAGGATTTCTAAATGGTACTTGATTTCTCTTGGTTTCTTATTTCGTATACCATGGATATGTGCAAAAATCTGCCTGCATCAAGAGTTGAGCAGAAACAAAGGTGAAGCCATCTGCTGAACATTATTATAAGTGTTGTCTGCAAGCGGTCTCAACTGTGCCTGCTTTGTGTGAAAGGATGTATGATTGACACCCTCTCCCCATCATACCATTAAGTGCTCTGTTTGTTTTGGTAGGTACTTGTGATAACTCCCAGGCCAATGACTGCCGCTCTCCAAATGGCCAGATAGAAAGCTGCTCAGAATCTGCAGGACTGTGGACTATCCTTGGGACAGGCTGTGTCACCCCAACCACCCCTTCAGTTACTACGACAACAGAACCTGTACCAACTTCTTCACCGCACCTATATCCAACAACGCAACCCACCTGCAAACCTGCTCTCTGTGAGCTCCTTATGAGCAGGTGAGGAAAACTCTAAACACAAAAAGGACTTTTCATAAGCTGCCTTTTTTATGTATTTATTTAGTTAATATCAAATGGTATTTACACAAATTAGAGATTGTTTCTAGTTTTGAATGGGTGTTTTTGCTCCTTTTAGCTTTATACTAACACCACTAAGTCTTACATTTCATGCTACACCTCATCTGAGACAGGGGATAAATTGTTCTGTCTGTCAATGTTTTTCTTATTCCATTTTTCCATTTCATTTCTTTGAACATATGGAATTTGAGTTTTTTTAAATCTGTGTGTGCAAATTGTTTGATAATTTTTCTGGTCTTCTAATATGCAATTATGGTCCCTCTAGTTTATTTGCACCATGCCACACACTCATTTCCCCTGCACCATTTGTGAGCTCTTGCACCTATGAAATTTGCAACGGTGGTAATAAGACGTGCTCCAGCCTGGAGGCGTATGCTGCTGAGTGTTCCAGTGCAGGAGTCTGTATTGACTGGAGGAGTGACACCGATGGACTGTGTGGTGAGACGTTTAGTTATTAGTGTATCTCAGCTTTTGGAGATCTGGAACATATTCAAATTAACATGGTTTTATGTTGTAGAGCATAGATGTCCAAGCAACAAAGTGTACATGGCCTGTGGCCCCACAGTAGAGCACACATGCAATGACAGGTACAGTAAACACTTTCTCACACTGCTGCATATGTTTTATTTGTTATAGGTTTCTTAATGTTCTTTACACAGTGTAAAAGTCAGAGATGCATGAAATTTACTTGCAGTTGTTCATACCCCTTGAACTTTGTCATATCTTGTTGCATAACTTCAGCATGTCCAACATGGAATTTATTTTACTATTCCAAAGAAGTACATAATTGTGAAGTGAAAGAAAGTTTTCAAGTCTTGTTTTTATTTCTCAATTGAATTTAAGTCAGACTTTGACTGGACCATTCTAAAACATGAATAGGCTTTGATCTAAACCAGCCGGCCATGCCTTGGTTGGTTTGTAGTTGTGCTATGTTCTTCATTTTCAAACAATGATGAACTGAACAGAGCTCTGTGTCATGTTCAAAGCTTGGGAGGCTGACGCTGCTCACAACTTCTCCACAGCTTCCCCACTGACCTGTCTGCAGTGTTCCTTGGTCCTCATGATGCTGGTTGTTAACAGTGTTCTCTAACAGGCCTTCATAGAACAGCTGCCCTTATGCTGAGATTATGTGGGGTCATTTTAATCTGTAAAGCACTTTGTGATGCAACTTCTTGTATGAAAAGCGCTTTATAAATAAAGTTTGATTTGATTAAGGGTGTATTCACACCAAGAAGGCCAGTTAGTTCACTTGCTTTGGTCCGGACCAAATGTTTCTTTTTTTTTTTTTTTTTTTGCTGCGGTTCCTAGTCACACTGCAGTAAATGCAACAGGACCAGAGTTTCTCAACAAAGAGACACGTGTGCTAAGGTCTTTCAGCCATTGGACAGTTAAATGTGTAGGTGGGGTAAAACAAGGAGGCCATGTGAAAATAGGTCAACATTGACCATGGAGAATGCTGTTATTATCTTATGAACAAGTTTAAGGAGTCTGAATACTTTTCTATGTGACATGAAGAAACAGATTACCTTTCTTTCTACCCCTGGATCAGTTATTAAAAATGTCAAAAGTAATCATCCCACTGCAATAATCTGTCTATCAATCCCATCAGATACAACAAGAAGTTCCAGACAGATGTGACCTCAGCTGCTAACTACACCAAGGAAGGCTGCTTCTGTCCTCAGGGCACCACACTATTTAACACAGTCTATGACACATGTGTTGCCTCCTGTGGTAAGACATTTTAGGAAAAGAAAGCTTTCAGTGAGTCCTCAGAGAATATTTCAGTTCCATCTGACTGAGCAGTCTTAGCGTTTCATTCACTGGGTAATGGGAGACCTGTTTTTAGCATCTGTTTCTTGTTAGTTTCAGGAGATTATATATAAAAAATATAAATAAAGCTGTTATTTATTTTAAGTATTTGATCTGCATTTTTAAATCACACTTTTCAAGAAACTTGCCTCTTATATATTTGAAAGAATTTCCAGGAAAAATTCTCCCTACCAGTTGAACTTACTGAAAATATTTCACACCAAATTTGGAGGACATGAGTTCAGTCATACAGCGGAGCAAAAAAGCATTTAGCAGCCACCGATTTGTGCAAGTTGTCTCACTTAAAAAGAGAGAGGTCTGTAATTTTCATCATAGTTACACTTCAACTGTGACAGACAGAATGTAAAAAAAATCCAGGAAATCAAATTGTATGATTTTGAAAGAATTTATTTGTATAATGATGCAGAAAATAAGTACAGTGGCTTGCAAAAGTATTCGCCCCCCTTGAACTTTTCCACATTTTGTCACATTACAGCCACAAACATGAATCAGTTTTATTGGAATTCCAGGTGAAAGACCAAAACAACAAAGTGGTGTACACGTGAGAAGTGGAACGAAAATCATACATGATTCCAAACATTTTTTTACAAATAAATAACTGAAAAGTGGGGTGTGTGTAATTATTCATCCCCCTTTGGTCTGAGTGCAGTCAGTTGCCCATAGACATTGCCTGATGAGTGCTAATGACTAAATAGAGTGCACCTGTGTGTAATCTAATGTCAGTACAAATACAGCTGCCCTGTGACGGCCTCAGAGGTTGTCTAAGAGAATGTTGGGAGCAACAACACCATGAAGTCCAAAGAACACACCAGACAGGTCAGGGATAAAGTTATTGAGAAATTTAAAGCAGGCTTAGGCTACAAAAAGATTTCCCAAGCCTTGAACATCCCACGGAGCGCTGTTCAAGCGATCATTCAGAAATGGAAGGAGTATGGCACAACTGTAAACCTACCAAGACAAGGCCGTCCACCTAAACTCACAGGCCGAACAAGGAGAGCGCTGATCAGAAATCCAGCCAAGAGGCCCATGGTGACTCTGGATGAGCTGCAGAGATCTACAGCTCAGGTGGGGGAATCTGTCCATAGGACAACTATTAGTGGTGCACTGCACAAAGTTGGCCTTTATGGAAGAGTGGCAAGAAGAAAGCCATTGTTAAAAGAAAACCAAAGTACCGTTTGCAGTTTGCCACAAGCCATGTGGGGGACACAGCAAACGTGGAAGAAGGTGCTCTGGTCAGATGAGACCAAAATGGAACTTTTTGGCCAAAATGCCAAACGCTTTGTGGTGTGACCTTCCAGCAGGACAACGACCCTAAACATAAAGCCAGGGCAACAATGGAATGGTTTAAAACAAAACATATCCATGTGTTAGAATGGTCCAGTCAAAGTCCAGATCTAAATCCAATCCAGAATCTGTGGCAAGATCTGAAAGCTGCTGTTTACAAACGCTGTCCATCTAATCTGACTGAGCTGGAGCTGTTTTCCAAAGAAGAATGGGCAAGAATTTCAGTCTCTAAATGTGCAAAGCTGGTAGAGACGGACCCTAAAAGACTGGCAGCTGGAAGTGCAGCAAAAGGTGGTTCTACAAAGTATTGACTCAGGGGGCTGAATAATTACGCACACCCCACTTTTCAGTTATTTATTTGTAAAAAATGTTTGGAATCATGTATGATTTTCGTTCCACTTCTCACGTGTACACCACTTTGTTTTGGTCTTTCACGTGGAATTCCCATAAAATTGATTCATGTTTGTGGCTGTAATGTGACAAAATGTGGAAAAATTCAAGGGGGCCGAATACTTTTGCAATTTGGTCAATAACAAAAGTTCACCTTAATACTCTGTAATGTAACCTTGGTTGGCAATGACAGAGGTCAAAGGTCACCTGTAGGTTTGCACACACTGTAGCTGCTATTGTGGCCCATTCCTCCATGCAGATCTTCTCCAGAGCTGGGATGTTTTGGTGCTATCGCTAGGCAACACAGACTTTCATCTCCCTCCACAGATTCTCTATTGACCCTTTGCATGTGATGTAGCGCTTTTTGGCCAGCGCCATTACGGACGGCGGAAGTACAGTACATAAACAGCTGGTTTGCGGCAAACGGCATGTTGGAGAACATTTTCTAGTTATTCGTATGGTTGTCATGATAAAAAAATGGTCATATCTTGCTGTGTGGTGGGTTGCACTAACAGGCAAGGGTATAAAGCTAATGTAGCATTTTACCGTATGCCTGGTGATGAAAATAGATGACGGCTATGGCTAGAAGCTATCAATCAGAAGGACTATCCCTCTAAGTACTCACGGATTTGCAGTGAACATTTTTTGCACGGTAAGATTCTTGTTTTCTTGCTTATTTATTTTATTTTTAGAACATCTACAGTCATTTATGACACCCTGACTAAGCTGACATTACTAACGGTTTAGTCAGTTAGGGTTGCCAACCGTCCCGTAAAAAACGGAATCATCCCGTATTCAAAAATCCCGTTAAAACAGCTTATTCTATGTAAATGTAAAACACGTAAAACTATTACTTATAAAACATCATAACAAATATTAATGTCTTACTTTTGCCATTATGAGGTACCTTTCCCCCTCGTGAGTGTAGCATCGCGTCCCAGTCAGCAACAAAAAACTGGTAAGCGTCTAGACTTTTGTACGCCTTAAGATCAGCACCGGTGTATGGGGATACTCCGTTGATAACATAGTGGTACAGGTCGTGTGGAGTGAAGTCAGGGAGGCGTGACGATTTAGTTAAGTCCGTGAATACGCCAGGAGGAAAAAGGTACGAGTCAGTATGTAACCCCGCTATCTTCAGCTTCTCCAAATACCGCTCTTTGTGTAGACCTACAAGGTGACTGACCTCAACTGACAACTGCATGACATCTTTATGACAAGAAGTAGTCATAACTGAAGTTAGAAAAACTAAAACTAACCACAGTCTGTCTTCTTTTTCGATTTTACCTCTTGTTTACTTATATTTTGTCGCTAGCGTATGTTTACGTCTGCCGTCCGTCATGGCCACGACACGAGATCAGGTGACGTACGTACAAAGGGTCAATAGGATTGAAGTCTGGAGACTGGCTAGACCACTCCAGAACCTTAGAATGTTTTTTATGTAGCCACTCCTTCGTTGCCTTGGCGATGTGTTTGGGATCATTGTCATGCTGGAAGATCCAGCCACGTTTCATCTTCAATGCTCTCACTGATGGAAGGAGGTTATTGCCCAAAATCTCACCATACATGGCCCCATTCATCCTTTCCTTAATATGGATCAGTCATCTTGGTCCCTTTGAAGAAAAAAACGCCCCACAGCATAATGCTTCCACCCCCGTGCTTCACAGTGGGTATGGTGGATTCTCCCAATCCTCTTCTGGATCATCCAGATGGTCTCTGGGAAACTTTAGTCAGGCCTGGACACCATAGTGTGTTACTATAGTAACCTTTGTTACTGTGGTCCCAGCTCTCTTCAGGTAATTGACCAGCTTCCCCCCGTGTAGTTCTGGGCTGTTTCCTCACCGTTCTCTAGACCATGTGTTCCCCACCAGGTGAGATCTAGCATGGAGCCTCAGGTAGAGGGAGATCATCAGTGATCTGGTATTTATTCAATTTTCTAATAATTGCTCCAACAGTTGATCTCTTCTCACCAAGCTGATTGCCTATTGTAGATCGGCTCATCCCAGTCCGGTACAGGTGGACAATCTTGTCCCTGGTGTCCTTGGTCAGCTTTCTGGTCTTGGCCATGCTGGAGGTTGGAGTCTGACTGTTTGAATGTGTGGACAGGTGTCTTATACAGATAATGAGTTCAGACAGGCGGCATTAATACAGGTAACGCGTGGAGGATAGAAGAGCTTTTAAAAGGAGTAGTAACAGGTCTGTGAGGACCAGACTTCTTGCTTTGTTGTAGGTGCTAAATATTTATTTTCTGCACCATTATACAAATAAATCATTTAAAAATCATACAATGTGATTTCCTGGATTTTTGTGCATTCTGTCTCTCATGTGTGAAGTGTAACTATGATGAAAATTACAGACCTCTCTCTTTTTAAGTGGGACAACTTGCACAAATCGGTGGCTGCTAAATGCTTTCTTGGCCCCACTGTATATATTCACCAGTCATGTTATTGGGCTTCTTAGAACTGGGTTTGGTGGTTCCTTTTTAGTACCGCTGTAATTCTTCATGGCATGGATTCAACAAGGTGCCAGAAACATTCCTCCGAATCCATATTAATCCATATTGACATGATAGCATTAGACACTTGCTGCATGTGGCTGTCCTTTGGCCACATCTCAAAGATGCTCTACTGGTCTAAGTTCAGTTAACTGTGGAAACCCAACTCGATGATGATAATGATAAAGAAATGCTTTAAGCTTTGTTACATAGTCCATACCAGAAGAAGCTTTCATGTGTTTTATGCTGAGTTCTGACTCCTCCATCTGAATATGGAGATTTATTGGCGCATACAATATTATTGGAGTTGGTTCAGGTCCAGGTTTGATGATCCCGTGTAAATTCAAACTCAGTTTTCTGTTCTTAGCTGACTGAAGTTGCTCCCAGTGAGGTCATCTTCTGCTGCTGTGGCAGCAGCCATGTTTTTTTCAGAGTAACTTAAATTCCATTTCTTCCACATTGTGATGCTCAGTGTGAACTGTAGCAGAAGACTTCACTACAGCTACTGTAGATGTCTAAATACATTTAAGCTGTCATGTGATTGGCAGAGCTATTTGTTATAGTAAGAAATTGAACCTGTGCACCTAATGAAGCAGTCGCTGAGTGTTTATTAGTGAATTAGCTGGTTATCACAAATGCCTGATACCAGCTGTCTATTCATGTTCCTGTACTCTGATTTCAGACTGTGTTGGACCAGATGGAAAACCCAAACAGGTGAAAAGTGTGCCCGGCACATATCTTACTGTACTCCAATAAATCATAACCTGTGGGTCTAAACTGGCTTGTTTCTCCTAACCAGCCAGGGGAAACATGGACAAGTGAATGCAACACCTGTGAGTGTGACCAGGATTCTATGAGTGTCCGCTGTGAGCCTGTCACGTGTCCTGAGGTCCAGAACCCCAACTGCACCGAGCTGGGCCAGCAGCTGCTCAACAGAACGGAAGGCTGCTGCACAACACAGACATGTGGTCAGTTCTCCTGTTAGACAGTACCATGTAAACACAACACTGAACCTGATTATCAGCCTGGGATCTGGATCTGACTAGCTCTGATAAATAAGGTTCCCTGTATGCTTAAACTTCCATTCATAAAAAAAACATGATCGATAATTCATTTCAGTATATTTATATAGCGCCGATTCATAACACATGTCATGTCAAGTCACTTTACAAGAAAAATAATTTCAATTAAATCATCCAAGCATTCCAATTAGTTTAATAGTTTTCAATCTAAGGAATCCCAGCAGATTGCATCGACTCATTGACTTACAGCATTCACTCCTCCTGGACCAACATGTAGCCACAGTAGACAGTCGTGTGTCGTTGACTTCACAGCAATCCCTCATACTGAGCAAGCATGAAGCGACAGTGGAGAGGAAAAACTCCCCTTTAACAGGAAGAAACCTCCAGCAGAACCAGAACCAGGCTCTGTACCAGCGGCCATCTGCCACGACGGGGGTTTGAGAAGACAGAGCAGAGACACAGAATGAACAGAAGATCTGGTGTTAGAGTACTTATATATATATATATATATATATATCTATATATATATATATATACGTCTGTATATATATATATATATATATATATATATATATATATATATATATATATATATATATATATATATACGTATGTATAGAGAGAGAGAGAGAGAGAGAGAGAGAGAGAGAGAGAGAGAGAGAGAGAGAACTCTTCACTGGATGAAAACCACAAAGTGCTTTACAATTATAAACATCATGTACATAAAACCAAAGAGATAAAAACATCAAAGTAAAATCGATAAAACATAAAATCATAAGAATCAGTCGAAATTTAGGTAAAAAGCCAGTGTGAGTGAACGTCTTCAGCTGCTGTTTGAAGGAATAAATACAGACCTGGGGTCTCGTTTATAAAACTGGGTCTGAAAACGACATAAGTCACTTTCTAAGCCAAGTTTGGGATTCCTGGAAAAAAAAAGGAAGTGGAAATATGTGCGGAACTTTAAGCACACTACGGCCTTGCTGCTTACACACATTTTGGACACAGAGGACACTGGTAGTACAACCGGTGAGATGGAAACATAGTGAATTTAAGCCACATTTTCAGACTTGAGACTGGTCTTTTATTGTGAAGCACTTTGGTCGCCGGTCAGTTTGGCTGAGTAAAGCTCTATATAGATGAACGTTAATTGATTAAAATAAACAGTTTTCTGTGCCTTCACATTGTGCTTTCTCCACCTCTCGGTTGCCATGGTTACCCGCGAAACAGCCCAGTCTATGGAGAATATTCACTAGTAACTTTGCATTGACCGTTTGTAGCTGTGTGTACTCAAAGTTTGATAGATGTAAAACTTAATAGGCATAAGTAAAAATGTTGCTGAGCTTAAGTACAGTTATGGTAAGGATTCTACTCAAAGTTTTATAAATAAGACCCCTGACAACTTCAAAATGGAGGAAATGCATTCCACAACCTGAGAGCCTCTGCTCTAAAACATCTGTCTGTTCTGTTCTTAAAATGAATTCGTGGAAATACCAACAACCTTTCACTGATTGATCTCAGGTTGCGAGAAGGGGAGTTTAGTTCTATATATGGAGGTTTCTTCCTGTTAAAGGGGAGTTTTTCCTCTCCACCATCGCTACATGCTTGCTCAGTATGAGGGATTGCTGAATGATTGCTGTGGTTGGAAAGTCTGCATCAACGGGGCCCAACCTCACGCCAATGACTGACGCAATCTGCTGGGATTCCTTAAATAGGAAACTTTTTAACTGATTGGAATGTTTGTATAAATGTATTGAAATGACTTCTTGTTAAGTGCCTTGAGAGGACATCTGTTGTGAATTGGCGCTATATAAACAAACTGAATTGAATTGAATATATAAGCAGGATCACCACGGCACAGAGCATAAGAAGTCACTCAGTACTAAAATGTTAAACTGAACTCCTAAATGGTCTGGAAACCAATGTAATGAGGATAAAACAGATGTACGGTGCTCTCTTTTCCAAATCTTGGTTAAAAGTCTTACAGCAACATTTTGGACTTGCTGAACATGTGTCATGCTTTTTGGTGAATTTAGGACCAAAATGCAGTGGACAAAAAAAAAAAAATGATTTAATCAAACAAAAGAACAAGGAACTTCCAGAACTCAGGAGGACCAGAAAACAGGAATAATTGACGACGGACCAGCGAATAATGACCGACAGAGCGCAGCTTAAATATACTGGGGAAATGTGAGAAGTGAGAGAGAGAAAACAGGGACTAATTAGTCGTTGCAGGTGAGAGAGAAAGCACAGGTGGAATCAATCAACAGCTGGGGCAGAGAGGAGGAATGGCAAGAAGGAAAAACAGAAAGGAAGGCAAAGAACAAAGCATAAGGAATAACTAGACAGAGAAGAAATCCTAAATAAGAACTAACTAAAGAGTAACTACAGGTAAGATATCCTGCAAACGATGTGGGCTACATTGATAACTGGAGAACTTTTTGGGAAAAACCTGGTCTGATCTGGAGAGATGGCATCCATCCCACTTTGGATGGAGCAGCTCTTCTTTCTAGGAATATGGCCGAATTTATTAGTCTTCCAAAACACTGACAACCCAGGGTCCAGATCAGGAAGCAGAGTCGTAGTTTAACCCACCTCTCTGCTGCTTCTGTACTGTTACCCACCCATTACCCTATAGAAACAGTGTCTTGCCCACAGTCAAAGTTAAATGGATTAAAAGTTAAGCCAACAAAAGCAAATTCTGGAAATCTCATAAAGATAAATACGACTTTGACTGGACACAAAAATAAATCTATTAAATGTGGTTTATTAAACATAAGATCTCTCTCCTCAAAGACTTTGTTAGTAAATGACTTGATTTGTGATAATCACATTGATTTCCTTTGTCTCACAGAAACCTGGTTGCAGCAGGAGGATTATGTCAGTATAAATGAGTCAACTCCTTCCAGTCATTTACATTTTCACATTCCTAGAAATACTGGGCGAGTAGGAGGAGTTGCAACCATTTTTCATTCTGATTTACTAATTAGTCCCAGACCAATTGATAGCTACAGTTCTTTTGAACATCTAACCCTTAATTTTCCTCATCCAAGTTGCAAAACATTAAGACCATTTTTGTTTGTAGTTTTGTATCGTCCACCAGGCCCTTACTCTCAATTCTTGGATCAGATCTCACATTTTTTATCTGACTTCGTATTAAATACTGATAGGGTCATTATAGTGGGGGACTTCAATATTCATGTGGACACTGAAAGTGATAGCCTAAATGCAGCCTTTAATGCTATTTTAGACTCAATTGGCTTTACTAGAAAAGGACAGGGATCGACCCACTCGGGTAAACACACTTTGGACCTTGTTCTGACATACGGTATTGAGTGTGAGGAAATAACAGTCCACCCACATAACCCAGTCCTGTCTGACCACTTCTTAATAACTTTTGAATTTATTTTAACTGACCATCTTAGATCTGAAAGAAAATTTCATTATAGTAGAGCTTTATCAGACAATGCTGGAACAATTTTTAAAGAATCTGTTCCAGTCTTACTTTCCTTAGTGTCTCAGGGTAACACAGTGGATGGCAGCAATTCCATCTCTAACCCTTCAGAAATTGATGGTCTGGTTCACAGCGTTACGTCCTCATTGCGTTTGGCATTAGATAGTGTAGCCCCCTTAAAAAAGAAAGTGGCTAGCCATAGGAGGCTGACTCCTTGGTTTAACGCAGAGTTGCATACTTTGAAGCAGAATACTAGGAAGTTGGAGAGAAAATGGCGCTCTACACATCTAGAGAATTCCTATTTAACCTGGAATAACAGTCTACTGCTGTATAAAAAGACCCTTCGACAAGCTAGAACAGCATATTTTTCATCATTAATAGAGGCGAATAAAAACAATCCTAGGTTTCTTTTTAGTACAGTTGCCAAACTTACACAGAGTCATAGCTCTGCTGAGCCAACTATTCCCCCAGCTCTTAGCAGTGATGATTTTATGGGATTCTTCATAAATAAAATTAATTCTATTAAAAATAAAATCATTGGCATCCTCCCAAACATGATTACTTCTTCCTGAGTAAATGAGGCAGCATCGGAAAGAACTGTAGAACCTCATTTGTGCTTAGGCTGTTTTGATTCAGTCAAGCTTTCGGAATTATCAAACATATTAGCTTCATCTAAACCTCCAACTTGTATGTTGGACCCAATTCCAACCAAATTATTTTAGGAAGTGTTCCATTTGGTTCCTGGCCCCATTTTGGATATGATGAATCTATCCTTAGTAAACGGATACGTACCACAAGAATTTAAAATAGCTGTAATTAAACCTTTACTCAAGAAACCTTCCCTTGATCAAGATGACTTAGTGAATCACAGACCTATATCTAACCTTCCTTTCTTATCCAAAGTCCTTGAGAAAATTGTTGCTAATCAAGTCTGTGAGCATCAAAACAGTAACGAGCTGTTTGAAGAGTTTCAGTCAGGTTTTAGAGCTCATCATAGCACTGAAACAGCACTGGTGAAGGTTACTAATGATATTCTCATGGCCTCAGATAATGGACTTGTGTCTGTTCTGGTTTTGTTAGATCTCAGTGCTGCTTTTGACACAGTCGATCATAATATTCTCTTAGAAAGGCTTGAACATGTTGCAGGGATCAAAGGAACAGCACTAGGCTGGTTTAAATCATATTTGTCTGACAGATTCCAGTTTGTTCATCTAAATGATCAACCTTCTTCACTCTCAAGGGTTACTTGTGGAGTTCCACAGGGTTCTGTGCTTGGACCAATTCTTTTCACCATATATATGCTTCCAATTGGTAGAATCATTAGACAGCATGGGATAAATTTCCACAGCTATGCAGATGATACACAACTATATTTATCCATAAATCCTGATGAACCCAGTCAGTTAGGTAGATTACAGGCATGTCTGGAAGACATAAAAACATGGATGAATCTAAACTTTTTGCTTTTAAATTCTGACAAAACAGAAGTTGCTGTCTTTGGACCAGAGGTTCTAAAAAAGAAACTGATTAGTCAATCACTTCATCTGGATGGCATTAAATTGGCCCCCAGTAATAACGTAAAGAACCTCGGCGTTATTTTTGGTCAAAACTTGACATTTAAATCCCATATTAAACAGGTTTCTAGGATTTCTTTCTTTCAGCTCCGGAATATTGCTAAATTTAGAAACATCCTGTCCAGGAGTGATGCTGAGAAACTAGTCCATGCATTTGTTACCTCAAGGCTGGACTACTGTAATTCTTTACTATCAGGTAGTCCACAAAATGCCATTAAAAGCCTTCAGTTGATCCAAAATGCGGCAGCAAGAGTTCTGATGAATATTAAAAAGAGAGATCACATTTCTCCTGTTTTAGCTTCCCTTCATTGGCTCCCTGTTAAATCCAGAATAGAATCTAAGATCCTCCTTCTTACATACAAAGCCCTTAATAATCAAGCTCCATCATACATCAGAGATCTAATTGTTCCATATGTTCCCAACAGAGCACTTCGCTCTCAGACTGCAGGTTTACTTGTAATTTCTAGGATTTCTAAAAGTAGAATGGGAGGCAGATCTTTTAGTTATCAGGCTCCTCTCCTGTGGAAGCAGCTCCCAGCTTTAGTCCGTGAGGCAGACACTCTGTTTACTTTTAAGGCCAGGCTTAAAACTTTCCTTTTTGATAAAGCTTATAGTTAGAGTTGCTTAGGTCATCCTGAGCTATCTCTGTAGTTATGCTGCTATAGGCTTAGACTGCTGGAGGACAGACTTACCAATTTTCTTCACTCTGCTACTCCCTTTTCTCCTACGACTCTCCAGTTGTATTACAGTAAATTCTGTTATTTCGACTGTTAACTTTGTTTTCTCTGTGTTTTTCTCTCCATAGAAGATCTACCTGGTCTGGTATCCTGCTTGGCTGCAATGCCCTGTTGGACGGGGGGCATCGACTGGGATGATCCTCCCAGTAACTGAACATCCACTGTGTCCTGTTATCAACTTTTTACTTTCTGTAACATAGAAAGTTCTCTTATATCAGATCTTCTGTTCCTTCTGTGTTTCTGCTCTGTCTTCTCAAACCCCCAGACGGTCGTGGCAGATGGCCGCTCCTACTGAGCCTGGTTCTGTTGGAGGTTTCTTCCTGTTAAAGGGGAGTTTTTCCTCTCCACCGTCGCTACATGCTTGCTCAGTATGAGGGATTGCTGAAGCATTGCTGTGGTTGGAAAGTCTGCATCAACGGGGCCCAACCTCACGTCAATGACTGACGCAATCTGCTGGGATTCCTTAAATAGGAAACTTTTTAACTGATTGGAATGTTTGTATAAATGTATTGAAATGACTTCTTGTTAAGTGCCTTGAGATGACATCTATTGTGAATTGAGGGGACAGAGGGGACCAAGGACAGACTTATAATAAGAACACTAGTGAACGAGGAAGAGAACAGGACAGAAGGGAATAAATACTGAAAGGTGGGGAAATAAGAAACCATCCTAATAAAAGTGAAGTTGAACAGAACTAAAGGGAAAATTATGAAATAAGGAAAAGCACTAAGACTCAAACACAAACACCTAACATCATGACAAGATGCTTAAGATTCTTTTTACTCAAACAAATACAAAGGCTGTTCCAATACTCTAAGCAAGATGAGATAAAAGCATGTATGATCATTTTCCATGTCAGGTCTGGTCAGCAAGGTTTGCAGTTTGGAGATACAGTGGCTTGCAAAAGTATTCGGCCCCCTTGAACTTTTCCACATTTTGTCACATTACAGCCACAAGCATGAATCAATTTGATTGGAATTCCAGGTGAAAGACCAAAACAAAGTGGTGTACACGTGAGAAGTGGAACGAAAATCATACATGATTCCAAACATTTTTTACAAATAAATAAGTGAAAAGTGGGGTGTGCGTAATTATTCAGCCCCCTTTGGTCTGAGTGCAGTCAGTTGCCCATAGACATTGCCTGATGAGTGCTAATGACTAAATAGAGGCACCTGTGTGTAATCTAATGTCAGTACAAATACAGCTGCCCTGTGACGGCCTCAGAGGTTGTCTAAGAGAATGTTGGGAGCAACAACACCATGAAGTCCAAAGAACACACCAGACAGGTCAGGGATAAAGTTATTGAGAAATTTAAAGCAGGCTTAGGCTACAAAAAGATTTCCCAAGCCTTGAACATCCCACGGAGCGCTGTTCAAGAGATCATTCAGAAATGGAAGGAGTATGGCACAACTGTAAACCTACCAAGACAAGGCCGTCCACCTAAACTCACAGGCCGAACAAGGAGAGCGCTGATCAGAAATTCAGCCAAGAGGCCCATGGTGACTCTGGATGAGCTGCAGAGATCTACAGCTCAGGTGGGGGAATCTGTCCATAGGACAACTATTAGTGGTGCACTGCACAAAGTTGGCCTTTATGGAAGAGTGGCAAGAAGAAAGTCATTGTTAAAAGAAAACCATAAGAAGTCCCGTTTGCAGTTTGCCACAAGCCATGTGGGCGACACAGCAAACATGTGGAAGAAGGTGCTGTGGTCAGATGAGACCAAAATGGAAAACTAACACTGCACATCACTCTGAACACACCATCCCCTATGTCAAATATGGTGGTGCCAGCATCATGCTCTGGGGGTGCTTCTCTTCAGCAGGGACAGGGAAGCTGGTCAGAGTTGATGGGAAGATGGATGGAGGCAAATACAGGGCAATCTTGGAAGAAAACCTCTTGGAGTCTGCAAAAGACTTGAGACTGGGGCGGAGGTTCACCTTCCAGCAGGACAACGACCCTAAACATAAAGCCAGGGCAACAATGGAATGGTTTAAAACAAAACATATCCATGTGTTAGAATGGCCCAGTCAAAGTCCAGATCTAAATCCAATCGAGAATCTGTGGCAAGATCTGAAAACTGCTGTTCACAAACGCTGTCCATCTAATCTGACTGAGCTGGAGCTGTTTTGTAAAGAAGAATGGGCAAGAATTTCAGTTTCTAGATGTGCAAAGCTGGTAGAGACGGACCCTAAAAGACTGGCAGCTGGAAGTGCAGCAAAAGGTGGTTCTACAAAGTATTGACTCAGGGGGCTGAATAATTAAACACACCCCACTTTTCACTTATTTATTTGTAAAAAATGTTTGGAATCATGTATGATTTTCGTTCCACTTCTCACGTGTACACCACTTTGTTTTGGTCTTTCACCTGGAATTCCAATAAAATTGATTCATGTTTGTGACTGTAATGTGACAAAATGTGGAAAAGTTCAAGGGGGCCGAATAATTTTGCAAGCCACTGTATTTGGGAAAAAGCAGGTTCTGATGAGCTGTTTGGAGTGTTGCTCAAGGAAACACAGCAGAGTCAAAAATGAACCCAAGGTACCTGGGGCTCGGCTGGACCGAGTAGCCTAGAGTACCAAGGTGCAATCTGGAGCAATTATTCATGTTTCAGATTTCTCCCAGTTCAGCTACAGGAAGTTGTCGCCAAGCCACTGTTCAACAGAAGCTAAACATTTAAATAAGGGGGACAACTTCCCAAACTCTTTTGGCTTAAAAGAACGGTAAAGCTGGATGTCATCAGCGTAGAATTGATGGAAAGCAGGAAATCACCTAATTTATGATCCTAGGGGTAATATGTACGGGACAAAAAGAACTGGACTAAGAACTGAACCCTGCAGTACCCCACAAGTCAGGTTTTTATAGTTTGACATTAAGTGATTAGTAAAAACCCTAAAAGATCTGTGGGAAAGGTATGACTTAAACCATTCCAAAGTCACACCAGATACCCCAACTACATCCCAGAGCTTGTATAATAGATATTATAATTCTATAATAGAATCACTGATCATGTGTTTGTCTGTCATATTCTCCGTTAACTGTTGAATGATAATAATTGTAAATCAAAACCTAAGAAAGTTAGACCCCTAACAACTTTATCTCTTTTCACTGTAGAGTTGTGCAGATTGTAATGCTTCATACAAGTCCTGACCTTAATGATAAACCTTGATATTGATCCATATGTACTTTTTGTATGAGTCTGGTACTGCTGTTACCAGATATAAAAAGATGAATGGTTGTTAGTGTGAATACAGCCCTCCTGGAATCGAAGCCAAATCAAAAAGTCTCTTTTTAACTTCCACATTAAGTCTAAACTTCCAGAACTGCTGATCTCATTCTTAATGTGTGCTGCTGTATGAGAAAGTATTTTGGTTGATTTACAGTAACATGTTTGCATCCAACAGAATGCCGCCTGAACCTGTGTGCTGCTCCTACTGCCTGTCCTCTGGGCTTCCAGCTTCACATCACCAATGGGACCTGCTGCCAGTCCTACCAGTGTGGTAAGTGACTCTAGTCTCTCAGGAGTTACTGCATCACTTCTGGATGCCAGGGTGCCACTTACCTCCTGAGGTAAAACACAACAAACAGGTCAGAAATGAGAAACGACATAGAGGTATTTTCCAGTCAATAATATACCCTGTCAGATTTACAGCTGAAGAAGAAGAGAAGGCAGCCCTGTTGTCTCCACATGTCTACAGTTTGTGGTTGTTCTTAGTTTTCCAGGGAGAACAGAGAAATCTGTTATGTGTCTTCTGCACATCCATGTTGTATAAAATAGTTTTACAACCTGGTAAAGATCTGATGCTTCATATGTTAAACCTTAGAACTGAAAGACACACGTAGACGTATACAACTAATTCATGATGAGTAAAATAATAAGACAACAGCTCAGGCGTGTCATAAAATGTAGCATAAATATATATCTGAAAACTCATTTGAAGAGCTTCTCACAACAATGACATTTACAAATATTGTTGGGGAAAATGTTATGATATAACCGTGTTAAATTAAACCTAACTTGTCTGTTTTCTGTCTCTGCAGTTCCTAAAGGTGTATGTGTCTATGACATGACTGAGTTCAAGGTGAGGAAACTCAAAAAGCTGCTACAATCAGCATCATTGAGTGATTGTCAGATTCTTCAGTTTGTTACCAAATAATTAGTTTAGCTATTAAAGTGTTTTTCACGGAGGTACAGAACAAAAGAAAGAAAGAGAAATACAGAGCAACAGTTCATCACTTAATATAGTAATTGAGCTAAAGAGCTACTTGTGGCTCCAGAGCTGATTTAGCAGATAAAAACTTTGATCTTATCTCAAAACCTTAATTTTTAATTCATTGTTACAGTAAAACTGCAAAAGGAAAAAATGTAATTGGTCTGAGTGACCAGTTAGTTATGGTTTCTGTGCCAGGGCATGTCACTATAAGAAACTGGTTTAGTATTATCTCTTCAGTACAGGAGTCATAACATTGGCTAGGACCAAATCTACACTGGCCCCTGTTGGCCCCTGTCTAGAACCGCCAATGCTAATTTTAATACCTAAGAGGCCAGTTTTCCCCCATTAGGCACGTTTCCCCCATCGGAAATTCAGGGTAATTTGACCATACTTTCCTCATCAGGGTAAAACTGTTGGCCCACTCCTCTAAAACGTTGTGTCTCCAAACAAAAGTGGCCCTTAAAATAAATAGTTAAGACGTCCCCAATTCACGACGCTCTTGGCAGTGAGTAGCATCACTGATCAGCGGGAACAGGTGCCACAGCATGAGAAATAACAGAGATATTAGAGATATTGACATGGAAGAAGCAGGGCTTGTTGCTGCGTTTCAGTTGGCTGTTGTTAGAAACTGTTTCGCCAGCAATTCTTCTTATTTTTACAAAGCCGGTTGTTTGGCAACATCTGCTCATTTCCCTCTGAATTACAACCAATCAACATGAGTTCATTACAGATCCCACTCAGCAACTCTACCGGGCCATACCGACTACATACTGCCATACAGGTACTCTGTTGGTTCCTGAAATGGCCCCAAAAACAGCCCTGGCAGCCCAGCCCGTTTTGGTGGAGACACGCGCATACCGGGAAGGTCCAGTCAAATTACCCTGAAGTTCCGATAGAGGAAACGCACCTATAATGTCATTATCTACAGAATGGGATAGAAACTGTAAGCAGTGGACAGTGTCAGGGTGTGTTGTATGATTGAGAAGCAGTGAAGACTCACTGTGACTTTACCAACAAAACAATGATGTATTTCCTTGTCTCTGTCGTTGCCATAACAACACCCGGTGTGTCCTGGTGTTTCCACAGGTGTGGGAGGTATAACCACTGGGGTTTGTCTCACTCATCAGCCTGCTGACTAGAAAATATACAGAGCTTCTTTTAATGCAACACATCTACGCTTTTATTAGAAATCATATTTTATAAGATGCAGAGATATAAAGCAAGCTCTGTTTATTTCATTTCCATGTGGACCTTTAGGAGGTTGCATATAAAAAAATGGAAGAACAGCAGAACATCTACAGAACAGTGGAGAAGTGCAGCAGTCTGTTATTATGAAGAACAGACTGAAATGACCCTGAAAACATTTTTTTTCCACTAATGTTCAAAGTTTGGCTCCCTTGCTTATTTCTTAACATTTATCGGCCTCTAAATTACTGTGCTGACTTTAATGATGATTTTAGTGAACTGCTGTCTATAATCTGTGTTGATTTTGACTGTGTAATTACTGTTGGTGATTTTAACATCCATGTTGACAATCCCCAGAACAAAGGGTCTAAAGACCTGAGTAACACTCTGGACAACTTTGGGCTGACTCAGCATATAACAGAGCCCACACATAATAAGGGTCATGTTTTGGACTTACTGATCTCAAAGGGTCCGGGCATTTCCAAGATTAATGTGGGTGACGTGGGCTTGTCTGACCATTGTTGGGTTTTCTTTGAGAGTATAATTTCGGTTCACATAAATGTTTTACCGGAGGTTTCCACAAAACAATGTATAACTGGAAACACTAGATCTTTAACCAGGTCTTCTCTCTAACACCTGCCCTGTCAGGGGGTTCAGTCAATGAACTTGTCAACAGCTTTAATGCTAAAATATTAAATGTTATGGATACTATTGCTCCCACTAAGGCAGTGTTTCTCAAACTATGGGGCGAGGCCCACTAGTGGGGTGCAGAGGTATTGCAGGTGGGGCGTGAGATCAATGGGATTTAAATAGTTTTCCCCCCCTAGATTCTGTCGTTGTGAATGTTTCACTGCACTGTAAATTAAATCAACCAGCTCCCCCCCCTCACAAAATTAAAAACACTCAAATAAATGAGCAATTGTGATCATCATTGTAAACAGAACCAGGACCTGGAACATCGGGCTGGGAGTTTGACGTCAGAATATATCGCAGCAGAACAAAACAAGCTGAAGTAGCCGCATTATCAGAGATTCCATCTACAAAATGTACAAATATCTAAAAAGATCAGGGAACGTTTCAGAGTCAGAGAAGTCACACGGTCAACCACGGAGGAAATACAGGGATGAGTATCTTGCTCTTTATTTTATTATAATTTTTTTTTATTTTGTACTTTTAAAAGCTTTGTAAATTTGATAAAACTACAACTTTGTAAATTTGATAAAACTACAACTTTTATTTTCTCCAACTGTGAGCTGAAGTTCTACATGTAGCAACGACTGACAGCATATATTTCTGAGCCGGTTTTATACCAGTGTGCAAACCCCTTTTTCCAACTAATTTATACCCTTAAAAACTTGTAGACTAACTCGGCTATTTTAATAAATAAAATACTTTAAAAATCAGGCGTGGTCACCATTCTGTTGGGGCGATAAAAGCATGGGGGTTCCTTTGTCCAAAGTGGGGAATGATAACAAAGTTTGAGAAACACTGCCCTAAGGTGAAGGTTATCTCTGGAAAGAAAACGTCTCCATGGAGAAATTCCACACTGGTGAGAAATGAAAAAAGGGAGTGTCGGAAAGCCGAGCGCAGATGGAGAAAAACAAAACTTCAGTTTCATTATGACATCTATAAAGAGAAACTTCACTCTTATAACTTACAACTGAGGAATGCAAGGAAGTCATAGTTTTCTGACATCATCACCAGAAACAGTCATAGTGCTCGCACATTATTTGCTGTAGTCGACAGGCCAACAAACTCTCCTGTGTCAGTAGCACCTGAACTCTATTCCACCAAGGCCTACAATGACTTTGCCAAATTCTTCACAGACAAAATCCAAAATATTAGACAAGCGGTTGGTTGATTAATGGCAGGTTCAGGTTATGTACAGTGTCCACGGAAAATCCGTTTAAAGACCATGAAACAGTTTTATCTCATAAACAGCAAAGATCTGGAGGACATCTTACGTCAACTGAACTCCTCCTCTTGCTGCTTAGACATCCTGCCCACAGGCTTTTTCAAAAAGGTCTCAAAGATCTTGGAGTCAGATCTGTTACAGATTGTGAACTCATCTTTAATGTCGGGGTTTTCCCAGAGCCACTGAAAACAGCTGTAATTAAACCCCTGCTGAAAAGAGACAATCTGGACAAGACACAAATGAACAACTACAGGCCCATGTCCAATCTTCCATTTTTAAGTAAGATCATTGAAAAGGCTGTTTTTCATCAGCTAAATGACTTCTTAAGACAAAGCAACTGCTATGACGTCTTTCAGTCAGGTTTTAGACAGCACCACAGTACTGAGACTGCTCTGACCAAAGTCATCAATGACATCCGTTTGAATGCTGACAGTGGAAAAATGTCAGTGTTAGTTTTACTGGATCTCAGTGCTGCATATGATACAGTTGACCACATTATTTTACTCAAACGACTGGAGAACTGGGTGGGTCTCTCTGGCACTGTACTAAACTGGTTCAAAACGTACTTAGAGAACAGGAAGTACTTTGTGTCAATAAGTAACTTTACATCTGAGCAGACAGGAATTACATGTGGGGTTCCCCAGGGTTCCATCCTGGGACCTCTTCTGTTTAACATCTATATGCTCCCACTGGCACAGATAATAAATAACAACAATATAAGTTACCATAGCTACGCAGATGACACACAGATATATATTAGAATGTCACCAGAAGACCAAGGGCACAGGGTACAGGCTCTTGGCAAATGCATTGAGGGAATTAATGACTGGATGTGCCACAATTTTCTGCAGTTGAACAAAAACAAAATGGAGGTAATTGTCTTTGGAGCTAAAGAGAAAAGATTGAAGGTCACCACAGGGCTTCAGTCCATACACCTAAAAACCACCAACCACGTCAGAAATCTGGGTATAGTGATGGACTCAGACCTAAACTTTGAAAAACACATTAAGGCAATCACAAAATCAGCCTACTATCACCTTAAGAATATCTCAAGGATAAAAGATCTGATGTCTCAGCAGGACCTGGAAAAACTAGTCCATGCATTCATCTTTAGTCGGCTTGATTATTGTAACAGCGTCTTTACAGGTCTACCTAAAAAATCAATTAGAAAACTGCAGCTCATCCAGAACTCTGCTGCTCAAGTTCTCACTAAGACCAAAAAAGTGGAGCACATCAGTCCAGCTCTGAGGTCTTTACACTGGCTGCCTGTCTGTCAGAGGATAGACTTCAAAGTTTTGCTGCTGGTCTATAAAGCTCAGAATGGTTTAGGACCAAAATACATCAGTGATCTCCTGACCCAGTATGAACCTACTCGACCCCTCAGGTCATCTGGATCTGCTCTTTTATCAGTTCCCAGAGTCAGAACTAGACATGGAGAAGCTGCGTTCAGCTTCTATGCTCCACATGTCTGGAACAAACTCCCAGAACGCCTCAGATCAGCTGAAACACTCAGTTTATTTAAATCCAGGTTAAAGACCCACCTGTTCACAGCTGCTTTTGATTAGGTTTTTATTCTAAGTTTAATCTGCACGGCTTCTTTTAAGATTTTTTTTTTCTCATTTTAAATCATGGTTTTTATTCCTGTACTTTTGCTTTTTCTGCACCCTGCTGTAATGCATTTGATGTTTTATGTGAAGCACTTTGAATTGTCTTGTAACATGAATTGTGCTATTCTAATAAACTTGCCTTGCCTAAAATATTTTTCTAGGTCCTCATTTCCCTTCCCTTAGAACAGAATGTTGGCCTACAGTATCTTCTTTGGACTTTACCTGTCAGCTTGATTTTTGCTCTGTCATCATAAATAGATCCTGAGCTCGGTGAGAGCTTCTTTGGAGTTTAATGCCTGAGAAAAGTAACCAAAGTAATCTGTGGTCTTACAGCCTGGTGCAAAGATACCAACACCTCAAACAGTATCAGAAGCTCCTCTGGAGGAACCAGCAGGAGCCACAGCAGCTTCAGAAGCAGGAGGTGGAGGTGGACAGGAGGAGTCCTTTAATCCTGCTCCCTGCCAGGAGTGTTACTGTGGGCCTGCAACAGACCCCAGCACCAAACTCAACATCATCACATGCAAACCTGTTGTCTGCAACACAAGCTGCTCTGAGGTAAGATGACTCACCACACATCTTATACAGGTTACTATGGAGAACAAAACATTCATTCACCACCTTCACAGTCAGTGAAAAGCACCAGGCTGCACCCAACAGCTCATTCTGTAGAAAAATAATGTGTAAGATAAAAAGTCAAAAGTCATTGCAGTGTGTAAAACAAAGTTTTGCATTCAGTAGAACCTGAAAAACTGGACAACATAAACCCAAAAACTCTGTTTGATCAAAAAACTGTATGTCGCTAAATTATAGAAGAGTCAAAAAACAAAGAAATTAGCAGAAAACTGCAAAGGGTCTCAGACCTTCCTGTAAAGTCTTCCTGGAGCCTAAACCTAAAGAGGGACGTGATAACAAAGCTCTCTTTTTTTTCTTTTTTCTTTTTGAAACGTTCGTTATTGAGTTTTTCCACATACTATACAGTCCAACATAGACAATACAGAAAGCGAGCCGGTTCTGGCAACATTTCCACATCATGAAAATATCCACAATGCCTTTAAAGAGTAACTGAACCCCAAAACAACTTGTTTTTGCTTCTAAACTGTATAAATTGGTCTTTACCAATGCAATCTTTCAGTTTGTGGGATTTTATTTACATTTTGGTGTAAACTTGTTTAATTCTCCACTTTTAGGTCTAAAAACGTCTTAGTGCTGCCCCCTTAGGGTTGAACTGTGGCTACTGCATTTGAATTTTGTGATTGGTGGAGAGCGGTATATCTTTACGTCACAGTCATGGCCTCACAGACACGCCCCGTGGGTTTGGGGATAAAACTATCAGACACACTGGCCCCGTGAAGAATTTGGAGTTGGATTGCGTTTTTCAGGTTACCATTATTACCACATTAGCACTTAGTTACCATAGCTAACATACTGTTTTGAACGTTAGCCTATGTTAGCATTACCACTCAGAGACTGGACCCATCCTGTCTCTCTCTCCCTCAGCAGCAGCGCCAGCCTCGGGCAGCGCTGACTCAGCGCCCCGAGCCAGCGGCTCTAATTGATACGGCCCGCGGCCGCTGGGCTCCATAAAACCTCCCTCTACTCCTCTATCTCCGGTGACGACGGAGGAGATCCGCTGGTTCAGAGCACCGAGCTCGGTGCTGCTGAGGCAGAGGGAGACAGGAGGAGTCCGGTCTCTGAGTGGTAATGCCAACATAGTCTAACGTTCAAAACAGATGAACGTCGATCAGATCGATCAGTCGCAAAACTGCCAACGTCGCTTTGGTCACTGTCCATGTTTCAGTGTCACATTAAGCGAGCTGTCACTGTCCTCCTGAACACACCCCCATGTTCCCCCCTCCGCTTTTCCTCCACACTTGGCCACGCCCCTCATTGCCTCCTGGCACCGCCCACTTTGTAGAATTTTCAAATGTTGTCTGGGGGCGGAGTTATGATTTTTCATGGGGTTCAGTTCCACTTTAAGTTGAATCTGAGTTTAACTAATAACATATGTGGCTTTAGAAATCAGATATATACATACAGTTATTACTGTGAACACAATCACTAAAACAGAACAGAAAAAAAGAAAGAAAATAAATAAAAGAAAAATTGTATTAAAAAAAGGGTGGATGCCGATATTTCCACAGCAGTTAGGAAAACCTTCCTGGAATAGTTATTTTGTATTGTATCCCGTTAAGCATTAGCCCTGTCTTTCAAATCATGAAAGCATGACCACACCCTCCTGAATTAGTCTCTGCAAAGAGTACCTGATCTTTTTCTACTTCCAAGTGCACAAGCAGACAAGTGAATAGCATGACCTTGTGCGTTGAATGACTTTTCAATGTGTTATTATTTATTATTCCAAA
This sequence comes from Valencia hispanica, assembly GCA_963556495.2. Classification (NCBI taxonomy): domain Eukaryota; kingdom Metazoa; phylum Chordata; class Actinopteri; order Cyprinodontiformes; family Valenciidae; genus Valencia; species Valencia hispanica. The sequence continues at coordinate 866,785 of OY747701.1, read as the reverse complement.
AATAGCTGGATCAATATGGCATTGCAGAGCCTTTAACAATGTTAAGAAAATGTTTGTCCAAAATAATAAAAGCTCAGAACAACCCCAGAACATGTGAGACAGCGATGCTGATGCCTGATTGTAACGTATACACATAGGATCCACATGAGGAAACCAAACACCTTGCTTGGTTCCAGTTTAGACCAGTGGAGTCTGTGTATTACGTATCTTAGACTGTATTAAGCCATGCCTGGTGCAGATTGAGGCTGAGTGTGTTCCTCAGAAATGTCTGCGCCAAGCTCATCTTCCCATGCTAGTCTCAAGTGCTGCAAAGAATTGGGAACAATAAATTGGGACAATTTATTATACAGAGTTGAAATCCCCCTTATAATATTTGTAACAAAGCTCTCTGAGCTTATAGTGAGAGTTTCTGATTGGCTGAAGTAGACACAGTAGTATCGTCTAAATCAGTGTTTCTTAACCCTGGTCCTCAGGGCCCACTGTCCTTCATGTTTTAGCTGCATCTCTGCTCCAGCACACCTGATTCGAATGACAGCATTAGCTCTTGTATATCATCAAGTGCTGCAGAAACCAGTTAATCACCTAGTTACTCAGGTCAGGTGTGTGGAAGAAGGGAAACACCTAAAACATGCAGGACAGTGGGCCCCGAGGACCAGGGTTAAGGACCCCTGATCTAAAGGACAGAAAACCGTCTGATTTAGCTGTTCTACCTAAAACTGGTTTAGAACATTTCAATTCATAGAGAGAGAGCAATCATTTCAGCCGCTGCATGGCTGTCCCATGTGGGCGGAGTCTGATTGGCTGTCCTGTTCCTGACTCTGTCTGCAGGGTTTTGAGTACCAGACGGCTCCAGATGAGTGCTGCGGGACGTGTGTTCAGAAGAGCTGTGTTCTCACCACTCCTGGGAACAACACACTGGATGTCATTCAGGTCTCTTTTGTACTATGTCATGGCATATTAGTCACAGCAATATAAAGCTACATAGCCTTTAGTTATAATATAGTAGAGGTTTGATTTATGACCTTTTTATACCTCCTCAGCATATATTTAGTCCTGCTGCCTGGAGCTGACTGCTCTCCATTTCTGCACAGGTCAATAATACTTTTGTTCCACCTGGTGACAAGTGTGTGCAATACACATGTGAGAAGAACAACGGACAGATTGTGATGAAGGAAACAAGGACCACTTGTCCCCCCTTCAACCTGTTGGACTGTGAACCTGTGAGTTATCCAATTTAAAGATGAAATATAGTCAACGTCATATTTTCCTAAAGTCTCATATTTGATCTAGTTTGAGGTCATGAAACTATGGCAAGATGGTGACAAAGAAAAAAAACATTTTCAAAAAAACAACAAAAAGCTGACTAATGGATTCTTTACATATAAAAAGACACTTTCTCACACAGTTTTGGACACTTGAAATAACACTGACTGGATGTCATATTTGTTGCCATGAATTCCAGTTAGTAATAAGCATTGCTTTGAAGCCGTTAAGAGTTGTGTGAGAGAATCATCCCCTTTCATTTTAGAAAAGATGGACCAGAGCCTTCTATGCTGAGCAAGATGACGGCTGACTTTAGGATTCCTACTTACAGCACCCTGGAGACACTTTAATACAGCAAATGTTACTACAGTACAACACCAACTTCATCTATCTTTAGATATGCTCATTTAGCATGGTACAAATGAATGAAGCGGAAGTAAAGGGATTTTCTGTATTTGTCTTCAGCCCCTTTTACTCCTTTTGTCCTTAAAACCAGCAACATTAAGGACCTGTCAGACATCTTCATGCATATAGTATGGCACACCAACAAAGACATGGTCATTAAGTTCTTAGTCTGAGCAAAAGAGAGCTTTAATCAGAGAAGCAGTCATGCTACAAGGTCACTGATAGAGCTGCACAGATCCACAGGTCAGGTGGGAGAGTCTATTTAATATTTGTTCACTAAACAAATCTGTTCTTTATGGAAATGTGGCAGAAGTGACAAACTGTTAAAAGAAAGCCATCACCAACACATGTTGCCACAAGCCATGCAGGGGACACACAGGGGAGGTGGAACAAGGGGTTCCAAAACGAATGGCTTTGACCTACATGCTAAATGCTGTGTGGCAGAAAACTAACAGCATCATCCCCACCATAAAACATGGTGGTGGCAGTATCATGCTATGGTTTTAATGCTTTTGCAATGCTTCGTAAATTAAACTCGCAGTAGGAAAATGATCCAGATGGAAATAATCCCTCTAACCCAATCTTGTTCCCATCCAGGGTACTGAGACCATCGATGCCTCCGGCTGCTGCAGAACCTGTAAGTTAACACATTCTGTACAGACGAACGGATGGATGGATAGATGGATGTATAGATGGATGGATGTATAAAGAGCTGCTATGTGTTCCAGGCCAGCTCCAGAGTGTGTGTAAGGTGGACAGTAAGCAGACCATGATTGAGGTGAACAACTGCATGAGTGCTGAGCCCGTTAATGTCACCTCATGTGTGGGACATTGCAGAAGCTCATCCATGTAAGTATATGTGTAAATATTTCTTTAGTTCATAATAATCTTCAAAGGTTATTTTAGAGGTTTACTGATAATGATGCATAGAAAATGTTAGACATAATAACCCAGAAATATAAGGAAATATGCAGATAGTTTGTTACCTTGCTTTTTCAGTGGAAGAAGCATTTTCCATTGCAGAGTATGCTGAATCTGTTCATTGTTTGATTTTGGGTTTATTTGTATGTCTAAATGTATAGCTTTCAGGGTACTAAAATACTTGTATAAAGTATCCTTCATGTAAAAACTTGGGTAAAATACTTTTACTTAATGAGCATCTATTAGTATTCAAATCTGAAAAACATGAAGCTTGGGAGAAATGGTCCATTTTCCATAGTAACCCAATAAAAACTGCCAGCTGCTATCTTTGTGGATTTCTGCAGGTACTCAGCTGCCGCTAACACTATGATGCATCACTGTGAATGTTGCCATGAGGCCACAACCAGCATGAAGCAAGTGGAGCTGAGCTGTGCTGATGGTACCAGAGTCCAGCACAGTTACATCCATGTGGACAGCTGCAGCTGCAGCAGGGAACGATGCACAGCGAGCTCCACCACCACAGCCCAGCGCCGCAGGAGACGCTGACCGCTTCCTCATTTACTTCTTCCACACGCAATGTGCTCTTCTACAGGCTCACTGTTAGAAATAAAACTACTTCTGTATTTCTCATTGATAATAAATTACATATATCTGCAAAATAATCTTTCGTATCAAGAACCTTTGTGGGAAATGGGGAAAATTATTGAATGAAAAACTGGAGGTAAACACAGTTAAGACTGGACTTGAGCTCATAATCTACACTGATACCAGAACTTAGGTTAGGTGCTGGCAAACAGGTTGATGAAGTTGTTAATCAATGGTACAATAACAATAATAATAATAATAATTGTTAGCACCAGAAATTCAGCAGATTGATTGATACATTTAAAATGATGGCAAAGCATTATTTAATTTTATCAGTCAACTACAATCTAATGTTAGCACAGCTCTGTAAAGTGTTTTTCATCACTCAATGTGGGCGGGGCCAGGGCTAAGCTCTAGGTTACTGGCTCTTTTTTCTTTTCTCATCTTCACATGTCTATCACCAAATGTCTTTGTCACTCCTTTTTTCTTCTTTTATCACTCACACACACACACAGAATTTTTTTATAATATAACTATTTATTTCTCTCTCACCCTTCACACCTTCACAACTTTCTTCTATTTTTCTCTTTCTTATATCTCTGCTTCTGGATTTTCAATCAGGCAACCCCAAGCACAAACTAATAATAAACTTGTGTTTATCTGTTTCTATGGTGATATGGACTTTACAACTTTGGTCTCAAAACTATGACTACTCTAAGGTTTGTTACATGGAATGTTCATGGAGCTGGCACTAGAGAGAAAATAGTTAAGATTCTTAACCAGCTTAAAAGATTGAAGGCAGATGTCGTCTTATTACAAGAAACCCATAAATCTACCTCAGCTGCAGATGATCTTAAATCCCCTGAGTTTCCTAATGTGTTTTCTGCATGCTATAACTCTAGACAAAGGGGAGTAGCAATTTTAATAAATAAAGTTAATTTTACAGTAATAGATACAGTTACAGATACAGAGGGTAGATTTATTATAGTAAAACTATCTATACATAACCAAAAGTTATGTATTGTCAGTATATATGGTCCAAATGTTGATGACCCCTCATTCTTTCATTCCTTCTTCTCTGTGCTCCTTGAACACATGGATTGCTCACTTCTTCTTGGGGGCGACCTCAACTTTGGTTTAAATGAAGAAATAGACAGGCTCAGCACAGCAGGGACTCAGCGCAGCTGGAAATCTATAGATATAGTCAAACAGTACATGAGCGATTATGGACTTTGTGATGCATGGCGATCTCTTCACCCCAACGACAAAAAATATACTTTCTTCTCAAATGTCCACCATTCGTATTCTCGACTGGATTATTTGTTAGTCAGCAGCTCACTGTTGACTGACATTTCAGACACTGAGATACACCCTATAGCTGTTAGCGAACATGCTCCTGTTTCTCTAACTCTAGTAAATAAAAAAGAAACGCCTCAAAGCAAAAGTTGGAGATTTAATATATCATTAAATAAGGAATAAGCCATTTATTAAATATTTCAAAAAGGGTGGGCTTCATATTTGGAGTATAATGACCTACCTGGTACGTCGCCATCCATTCTTTGGGAGGCAGGAAAAATAATCTCATTCTCATCAAATAAAAAGAAAATAGAAAACCAACACATCATTACAAGCTTCCTTGGAGGAGGAGAGACTAGGCAAATCCGTAAAGCAAAGCTAGAATTAAATGAAATTATTAATAAACAGACCCAGTTCTTAATTCAAAGACTTAGGATAGAAAACTTTGAACAAGGTAATAAATCAGGTACATTTTTGGCTAACCATCTTAAAATAAATAAAGAAAAAACAACTATATCTGCTATTAAAGAGTATATGATCCTGAAAGAATAAACAACACTTAAAGAATTTTACAAAACTTTATACTCACCGGAGATAAACCCATCAGATCATGAAATTGAACAGTTTCTTGATAAAATAACATTACCTAAATTATCAGAAATTCAAGCGATGGCCCTGGATTCACCACTAACAGCGGCTGAACTCCAGGAGGCCCTTGAAAGCATGCCCAATAAAAAGGCTCCAGGCCCAGATGGATTTCCAGCAGAGTTCTATAAAGAATTCTGGAATATTCTGGCACCAACATTCCACAGAATGCTACAGGAAACCAAGAAAAATGGCCGACTTCCATCAAATATTAATTCTGCCTACATTAGTCTTCTACTAAAATCAGGTAAAGACCCTTTGTTTCCTACCAGCTATCGTCCCATATCCCTCATTAATGTTGATCTTAAAATAATCTACAAAATCCTCGCAAAAAGGATAGAGAAAGTAACTCCTCTTATAATAAATCCTGATCAAACTGGTTTTATTAAAGCGAGACATTCATCCACAAATTCACGTAGATTAATAGATTTAATAGATTTAATAGATTTTTCTTACTGTAAAAACATTAAAACTAATATATTATCTCTAGATGCAGAAAAAGCATTTGATAGAGTTAACTGGAAATTCTTATTTGCAACCTTACATAAATTTGGCTTTGGAAATTATTTTATAAAGTGGTGGAAGATATTATACAGTTCACAAACAGCATGTATCAGGACTAATAACCAATCACCATCCAGGTTTTATCTTCAGAGAGGTAACAGGCAGGGATGTGCTCTCTCTCCCTCCCTGTTTGATATTTTTATTGAACCACTAGCTGCAGCAATCAGGCAAACTCACAATATTAAAGGCATAAAATGCAATAACATAGAACATAAAATCAGTCTTTATGCAGATGATGTATTACTTTTGCTCAAGCATTCACAAACCTCTCTCTCTCAGGTAATTGGGTTGATAAACTCTTACTCAAACGTTTCAGATTATTCTATAAATTGGTTAAAATCTACAGTTCTTCCAATCAATTGTTCTGTCCAGAATCCAATTAATACAAAACTGCAGTCAGGGAATATTACTTATTTAGGTATCAATGTCTCACCAAGACTGGCAGATTTAACAAAGCTAAACTACATTCCACTTTTAAAAAAAGTGGAAGATGATCTAGCTAGATGGAAATCTCTACCAATATCATTTATGGGACGGGTTGCTTCAATAAAAATAATGGTTTTGCCCAGAATCAATTACTTATTCTCAATGATCCCAAGCAAACCATCACTAGACTGGTTTAGATCTCTGGACTCCTCTATCTCTAAATTTCTTTGGAAAGATAAACCCCCATGTATCAGCTTAAAAACACTGCAGAAGACCAAAGAAAAAGGAGGTCTAGATCTACATAACTTCCATAATTATTTATTAGCCAACAGGCTCCAATACATCTCAAGATGGTTAAAACATAGCTACCTAGACGAGTCCTGGATAGACGTAGAACAGACATTATGCAATAAGATAAAGATTTCAGACCTACCATTTATTAGCTCAAATGTAAAACAACATGAATGCTTTAAAAGCATAAATATCAGCTCCTCTCTGACAGCATGGTGGGAGTTTCTTTAAATGACGGAGTCCACAATAATCCCATGCAGACGTACACCCATCTGGAATAACCCCGACATCTTGCAAAAAAAATGTATGACAAGTTTTCCAGACTGGAGGTGTAATGGAATTGAATATCGCGAAGATATAATTGAAGGAACATACTTTATCCCATTTAATACATTAATTACACAATATGGAATTATTAAAAACTAATTCGTAGAATATCAACAAATTCAATCTATTATAAAAGGTACATTTAGGCTCAATACAGTTGAATTACAAATCCCAGCAAGAGTTTTAGATTTTCTTAATCTCAACTCCCCCAAATTGCTGTCTAAAATATACAAAATCTTATCCACATTAGATGAAGTTTGCTTGCTAGGAAATTTAAATGATGTCACCATGGACGCAAAGCCAGTTCTAAGGGTTCACATTGCCTTTTGCATCGCTAAGAAAACTATCCTCCTAAACTGGAAAAATGAAAAGGCTATTAATATTAATCAGTATCGAGATCTCTTGTTGGACCACATTGGTCTTGAGACGGCGTCTGCCTTCATATCTGATCAATCTCTCTGGGCTTCTTTGATTGGCTCCATCATCTTGTAGGGGTGGGGGGCACTTGGTTTTGTCGTGTGGGATACTGTTGCTGATGTGGGGGTTCTTGGGGCTGGGGGGGGATCCCTGGGGGTGGGATCACTGGGCGGATGGGGCACTGGACGGTGCCTTACCCCCAATTTCCACTGCATGTGCTCCGCTCCGGTCCACCACGCACTCCGCAGCCGTTTGCAATTTCCACTGCATGCGCTCTAGATCCGCTCCGGTCCGCAGCCCAGAGGTGGTCAAAGAAGCATGCACGGGAATTGCGAGATCTCGTGATAAAAGCCAGTAATAAATGCGGAAGTTCAATTCAATTCAATTCAATTCAGTTTATTTATATAGCGCCAATTCACAACAGATGTCATCTCAAGGCACTTAACAAGAAGTCATTTCAATACATTTATAAAAACATTCCAATCAGTTAAAAAGTTTCCTATTTAAGGAATCCCAGCAGATTGCGTCAGTCATTGGCGTGAGGTTGGCCCCCGTTGATGCAGACTTTCCAACCACAGCAATCCTTCAGCAATCCCTCATGCTGAGAAAGCATGTAGCGACGGTGGAGAGGAAAAACTCCCCTTCAACAGGAAGAAACTTCCAACAGAACCAGGCTCAGTAGGAGCGGCCATCTGCCACGACGGTCTGGGGGTTTGAGAAGACAGAGCAGAGACACAGAAGGAAAAGAAGATCTGATATAAGAGAACTTTCTATGTTACAGAAAGTAAAAAGTTGATAACAGGACACAGTGGATGTTCGGTTACTGGGAGGATCATCCCAGTCGATGTCCCCCGTCCAACAGGGCATTGCAGCCAAGCAGGATACCAGACCAGGTATATCTTCTATGAAGAGAAAAACACTGAGAGAAAACAAAGTTAACAGTCGAAATAACAGAATGTACTGTAATACAACTGGAGAGTCGTAGGAGAAAAGGAAGTAGCAGAGCGAAGAAAATTGGTAAGTCTGTCTTTCAGCAGTCTAAGCCCATAGCAGCATAACTACAGAGATAGCTCAGGATGACCTTAGCCACTTCAACTATAAGCTTTATCAAAAAGGAAAGTTTGATGAATATTAAAAAGAGAGATCACATTTCTCCTGTTTTAGCTTCCCTTCATTGGCTCCCTGTTAAATCCAGAATAGAATTTAAGATCCTTCTTCTTACATACAAAGCCCTTAATAATCAAGCTCCATCATACATCAGAGATCTAATTGTTCCATATGTTCCTAAAAGAGCACTTCACTCTCAGACTGCAGGTTTACTTGTAGTTCCTAGGATTTCTAAAATTAGAATGGGAGGCAGATCTTTTAGTTATCAGGCTCCTCTCCTGTGGAACCAGCTCCCAGCTTTAGTCCGTGAGGCAGACACTCTGTTTACTTTTAAGGCCAGGCTTAAAACTTTCCTTTTTGATAAAGCTTATAGTTAGAGTGGCTTAGGTCATCCTGAGCTATCTCTGTAGTTATGCTGCTATAGGCTTAGACTGCTGGAGGACAGACTTACCAATTTTCTTCACTCTGCTACTTCCTTTTCTCCTACGACTCTCCAGTTGTATTACAGTACATTCTGTTATTTCGACTTTTAACTTTGTTTTCTCTCAGTGTTTTTCTCCCCATAGAAGATATACCTGGTCTGGTATCCTGCTTGGCTGCAATGCCCTGTTGGACGGGGGGCATCGACTGGGATGATCCTCTCAGTAACTGAACATCCACTGTGTCCTGTTATCAACTTTTTACTTTCTGTAACATAGAAAGTTCTCTTATATCAGATCTTCTGTTCCTTCTGTGTCTCTGCTCTGTCTTCTCAAACCCCCAGACGGTCGTGGCAGATGGCCGCTCCTACTGAGCCTGGTTCTGTTGGAGGTTTCTTCCTGTTAAAGGGGAGTTTTTCCTCTCCACTGTCGCTACATGCTTGCTCAGTATGATGGATTGCTGAAGGATTGCTGTGGTTGGAAATCTGCCCAACCTCACGCCAATGACTGACGCAATCTGCTGGGATTCCTTAAATAGGAAACTTTTTAACTGATTGGAATGTTTGTATAAATGTATTGAAATAACTTCTTGTTAAGTGCCTTGAGATGACATCTGTTGTGAATTGGCGCTATATAAATAAACTGAATTGAATTGAATTGAAGCCTGGCCTTAAGTCGGAACAAAATTCTTCATTCCATGGTAGACGAACAGACAAGAACAGTTATTCTCTGTTATTCTGTTTCAAGATATTCTGGACAACATATGTATAAATATGCGCAGGCTTATATTAACATAGCTATGCATACAAAAATTCTAGTCCGTCTTTATTGATTTATTTTTGAAAAACACCCGGAAATGTGGTTGTTCTATATCCGGTTGGTGCTTAGTGATTTGTATAGATTGACTGCAGACTTGCTCCGGTGTCCAGCAAAAATAGAATCGATCCTGTTTTTTCCGGATGGCGAAACGGCGGCTGGCGGCCTGCGCCACTCGGCGGCGGCAGTGGAAATGCTCTCATTGACTACAATGGGAGCATTTTTGCTGCGGAGTGCATGCTGGAGCGGAGCGCATACAGTGGAAATTGGGGGTTAGGGGGGTTGCACTGGCGGACATGGCCTAGTGGCCGTGCTGCGCTTCGGTAGGGTCTGGAGTGGACCTGGGGGTTTGGGGGTTTGGGGCTCTGGGGCGCTGCGCCCCCTAGCTGTGGTCCTGGCTGGGGGTCGGCCGGTGTGGGGTCTCTGTTGCCAGTGCCAGCCTGTGGGGGTCGGGGCCGGCTGCTGGCCGGCATGTGTGGCCACCTCTCTCTTTTTCTCTGGGCCGACTGTCATCGCCGGTTCCTGTATGGCATCTCGCCTTGTTTGCTTGTTGGGGTGTCTGGCTGCTGGTTGCGGCGGCTGGGCGGCATTTCTGGGCCTGATCAGTCTTTTTTGCACTGGACTTGGCTCCTGGGTCTTGGTCTTTGTCTGCTGCGGGGCGCTGGGGTCAGGCGTTTGGCCGGGTTCGGTCGGACTTGCTGGTGGACTGGTCGGGTAGTGGGTGTGCAGGGCGGGTGGGTGGTGCGCTGGGTTTGGTTGCTTGCCGAGCCATTGAACAGCAGTGGTCGCTCCGCAAGGGCTGAGTATCGGCCAGGGAATGCGGGTGGTGGAAGTCAGCCTGGCGGGTCGGCCGACCGGGGCATCGGTTTGCTCCTGGTCTGGGCAGGTATGTCGCCAGGGTTTGGGGTGCGGGGGCCTCCGATGCGCAGGTGGCGCCGGGGGCCTCTTTTGCTGGCAGGGAAGCTGTTGCTATCTAGCGACAGGTGCTCTCCCCCTACGGGGTGGACTTGGACGGGGGGGAAGGGTGTGCAGGAGGAGGGGGGCTGAACTCAACTTGGGTGTCTAGTGTCTTTTGTGTTCTGATTGTAGGGCGAATGTCTTCTTCTTTTGAAACAGAACTAAAAACTTATCTGTTTAGAGATGCATTTGAGTAATGCTTTGTTGTATCACGTTTTATGTTTCTTGCTGTTTAATCCCTTGAAGTATCTGTGTGTGCTCCTTCCTTTATTGCTGCTTTTACTTTATATGCTTTGTGTTTTAATGCTGTTTTTATTTTACCTCTAATCATGTAAAGCACCTTGAATCACCGTGTTGTTGAAAGTGTGCTATACAAATAAAATTGCCTTGGCTTGCCTTGGTGAACAGCGGTGCCTACTGGGGCCAGTGGGGGAGCTGGCTCCCTGGGAAGGCATTTTGTCTCCCAGTCCTTCCCTCCCCATCCCCGAACACCTCTGTCCACCCGCTCCCTCACTTTACCACTCATATAGGGTCTTGGGGTATGGGCACATCACTGGGGTGCAAGGAGGGGTTTCCATCTTCGCTATCCCATGGCGAACTGGATCCCAATTTTACTATACAACTTAGACAATTCCACTTATAACCCTAACCCATGAGACACACGTGTAGGGACTTTAGGGTGGGCACACTTTTCGGCATCCAGAGGGTGAGCTGTTCAATCAGCTTCACTTCTGATGCCGGTGCCCACTTTTAAACTGCATATAGACACCGAGGGCTCGGGGTGGCTGTGTGGCTGCCTTCCCCACATCCCACCCCTCTGTTTTAAATGCACATTATAACAACAACACCATATTCGAGTGAGAGGATGGAGGCACCCCTGTTCGATATGGCCCATCAGGGGCTGGGGTCCGGAGGAGGAACAGGTGGTCTGGTCTGGGTCCTGGGCTTCTGGGCTGCTTCGCCACTATAGGGCCCTTGGTGGTCTGCTTGTCTCCGTCCTAGAAGGTAGGGGTCCATCTCCTGGGTCCGGTTGCTCTACTGGGGCATCAGTACCTGGACCTGGGAGCATATAGTGTGTATGGAGTGTGTGATTGAGGGTATAGTGTCCTTTCTTGGGTGTCTTGGTGTGTCAGTGAGAGTGTATGTGTTTAAGAGGGAGGGAACGTATGACTGTGTCTGTATGTCTTTGTCTACCTGTCAGGTTGGGTCTTGGGCTGCCCTCTCGCCTGGCGCACCTCAGGGGCCTATTTCCCCTCCGTCACTCCCTGTTAGTGACTGATGCCCCTGCCCGCTGGTGCGTCGGTGGTCAATCCGGTTCGGACCTGGTGCGTGCCTGACCGGGATGTTTGCGGTTGGACGTTCCCCTGGGGTTCTCCTCTGCTCCTCTCTTGGGGGATGCGGTCGGCCCCGCGCTGGTCCGCCTTGGGCTCTGGGGGTCCTTCGGACGTTATGGCTTCGATCTCCTTCATGTCTGCATCGATTGCTCACACCAGCTATCGAACACTCTTATGGAGAAACCTTATATGCACCAGCATGCGAACACACATAGGTGTGGGGTCTTCGGTGTTTACAGATATATTCTTGGGCTGAGGTTATCATTACTAGATCTTCATTAATCGGTACCATGAGCTTTTCAGTGACATTGTCGTTGTATTTTTATATCTATTTTTGTGTGATGTGGTTGTGTAGTTCTTAGTTTACAATATTTGGGTTTTTTTGTCGATGTTCCTTTTTCGGTTATTTTGTTTATTCCGCTCTCTCTGCCGTCCTGTGGGCATGGAGGCAGACTTCGATGTTTTCCTTATTTTTCTTTGTTGCCCTTCCTCTCTGGTATTTTCAACTCACCCTCTCTCTTGACTTTCTGTTTCCTACCTCTCTTCTTCATCTTCTTTCTTTCTTCCCCTTTATTAAAAAAAAATTATGGCAAAGCAAAAACAGATAAAGCAATAGAAGAAATGATATTGAAGAGGGGTTAAGGTGAGAAGCTGCTGCTGTTTGTGTGCAGACCCACCCCAACATGTTCCTTTCTACTGTCGCCCCATGCTTGCTCTGGATGATCGTTCTAAAGTCCAGACTATTCAATTCAGTTTATTTATATAGCGAAGATTCACAACAGATGTCATCTCAAGGCACTTAACAAGAAGTCATTTCAATACATTTATACAAACATTCCAGTCAGTTAAAAAGTTTCCTATTTAAGGAATCCCAGCAGATTGCGTCAGTCATTGACGTGAGGTTGGGCCCCGTTGATGCAGACTTTCCAACCACAGCAATCCTTCAGCAATCCCTCATACTGAGCAAGCATGTAGCGGCGGTGGAGAGGAAAAACTCCCCTTTAACAGGAAGAAACCTCCAACAGAACCAGGCTCAGTAGGAGCGGCCATCTGCCACGACCGTCTGGGGGTTTGAGAAGACAGAGCAGAGACACAGAAGGAACAGAAGATCTGATATAAGAGAACTTTCTATGTTACAGAAAGTAAAAAGTTGATAACAGGACACAGTGGATGTTCAGTTACTGGGAGGATCATCCCAGTCAATGCCCCCCGTCCAACAGGGCATTGAAGCCAAGCAGGATACCAGACCAGGTATATCTTCTATGGAGAGAAAAACACTGAGAGAAAACAAAGTTAACAGTCGAAATAACAGAATGTACTGTAATACAACTGGAGAGTAGTAGGAGAAAAGGAAGTAGCAGAGTGAAGAAAATTGGTAAGTCTGTCCTCCAGCAGTCTAAGCCTATAGCAGCATAACTACAGAGATAGCTCCACAAATCCGTTCTTCTTTTCTTTTCTGTATATAAAAGGTCCGGTGTAGCCTTCAACGCACTCCATATCCCAAAATACATTGCGGGCCGAACGGGAGATTTTTGTTCCAGCAACAATGGCGGACAAAGCGGCTGGCGAAGCGGGACGGGAGTACAGTTTTAAATGTAAGTATATTAAAATCTGGAGATACGAAAATTAAAAACTTAAAGCGGTTGTGTTGTTTGGCTTTTGTTGTTGGTATAGACATGTATTTTAATATTATTTTGCAAACCATCGCTCGTAAACGAGCTCGTATGTTGGTCTAATGTTTCTCTGTGTATTGCCCCGCTTATTTACAGCTAATTTTGGTTTTTGCAAAGAAAGGGAAAAAAACACGACTCCTTTTAGGAGAAATTATTACCTCTTTACCGGTGTAAAATTGGGCGACGGTGGCATGGAGGTAGAAGAATACATCCAGTTACACACCTAATGCTTAGAGGAGTCTTATTAAGCCTCAAAAACTACAGCACCTGTGATCTCACTATGTGATATCTTGTGTTAATCAACACAGTTGCCATGTTCCTCATCTTCACTTATTTTCTATTTATTTTATGAGAACAATTCTGGTGGATCTGGAGGGGAATGTCACCCTTTGTTGGCTGAAAACAAATGAGATTTTTTTTAATTTTATGAAAAAGTACTGTATGTGCATGTGCAGCAGTGCATCAAATACATAATTTATTACTGAAAGTGTTAATAAATATAGATTTTCCTAAACGTTCACGCTCATCCCCAGGGTCCACAACGCCACCAGCACGGAGGCAGATATGGAGAAGAGCTCATGCTGTTATGGCCTGCAACGGTGTTAAAATTAATGATGTTGCACTGGCTGTTTAAAAAAATTATTCAGTTTATTTATTCAGAAAGTGCAGATTTGCAAGACCAGGTTAAAAAAATTATATATTCAATTTAAAAAAATACTTCATTGATCCCAAAAGGAAATTTGTGTCTGCATGTGTGTATAAATGAAACTAGCTGAAATTAACTTGTAATTCTGTAGAACTAAATAAAATGATTGTTTTTGTTCGAGATGATGGCTCTGTGTGCAGGCAACTAAGAACGGTGAGTTGGACATTACATTATTTTTCTTTCTGAGTGTATCAGGACAGTTTCAGCAGTTTGTAGCGTCACTGATCAAAGCAGCAGAAAAATAACAAGAGACTCAACATGGAAGAAACAGGGCTTGTTTCTGGATTTTCTGTTTGCTGTTATTAACTGCTCTGAGCCAGCGGATCTCCTCCGCCGTGACCGGACGTAGAGGGAGACTTTATAGAGCCCAGCGGCCCTGAGCCGTATCAATTTGAGCCCTGAGTCAGCGCTGCCCGAGGCCGGCGCTACTGCTGAGGCAGAGGGAGACCGGATGGGTCCGGTCTCTGAGTGGTTATGCTAATATAGGCTAACGTTCAAAACAGTATGTTAGCTAAGCTAACTATTCAATTCAATTCAATTCAATTCAGTTTATTTATATAGCGCCAATTCACAACAGATGTCATCTCAAGGCACTTAACAAGAAGTCCTTTCAATACATTTATACAAACATTCCAATCAGTTAAAAAGTTTCCTATTTAAGGAATCCCAGCAGATTGCGTCAGTCATTGGTGTGAGGTTGGGCCCCGTTGATGCAGACTTTCCAACCACAGCAATCCTTCAGCAATCCCTCATACTGAGCAAGCATGTAGCGACGGTGGAGAGGAAAAACTCCCCTTTAACAGGAAGAAACCTCCAACAGAACCAGGCTCAGTAGGAGCGGCCATCTGCCACGACCGTCTGGGGGTTTGAGAAGACAGAGCAGAGACACAGAAGGAACAGAAGATCTGATATAAGAGAACTTTCTATGTTACAGAAAGTAAAAAGTTGATAACAAGACACAGTGGATGTTCAGTTACTGGGAGGATCATCCCAGTCGATGCCCCCCGTCCAACAGGGCATTGTAGAAAAGCAGGATACCAGACCAGGTATATCTTCTATGGAGAGAAAAACACAGAGAAAACAAAGATAACAGTCGAAATAACAGTGTACTGTAATACAACTGGAGAGTAGTAGGAGAAAAGGAAGTAGCAGAGTGAAGAAAATTGGTCAGTCTGTCCTCCAGCAGTCTAAGCCTATAGCAGCATAACTACAGAGATAGCTCAGGATGTTCTTAGCCAGTCTAACTATAAGCTTTATCAAAAAGGAAAGTTTTAAGCCTGGCCTCAAAAGAAAACAGAGTGTCTGCCTCACGGACTAAAGCTGGGAGCTGGTTCCACAGGAGAGGAGCCTGATGACTAAAAGATCTGCCTCCCATTCTACTTTTAGAAATCCTAGGAACTACAAGTAAACCTGCAGTCTGAGAGCTAAGGGCTCTGTTAGGAACATATGGACCAATTAGATCTCTGATGGATGATGGAGCTGATTATTAAGGGCTTTGTATGTAAGAAGGAGGATCTTAAATTCTATTCTGGATTTAACAGGGAGCCAATGAAGGGAAGCTAAAACAGGAGAAATGTGATCTCTCTTTTTAATATTCATCAGAACTATTGCTGCTGCATTTTGGATCAACTGAAGGCTTTTAATGGCATTTTGTTTACTTCCTGATAGTAAAGAATTACAGTAGTCCAGCCTTGAGATAACAAATGCATGGACTAGTTTCTCAGCATCACTCCTGGACAGAATGTTTCTAATTTTAGCAATATTCCGGAGGTGAAAGAAAGAAATCCTAGAAACCTGTTTAATATGGGATTTAAATGTCAAGTCTTGGTCAAAAATAACGCAGAGGTTCTTTACGTTATTACTGGGGGCCAATTTAATGCCATCCAGATGAAGTGATTGACTAATCAGTTTCTGTTTAAGAACTTCTGGTCCAAACTAAGTGCTAATGTGATACTAATGGTGACCTGAAAAACGCAATCCAACTACAAACTCGCCACGGGGCCGGTATGTCTGATAGTTTTATACCCAAACCCACGGGGCGTGTCTGAAGAGACCATACCTGTGATGTAAAGAGTGGAAAAGATGTACCGCTCTCCGCCAATCACAAAATTCAAATGCAGTAGCCACACTTCAACCCTAAGAGGGCAGCACTAAGACGTTTTTAGACCAAAAAGTGGAGAATTAAACGAGTTTACATGAAAATGTAAAAAAATTCCCAGAAACTGAAAGATTGTATTGGTAAAGACCCATTTATACAGTTTATATGCAAAAAAGGTTGTTTTGGGGTTTACTCTTTAACCACAGCTCCCGCTGAGCAACAATGATCTTCTATAAAGGAAGATGGCTCACTCACATACACAAGCAGATACACAGCAGGGTCGTGACAGTGGTTCTACCGCGGCTCCTTCTGGGGAACAAAAACAAACGCTCTGACCACCGATCTAGAACAGAGCGATCATTAGGAAAAAGACCAGAACCTTTCAAAATTATGTATAATATGAATATGTACATAGAAAGAGTGTCAAAAAGGGCATACGGAAATACTTAACACACTGCCAACGGGAGGTAAAATTGTTAAGGTGTTAAATAAAAACTACCCCCCCAGCTAATTTGCCCTGGAGCCGGGACTGAAACTGAAAACGGCCATTTTTTGGTCATAAGGCCGTCTCACCATTAAAAATAATTCTTACTTCAAGTTCCCGATTTCTGTAGTTAGCCTTGTTGGCTGACCGTCAGCTGAGATCCGCTAAGCTGTCAAAAAGCGCAAAAGATCGGTACCAACGATGAGCGCGCCTACGTGAGTATATTAAAACAAGTGCACCCCAGAGAAGACTGTGACAAGCTCATTGGTCAGCGTCATATCTGGCTTCCTATTGGCTGGGGGACTTTTGGCAGGGTTATTTCGCCTCAATACCAAGAGCACAGGAAATATCCACGAGAGCAGGTTTTGAAAGCGCAGAGAAGAGATCTGAGCACAGAGAACTGAAGCTCAAACACACGGGAGTCCATTTAAGTGCAAGAACACATGTTTGAATGCAAGAACGAACTTTTTGAGTGTGTTTTGAGGGAGAAAAGCATAAGATCTGAGGATAAAAACAACAAATAATGCACTGAAATTGACAAAATACGCTCTTGATTAATGGCAGGGATTTATTCCCATACCTTTCTTGTTGTCTTTATAATAAAAACATATCTTACTTGGTCTTATAGGAGCCACAGTAGAGGGGCTAGAGAGCCATGTGTGGCTGTATAGCCACAGGTTGAAGACCTCTGGCCTAGGTGCTGTGGAATATTCAATTTTCTACATGTAGGGGGCAAACTATCAAAAAGTATACTCAAAATAGCACTTGAAACAGGAACTTAATCTAAAAGCAAACATACATTTGTTCTTAGACAGTTACAGTACTAATAATAAGTAAAAGAAAAATCATACAGACAAAGTAGGTCTGCAAATAATAATTTAGGTATCGTGAATCAATTCACATGTAATATCAGTTTCCCACAGAAAAAAATTAAAAAAAGCTTTAGCCTACCTTGTGTTTGTTTCTGCACTGGTAACATCAGCCACAGCTGCTGAAACCCACTACACAGACAGTGGTGTTATATGATGTAGGCTGTAAATGAAAATTTATAAATCTCAGAAACGATAGCAGCACATTTTACCTGCACAAATCAGCACAAACAATGCACTAACTGTTCAGCCTATTTGTCTTTACTTTCAAGTGGGTGGGGGCCGGGGTCAGCTTCACTGAGCCCGAGAAGCTACAGCTACCTGACCAGTGCGCGCTCCCACGCCTGCTGATCACTTTTTGGCACATCATCCCTTTTTGGGAATATTGCCGCAACGCTGGAATTGTGAATGAAGATCATGCCTTGGCGCAACAGAGGGCAATGTCATGATGATGTGTGGAATGTGCGCTGAGTCCCGGCCAGCAACAGTATTTAAAATCCAAGTGAACATGCAGAGTTTGTTTAGCATTTGTAAAATGTATCAACTGAGATGGTAAACTGGAGTGATGCAGAGGTCTGGGAGTCTCTGGACTTTAGAGCTGAAGACCAGATCAGCAGACAGTTCATGAGGACTGGGAAGGACAGCCACCTTTTGGAGAGGTTGAAGAGCGGGGCTTCAATTGGGATAAAAAACAAGTTAGGTCCAAGTTATTTTGTCTGTTTACCATAGACTCTTCCATCTCACGGTTTTTACACAACTCTGCACATGGACAGCCTGGACACCACTCCCACACACCCCTTTATCCCACCATCGCCTAGTCTTTGGTGAAAAACACCTGATTGCGCTACACTGCCACCACAGGCAGACCACTTAGAAATGATTTGTTAATATCCATGCTTTATCTGGCTGGCAGATATGTACTCTTTGACATTTGTTTCCTTTTCAATTTACCGAGTAGTTTGATCCAAAGAATGAGTTTGAGTTTGGATAACTTTATTACCTCTTGTAAAGGACTTCTAAATGCTGGGAGCATGTATAGCTTGCACTTTATCTTCCCAGCCCCTAGAGTTACTGTATTGGACCGGATCTCTTCTTGGATTACTTTTTTATGGACTTATCAACATGGCTTTTTGCTCAGCTGAGGATTTTGAAAAACTGCTCCACAGAATTGAGGGGATTGAAACAAAGCTACGTCGTCTGGAAATTAATTTTGATCTCCACGCTGATTATGGAAACGACACAACTTTATCGTTGAATACACACACGGAGGAACAGCCTCGCAGCCCGGTGTTACATCAGTCTAACCGTGTCACAGAGACTCCCTCAGCCAACAGGCGCCTGAGCGGTAGAACTCCGCACTCTAATGAAGACTGGCCAGCTTTAAAACGCACGGAATCATCAACCCCAGTCCGTTCTCCGTGGCAGAAAAAACAAAAGAAACTCCACCACAGAGAAAGTTCTGAAGAGAGACTTTTCTGATCTCCTACAGAGACTTGATGGACTTAACGTGAACATCCTCATCAGCAGACCAGTCCCTGAAGGGAATGATGAAATTTAGCAGACTCCGCATGCTCCATAAACGGTTGAAGAAACAATCAGCTGAGAAATCGTTCACATTTACTATATAATTTCAAAGTATTTGGAAGTGCTAATCATCTGTTCAAAGCAGGCCGTTATCTTAACAAGGCCGGAGTAAGGCTGTTGGCAGCTAATATTTTCTCTTATAAAAATCAGAAAGCAAAACACTTGCTCCCAAAAGCTGACCTTGAGGCGCCCATGGATATCAGAGAACAAAAACAGCAAGTCTGGATGACACCACAGGACCGAACAGATAAACAACCATCAGAGATTAAGTCTTCATCTTCCTGTGACTCAGCCACATCAAATGATTCTCCACTTAGAAACTTTACAGACCGACTGAATGAGCAAATCAAATTTGGGACACAATAAACACCTAAACTTAGACTATACCAAACCCCGGGGACTAGTGTCAATAAGCCTGGGACCTTCCCCCCCTAATTATTACAGATATTTGATATTTGAGGGAACCGGGCAATAAATCTACCCCTACCGTCTCCCAGAACTCGCCCGGCATCCCTAAGTTTAGCATTCCAGTGCTTATCAGCAGCAAGAAACATAAACCGTTAACCACACGCTCTCATATTAAACAAAATCTCAAATTGATTGTCAGAAGGTTCAGCTTCCCATCATCACAATACTTAAGTTAGCTTTATTAAACATTAGATCTCTATCCGGGAAGTCTTTTATTATCAATGACTTCATCACTTAGCATAATTTACACGCCCTTTTTTATCAGAAACTTGGCTAGATGAAAATAACGAAACAACTGCATTGATAGAATCTACTCCTCCAAATTACAATTTCTTAAGTAAGAGCAGGAAACACAGACGAGGTGGAGGTGTAGCCACCATTTTTCACAACTAAATGAACTTTAAAAAGGTAACCCTGGGCACGTTTGATTCTTTTGAATACCTAGCCACCCAGATAAATGAGCCTAACAAAGCTTTATTTCTAAGTTTATATAAACCACCAAAACTTAACTCTAACTTCTTTAATGATTTCAATGACCGTCTTTCTGTAATATGTATTGACTATGACCAACTAATAACAAATGTTGGGGACACACAGCCATTGGGTGGCGCTAACCCACATTCTTTCTGACAGGAGGAGAAGAAGACCAGAGGTTATATAAGGCACCGCCACAGATTTTCACACCCTCTCCAGTTCAGGCTTTCAGCCAACCAGCGCCAAGAGAGATCCAATCCTTCCTTCGCTGGCGAGGGAAAAGATGCGAGTTCTGAGAGGAACTCACTCCGAGGACGACAATACTGCTGATCAATCAGGTGAATCAAACCCAGTGTTTTGAGATAAACCCCACTGTTCCGCCCTGAGCCCTGCTTTCTGAACAGATGCTGCCGTATGAAGCGAGCCGCTAACAGCTACCGAATGCCACAGAACCGGGTCGAGACTGGAGCGTTACCCCACCGCGACAAAGCCTGGGACAATGCTATCTTGAACCTGCAGAGAAGATACTGTGTCGGTGAACTGAGGTGCAGCTGATCGCTGTTTAGCAAGCCGAAGAGGACGACACGACGTTCCAAGCTAATGCTACCCGCGATTCAACAGCTATATTCCTCCCACTGCTAACGGACCGTAGCTGTGGCTAGCCTGCGGGCTAACGTTGTTTTGGCTTCACCCATCATCCACGGAGCAACCTGGAGAACTTTAATAAGGTCTGTCTGGGCAGAGGCGAGATTAGGTTAGTGAAGAGATATAAATTCTGTTAATGTTGTATGAGGGTCTAATTTTGTAGTGCATGTGGAAACAGTTAGAAACCGTGAATAATCAAGAGGAATGTGGCACATCCTGTGTGCCTTTTGGTGAAGAAGCTGACCATTCTGTGAACGAAGATCTATGTGGGAGGAGTTTCTTTTAACTTGTTTCAAATAAAAACCTTATGTTGAGATAAAGCTGGACTCAGTTACTAGAACTGAGTCCAGTGAACGACGTCTCACTGTTAAAAGATATAAATGTTGTTTGTTGTTCTTATTGCTCCTTTTTACAGAAATGAACGATCACGCGGGAAGGTGAATTGAGAACTCAGAGAGCCCAGGGTCATAAATTAAATGTGTGTCTGTTCCTTTAAAATAGGCTTTAAATTAGAATGAAAACACCTTCTCAACAATATGGTGACCCCGACATGATTTCTGGAAGTAGCAAAGGAAAACGTGAGTTTGGAAATTGTTGTGATTAACAGATACTGGAGATCGGAGGACGAAAGTGACCCAGGCCTGAAGTTATTTGGTAAGCGCTGACACACGAGGCGCAAAATTGACTAATCTAAAATGTTCTGTCTGTTGTTCTCCAGTAAATGTTTATCTGTTTCTGCTGAGTTAAATAGAGCCGACCGGGTCGGTGAACTCAGGGTGTGGCCGGCCCTAAGGTAAGCTAGGACGCTTCTTACTGAAAGCTTGCGTGTTGGACACGAAGAAGGCTGAGTGGGAGCAGCTCGTGGATTGAGAAACCACGGAATATCAAAAAAAGAAAACTCAGAGATCAGAGAGCGATTTTAACCCTGGCATTTCTTGTTCCTTTGACCAGGATCTCAGATCGGACTGGATCTCCGGGAGGAACCGCAGGCTGCTGAGAGTCCGTGCATAACCTGGTTCGGAACCAGTATCAAAGTCCTCCACCCCACCGTTAGGTAAAAAAGGAGGCCGGCAGATCCGGGGTTTCTTCCGGAGCAACAGTTGGATGGGGTCTTCCTTCACAGGGACAACAGCCAGTGAGTAAAAATTTGATGCGTGAAAGAAGAAAAAATAACTAGGTCCGGGACCTATGTAATGCAAGTTTGTGTTTTGCAAATAAAGATCGGGGATCTTTGCGTGAATATTCATGTTAAAGGAGTTGGACTCCAAAAGCGCGCAGAGGTCTGGGATCTCAATTAGAAATAGGCCTAATGATAAATAATATCTAAATAATAATACTAGTAATGAAAAATCATGATAATAAATACATAATTATATTAATGTGTGATAAACCGGTTGTGTGACTGTGTGTGTGAATGGAGATTTCTATGGTGAAACAGCTGTAGGCTGAACGGAGTCTCATGGTTTGAAAATTAAGTAAATAACACTGCGATAAGATAAATAGATCAGATAACAGAGAAATAAAAGCTGAATTTACTTCATTAACATGAGAATGATGAATATTTAAAAATGAAAAATAAAAACAGCAAAATGTAACTTATCGAAATATGGGGAAAAAATAGCAAAGAAGATTTTAAAGGAGATGCAAAATTAATGTAAGAGAAAAGACAATACATTTCTTTAAAATAAAGATTATGAATTTGAAACGACGATTGACTGAGTAATTTAGCGCACTTCTTGGTAGTTGCGATCTAAAATAAAACTAAAAAGATCAAAATTGAAGAATTAGACATTTGGCGTCTCAAAGGAATTCTTGAAGGAGGAAGAAGAGAAAGGAGGGGTTAATGTGTGAAGCAGATGTGTTTTTTAGCACCCGGGAGGATAGAAAACGTTTTAAACTTTGTTTTCTCCTAAAGTTCCGCCGAAAGAAAAATAAAATAAGAGAAAACTCACTAACATATTTAAAAAAAATCCTATGAAGGGTAAGGTCAACTTTACTGTGATCTAAATGAATTATCTTAAACAACCAACCACCTTCCCCCCCTTCCCCTCAAGGAAGGGCTGTTCTGATAATAAACAAGCGACCCCCCCTCTATCCCTCAAGGAAGGGCTGTTCTGATAATAAACAAGCGACCCCCCCTCTATCCCTCAAGGAAGGGCTGTTCTGATAATAAACAAGCGACCCCCACCTCTGTCCCTCAACAATGGGTCGTTAGTTTTTCTCTTAATAAACAAACCAACTGTGATGGGTTGTGACAGAAATCTGTAAAATGGACTTCCTGAGAAAGACTTGTTTGAAACCAAATTCATCATGCGTTTCAAAATTGTTAAAGGTTATCCAACTGCCGGAAGGCAGCAGAGAAGGAACACACACACCTCCCCCCGCTAGCTGATAAGGAGGGGGATGTTTTAGCTGCGTGCAGCTCAATACAAAAGGTTGGGATTTCTTAAGTGCAGCGGCAACTTTTACTCTAATAATAATAATAAAAAAACTTAGCTAATATTTTTTATGATATTCATGGGATGTCTGTGAGATCTCTCATATAGTAGAAAAGAAATGGTTTAAAAATGACGGATTATGAGCAGAGTGATTTTATTTTGAAATACAGGCGGATGTCTACAGGACCTGTGGGGTAGCAGCTGGGTGGCTACGTGAATTTATTCTTTGTAACAAGCGGCAGCTTCAGATGTTTGCTTCTAACATTTTAATGACAGATAAGATACATGTTGAAAGGAAATAATCTTGTAATGCGCTGGGTTAGAGACTGAAAAAAAGAGAAGAAATGTTCGTTACGTTCGTAACACACTCCAAAATTCAACTTTAGTTACCGTAGCACACTGAGTATAAGCGCACTTCAATATTTACACTCAATGGAGTTGTTGCTAATGGGACAAAATTAAGGGCCTGATTAAGCATGTCTGGACCTACACCTGAGATTGGGAGAGGATGCCGGCCCTCGCCCCAATATCAGTTGAGAATTGGACCATGTTTTTTGGGCCTCTAGCAACAGACTCTTTCACATATAATCATAATAATAAGCTAATTTGTAGAATCTTTATGAAGGAGCAGATAAGTAGAGAGCAAGGAATAGAGATGTGATGTTTTGTCATGGAAATATCAGTTGCTGATTATCTCATTGACAAAATGGTAGGAAGTTAGTGAAGCCAGATGAAAAAAATAATTAAATAAAATTAGGAATTTTGTTTTCCACTAAAAATGAGATTGAGTTGTTAGAAAAATGAAATAAAAATAACAGATTTTGCTACAGGAAAAACCTGTTGTCATAATCATAAAATCTAGAGATTTTCTAATTTGTTAGGAAGAGATTTCCTATTTCACTTGAAGTTGGGCATATTCTCTGTAGGGGATAAATTAATAATCCAAATTTTAGATTTTCATAAAATTCTTGAAACGGGACAGCTACCAAAGAATTTTTCTACTTGGAAAAAGAAAAATTAAAGTTTTAACTTTAGTTTGTATTCAGATGAAAATAAATAATCATATTATTGCTAACAGAAGATTCAAATTGAACTTTGCATGTTTTTGGCATTTGGCCAACAATGGGGAACAGGGGTATGGCGACAACTAGTGGCGAACTAATTAAAAGCATTTCTTACGGACAATTCAATTCTCAAACTGATTGGTTCATGGACAAGAAGTGTGTCAGACATGGAAAAAAAGAAAAGCTTCTCATGTAAAATTAAGAAACAGCTTTGAGCAAACGAAGGCTGTATTGAAGAAGCTCTATTTGGTAAGAAAAGAAAATTTCTCCAAATGGATTTGTTATGTTAACAGTGAAACATTTAGATACACTAACTGTTGCAGAAATGTTGTTTAGAGAAATAATGCCTAGATTTGATATCCACAAATGATCTACAGTGGTAACGGAACACATTTTGTGAATGAAATAATTGATAAAATAGGACAAAGATTATAGATAATTTTTAAGAGACAATTGGATTCTAAAAGCAGATTAAGAAAGGCCATGGATAAGACTAAACAGAATTGGAGATACTGTTTGGTTATGATAAAGTTATATATGAATATAACACAGAGTAATTGAATGAATTTGATGAGACCTTATCCTTGCTACAGTTTGGTATAATAAAATAAGAGGAACAATTACAAACTGATTTATGACTTTATGATAAAATGTTGCAAATTGAAAAAAAAAAAGCGATGGAAGAAACGGGACAAAATTGGATAGTCTTGATTTGGTAAATTATAAATGCATATTATACCAAATTTGAATATTGGCCTCATTCTATTTGAAATAATCTATGGGTGAGATATAGAATTCCTTAGATTGGTTTACTCTCTTCTAAAAAAACCAATTTGATTAAGATCTGGTGGGTTTTCATGATCAAAATACTGATAAGTACATGAGTTATAAATGCAAACTAATCATATGCCAGATGATCCTATATTCCTACAGGAAGAAGTGAGCTGAAAGTAGGTGATTGGATCCTGATTAAAAGCTGTAAACAGAAAATTGGTCATCACCCAGGTGGAAGGGGCCATTCCAGGTATTTTTGACCACACCAATGGCTGTAGAGACTGAGTTGGATACACTTAATCCATTATAAAAAGCAGTGACCATTACTAGATATAGGGAAAGCAGTCTAAGAAAAGTGGTGTTAAAAACTGATTCCAAAGGGAGGTGGAAAACAATATGGTCCACTTGTCTCAACCTCAGTGAAGAGAACCAGGAGAGCCACTTTTCTATAGAGACTGTTTTGAAGGGAGAGAAAGTGACGATGAAGGTTTTTCTGCTATCTAGTACTTTTATTTTTACAGTTTTTTGGTGGTGTTATTTCAATAGGAACGTCAGGACTCACAGAAGAATGACATAGAGCACATGAGGATGCTGATTTATTTTCTTGGTTCACACAGAGAAGGACACACAGAAACCCATTTGAAACTAGTGTATGGTGACAATATGCAAGATATCTAGCAAATAAATAAAACATTAACTGTTTTGTTTGTTCTCAGATGCCATATTCTGTAGGACATTTGCCCAGATATGTAGAAGCTTTCACTAATCTTAATGATCTGTTTCCAGATGTTACACTCCTCTCCAGGATTTGGACAAATTCTGAGCCTGCAGTACATGAACGAACAGGAAGTTATATGGGTAAAAATGTGTATACTTCCATGACAAAAGTAAGGGTAAATTGGAGACTGGGACGACATGGGATTAATCTAAATAGTTAAAGCTGTACCAGTACACTTAAAACCTGACCAAAGATTTATTTGTTTTGAAAATGATAAAAATCTGACCACACTTTCATACCACTCTGGGTACATGGGAAAAAAGTATATAGTATGTGCTCCATATCGTGAATGTGATGGGAACTTTTCTATGGACGACCTGCTGATTCTCTGCGGATTTTGGCTCTGACAATTACCCTCAAAAGGAGAATGGTGGATGTGCTTCTGTTGAGACTTAAAGAGCATTCTTTTCTTGTATTTGCAGAGGAGATCCGACACAGCAGAAGGAGGAGGCGTGATATTGCAGCCCCTCATGGTCCCATCTGGGCTCCGATATGCCCCCTGAAAACAAATTATGGAGTGATTGAAATAAGGTTCTGTTATCTTTTTTCCCATGGACCGAGGTGGGTAAGGTCATGTTATGATTGGACACATTAAATTATAGATTCAGTGGTTTTGTTAATTCTTCCCTGGCAGAAAGGTATAGCAGCTGAGATCTAGGAATTGAGCTTAACTATAAATATACATGGAGATTGATCTACAATACACGTGTTTATTGAACTATAACATCTTTCCGTAACAAGCTGCAGATCTAGTCACATCTGATTAACAGGAGACTTAAATAATTGGATGTTTCTGAAACAGTTCTGTTTCAGGAAAAGGGAGGAGATCCTTAGGCACAAGGGGAACTTAAATTTCAATTACTTTTTACAAAACAAAGCCTTTCAATTGGTCTCATTAAAAGCATTCCAGATAAATGAAAAAATAAATAAAAAACAGCATTTGTTTAGGGTTCAACGCTTTTTTGGTTAAATTGGTTGAAATTATAGTTTTCTTTTATAAGTAATGGGCTTCATCAGCTCAGAAAAATGAATAACAATAGTCGGTGATGTGGTGAAATCTTATAAGACTATATGTTTAATGAACTTAGGCTGTTAGCAGTGTAAATGAATAAAATTAAACTGATCGTTTTCTGCGGGTTGAGCTTTAAAGTAGCACATTTTTCTTTTGAGCGGTCTGTCATGCTCATGATGCCAATTCCACAATCCAAAAAGACCAGACGTTTCCTGTTTTCCATCCTGTTTTGGCACCTTTGTGCGGTTGGTTGTTTTATCACACAACCCATTCATCTTACCTTGTGGCATGTTTATTCAATTCAATTCAGTTTATTTATATAGCGCCAATTCACAACAGATGTCATCTCAAGGCACTTAACAAGAAGTCATTTCAATACATTTATACAAACATTCCAATCAGTTATAAAGTTTCCTATTTAAGGAATCCCAGCAGATTGCGTCAGTCATTGGCGTGAGGTTGGGCCCCGTTGATGCAGACTTTCCAACCACAGCAATCCTTCAACAGTCCCTCATACTGAGCAAGCATGTAGCGACGGTGGAGAGGAAAAACTCCCCTTTAACAGAACCAGGCTCAGTAGGAGCGGCCATCTACCACGACCGTCTGGGGGTTTGAGAAGACAGAGCAGAAACACAGAAGGAACAGAAGATCTGATATAAGAGAACTTTCTATGTTACAGAAAGTAAAAAGTTAATAACAGGACACAGTGGATGTTCAGTTACTGGGAGGATCATCCCAGTCGATGTCCCCCGTCCAACAGGGCATTGCAAGCAGGATACCAGACCAGATATATCTTTATGCATTTAGTCTTTGTTTGGAAGTTTTTATTTGCATTATAACCTCTACTATATATTTTGAAGAAATATTCTTTATGGTCTAGGTTGTTCCAGTGTTGCTCATTTTTGATACAGGATTTTTGGAGTGCACTTTGGGTCAATGATGATTTTTGTGATTTACATACAGTAAAAGTATTAGCTTTTTCTACAGATAGACCTAGTTTGTAAGCAGTCAGGATAATAATTTGATTTTGTGTTAGTGCGGCCAATCAGTGCGGCACTACTTAAGACTATGAGGTGAGTGAGGGATTTGATTTTTTTTTAAAAGAGGACAAATCCATAAGAAATGAATCTCAAAACAGATACAATTATGGATAAAACAAACAGGAAAAAGCAAATTAGTTGCAAGCTCTTCTTGTAGGCTTTGTTGACCAGGTGAGAGACCAGCAGCCAACCAGACCACAATCTCTCAGGTAATCATACTAAAGAAATAGCCTGGAGCCAATGCACTCCCACTGAGGAGTCAGGATGAACCTGAGAGGACATCCAGGAGCAGCAAGCCAGAGCGGGAGAAGAACAGCAAGGAGCAGACCACACAACCTACTTGAACCCCCTGCTGAGTCTGGTCTGCATGCAGTCCTTAGAGTTTTCAAACTCAAGGCTACTGAAAAGATACACTTTAGCTGATATAGGTGATGTGCTGGCAACCTCTCGCCTTAGGTCATAGAAGAGCGAGCCGGACAATCACAATTCCCGGCCAGAACAAGATGACTTGACTACTGATCCGAAAAGTTCCAGAGAAGATGGACTCAAAATTGATATGATTCTTTGCCTGACATTTTTCCTTACATATGGTAATCTCTTAAAAAATAAGAGATCAAGAGAGGGACATGAAGAGATATAAATTCTGTCAATGTTGTATGAGGGTCTAATTTTGTAGTGCATGTGGAAACACTTAGAAACCGTGAATAATCAAGAGGAATGTGGCACATCCTTGTGTGCCTTTTGGTGAAGAAGCTGACCATTCTGTGAACGAAGATCTATGTGGGAGGAGTTTCTTTTAACTTGTTTCAAATAAAAACCTTATGTTGAGATACAGCTGGACTCAGTTACTAGAACTGAGTCCAGTAAACGACGTCTCACTGTTAAAAGATATAAATGTTGTTTGTTGTTCTTATTGCTCCTTTTTACAGAAATGAACGAGCACGCGGGAAGGTGAAATGAGAGCTCAGAGAGAGCCCAGGGTCATAAATTAAATGTGTGTCTGTTCCTTTAAAATAGGCTTTAAATTAGAATGAAAACACCTTCTCAACATTAGTTTAAACAAGATTTAAGGGTTGTTTATTTTCACTGTGATTTGTTACTTTGTGTAAGATTTCATTTATTGTTCGGGTACAAACAGGCCGGGCGGCCTGGAGGTTTAAACAGTGATTTTCGAGGTTTCCGATGGAAAGTCGTTTTATATCCTGCAACCTAAGTTACTCAATCCGACAGTTTTTCGTTTGATGTTTATTACATGATCCAGAGCGACTTTAAGCAGCACCACGTGAGTTAGCTGTAAGCTACATGCTCTAGGGAACCACGTGGGCCCGCCATTGACGGCATTTTATTCATGAACAATAAAGACTGCCGTTAATGCTATTCAAAATAGAGATCGACTTTAAACAGATAGTTTAAACACTAAACTAATCTTTTAAGTCATCTTTGAGACCGCCTTCTTGGTAAGTCAAAATACTAAATTAAATCGACATAATTGGTACTGCCGTTAACGTCAACATAAAGTCTAAATATTAAATTAGATCAATCACTGCGGTGACCGATCCATTAAATAGAATCAATTATCTAAAGGTTATTGATTTCTAATTCAGCAAATGGTTTAATGAAACATTGCTTCTTCCAAACAATGTTTTTCTTCACTTCTGCTTTGCACTGTGAATTGGTGGTTTGAAAACAAACCAGAATCTGCTGATTAGTCTTAAACTAATCGCAATTAGTTTAAAACTAACTTAGCTTTATTCCCAACACTGTTCAATACAAGCCTTGGTCTTTGAGCAAACATATTCATTCTGAACTGTGACATCATTATCAATTTATTGTTTGTTTCTATTTCTGTGCATTTCTATCACTTTTACTGTTTTACTTCGGAGTGTGAGTTTTATCGTTATTCTTTTCTTAGTAGTTTAGTTGTGTTTTACTAGTTTGGTGAGTTTTTTTGATTAAAGTATGTTAACTGAAAGTGAATTCTTGTTGTAATAAACTCTTGTATTTTGGAAAACTGTTGTTGTTATTTCACCTACATGTGTAGTAACTTGCTGTTCAGGTACGCCAAGAACTTATTCCTTCATATATTGTTTTAATTATCTCAGCCTTATCAGGCAGGTAATCATAAACATAAACTGAGACTGAACAATTTGGCTATTGATATTCCTGGAATCCAGGTGGTGCCCTAAACGTGGTAATTTTTACATAAAATTATTAATCTGATTAATAATTGCCCTAAGCAATTATTCATAATTATTCATAGCCAAAACCTAAATATCTGTGGCACAACACAAATTATCCAGCCACAGTAAGACCACTATAAAAAAGCGTTTTCTAGGGGACAGTTCAGTAGAAACCTTTAAACGTATTTACCCTTCCACCACATCCCCCTCATCTCCCAACTCAAACTCAGTAAATAAGCTGGTTGATAATTTCCTTGCGAAAATCTCAGACATCATGGATTCCATTGCTCCAACTAAAGTGAAAGTAGTCTCAGGTAGAAAGAAGTCTCCGTGGGCAAGTAATCCACTGGTACGTAGTGAAAAAAAGAGTGTCGACGAGCCGAGAGAAAATGGCGGAAAACTCGACTCCAGGTTCACTGTGAGATCTACAAAGAGAGACTAAATAGATATCAGCTAACTATAAAAGAAGCTAGGGAATCGATCTTTTCCGAAATCATCAACAGAAACAATAATGCACGGACTCTATTTGCAACAGTGGAAAGACTAACTAATCCTTTAGTGACAGTAGCCCTAGAACTAAACTCTACCAGGGCCTGCAATGAATTTGCCAGCTTTTTCACTGAAAAGATTCTAAAAATTTATCAATCTGTACCTCAATATCGAACCCACAACCAGTGCCATCCCCAATCAACAACAATGTAGAGAAAATGTCTGAATTCCACGAATTAAACCAAAACAGCCTTGAAAAAAATCATTATCCAATTAAGCTCCTCCTCCTGCTGTCTTGATATCCGACCCACAGCTTTTCTAAAGAAAGTTCTTCCTGTTATTGTGTCTGATCTTGTTCAAATAGTGAACTCATCCCTGCTATCAGGTGTCTTCCCCTAGGCTTTAAAAACAGCAGTTATTAATATCAGGATCCAGCAGGAGGAGCTGTTTCCACCTTTGCTCTACAGGTGCTGGAGGCTGAAGCAGCGACAGGTGGAACCAATTACTGCAATCACCACAGCAGTATTTAGAGGGAGCGGATCCACCAGACGGACGTCAGATGATTCCGTTTCTCAGAGTGGTAAACCTGACCACATTAACTCGAGGTATGCTCTGTTCCTACCCGTGGACTTGCCCTGTTCTCTCCTGTGTTCCTCGTAGTAGTTCCTTCCGGGCTTCACCTGTAGTTCTGGAATTCCTCATCAATTCTCCGGCGTTCCCTCGGCGCGCTCACGTTGGTCTCTGTCCTGGACGTCCGTCTCCTTGGCGTGTGGCCGCTCCTACAAACTCCTCTGTACCACCAGTTCAACTGCTTCAGCTCCGTCGGCTCCAAGCCTCCCTCATATCTCTCAGCTACCTGCGGAAGAGTAACTCCATCAACATCTAATACAGCTCCAGGAATTCTGCATTACTGGATCACTTACCTCTCTCTCCAAGTCCGGTGTTCGTCCTCGCCAGTGAGTCAAAACCCATTTTCTCTTTACTCAAAAAACAGTTCCAACAGTATTTATTTCCTTACTCACCTCCTGCCTTACCTTCCAGTGTCGCCACCTGTTGAGTTCCATGCCAGCCTGGTTCCCGTAACTTCCCTGATGACAAAATAAAAACGTTTAGAAAACTGTGAACTTGAGTCTGAGTGTTCCTGTGCCCGCTTATGAGTCAACCTTTAATCATTACAATTAAACCACTACTAAAGAAGAAGAATCCATCCTGGAGCCCCTCTTATTTAATATCTACATGCTCCCACTAGGCAATATTATAGCAACCAATAACATTAGCTACCATAACTACACGGATGACACTCAGCTTTACATTATAATGTCACCAGGTGACTCTGAACCCGTTCAAATCCTAAATAAATGCATTGACCAAATAAATGGTTGGATGTGCCCTAACTTTCTCCAGCTGAATAGAAAAGAAAACTGAAGTAATTATTTTTGGACCCAAAGAGGAACGATCAAGAGTCAGCACACAGCTTCAGTTAATAAAGATAGAAACTACTGATCAGGCACAAAACCTAGTTGTAGTAATGGATCAGACCTGAACCTCCAGGGTCACATAAAGGCAATAACAAGGTCAGCGTTCTATCACCTGAAGAACATTTCTAGAATTAAAGGACTGATGTTGCAACAGGACCTAGAATAACTCATCCATGCGTTTTTCTTTAGTCTGATTGACTACTGCAACAGCATCTTCACAGGTCTGCCTGAAAAGTCAACCAGACAGCTGCAGCTGATCCAGAACGCGTCCTCACTAGAACCAGGAAAGTAGAGCACATCACCCCAGTTCTAAAGTCCTTACACTGGCTCCCTGTAGCTCAGAGAATAGACTTCAAAATACTCCTACTGGTTTATAAATCATTACATGGCTTAGCACCAAAATATGTTGAAAACCTGTTGTCATGGTACCAACCCCCAAGACCACTCAGGTCCTCCAACTCTAGCCTACTAAACATCCCTAGACTCAGAACTAAACATGGAGAAGCAGCTTTCAGTTTCTATGCTCCCCTTATCTGGAACAGACTTCCTGACGAGTCTAGAGCTGCTGAAACTCTGAACTGCTTTAAATCGAGACTAAAAACCCATTTGTTTAGAATTGCCTTCAATTAAATGATTGATGTCATATGTAATTATAATAACTCTTCTCTTCTCTCTTGCTCTCTCTGTCAGATGTTTAGTTACTTCCCTGCCTCCTTTAGTGATAATGGTAACTGTAATAAATGTAATATTTTTGTAGCTTTGGAGGCGAGGGTATCAGAATTAGAAGCACGGCTCCGCGCTATTGAGAAACCAGCAGATAGCCGAAGCCCATTAGCCAGCGCGGAGCCAACAAGGATAGAACCCCCTAGTTGTCCTCCAGTAGAGCCCGCGCAGCCGGGACCCCAGGCTGGTTGGGTGACTGTACATAGGAAGCATAGTTCTAGGACCCAGCCCCCGGGCCACCACCAACCGGTCCGCGTTTCTAACAGATTTTCCCCGCTCAGCGACACACCCGCTGAGAAGCCGACCCTGGTAATTGGCAGCTCCATAGTCAGAAACGTGGCATTAGAGACACCATTGACCATAGTCAAATGTTTGCCAGGGGCCAGAAAGGGCGACATCAAATCCTACCTGAAACTGCTGGCTAAAGATAAGCGTAAATACAGTAAGATTGTTATTCACGCTGGCGGTAATGACACCCGGTTACGCCAATCGGAGGTCACTAAAATTAGTGTTGCTTCGCTGTGTAAGTTTGCTAAAACAATGTCAGACTCTCTTTTCTGGTCCCCTGCCTGATTTGACCAGTGACGACATGTTTAGCCGCATGCGGTCATTCCATCAATGGTTGTCTGGGTGGTGTCCTGCAAACGATGTGGGCTACATTCATAACTGGCGAACATTTTGGGGAAAACCTGGTCTGATCCAGAGAGACGGCATCCATCCCACTTTGGATGGAGCAGCTCTTCTTTCTAGGAATGTGGCCGAATTTATTAGTCCTCCAAAACACTGACAACCCAGGGTCCAGACCAGGAAGCAGAGTTGTAGTTTAACCCACCTCTCTGCTGCTTCTGTACTGTTACCCACCCATTACCCTATAGAAACAGTGTCTTACCCACGGCCAAAATTAAATGGATTAAAAGTTAAGCCAACAAAAGCAAATTATGGAAATCTCATAAAAATAAATACAACTTTGACTGAACAGAAAAATAAATCTATTAAATGTGGTTTATTAAACATAAGATCTCTCTCCTCAAAGACTTTGTTAGTAAATGACTTGATTTGTGATAATCACATTGATTTCCTTTGTCTCACAGAAACCTGGTTGCAGCAGGAGGATTATGTCATTATAAATGAGTCAACTCCTTCCAGTCATTTCAATTTTCACATTCCTAGAAATACTGGGCGAGGAGGAGGAGTTGCAACCATTTTTTGTTCTGATTTACTAATTAGTCGCAGACCAATTGATAGCTACAGTTCTTTTGAACATCTAACCCTTAATTTTCCTCATCCAAGTTGCAAAACATTAAGACCATTTTTGTTTGTGGTTTTGTATCGTCCACCAGGCCCTTACTCTCAATTCTTGGATCAGATCACACATTTTTTTATCTGATTTAGTATTAAATACTGATAGGGTTATTATAGTGGGGGACTTTAATATTCATGTGGATACTGAAAGTGATAGCCTAAATGCAGAATTTAATGCTATTTTAGACTCAATTGGCTTTACTCAAAAAGTACAGGGATGGACCCACTCGGGCAAACACACTTTGGACCTTGTACTGACATACGGTATTGAGTGTGAGGAAATAACAGTCCACCCACATAACCCGGTCCTGTCTGACCACTTCTTAATAACCTTTGAATTTACTTTAACTGACCATCTTAAATCTGAAAGAAAATTTCATTATAGTAGAGCTTTATCAGACAATGCTGGAACAATTTTTAAAGAATCTGTTCCATTCTTACTTTCCTTAGTGTCTCAGGGTAACACAGTGGATGGAAGCAATTCTATCTCTAACCCTTCAGAAATTGATGGTCTGGTTCACAGCGTTACGTCCTCATTGCGTTTGGCATTAGATAGTGTAGCCCCATTAAAAAAGAAAGTGGCTAGCCATAGGAGGCTGACTCCTTGGTTTAACGCAGAGTTGCATACTTTAAACTAGAATACTAGGAAGTTGGAGAGAAAATGGCGCTTTACACATCTAGAGGATTCCTATTTAACCTGGAATAACAGTCTACTGCTGTATAAAAAGACCCTTCGACAAGCTAGAACAGCATATTTTTCATCATTAATAGAGGCGAATAAAAACAATTCTAGGTTTCTTTTTAGTACAGTTGCCAAACTTACACAGAGTCATAGCTCTGTTGAGCAAACTATTCCCCCGGCTCTTAGCAGTGATGATTTTATGGGATTCTTCATAAATAAAATTCTATTAAAAATAAAATCATTGGCATCCTCCCAAACATGATTACTTCTTCCTCAGTAAATGAGTCAGTATCGGAAAGAACTGTAGAACCTCAGTATTGCTTAGGCTGTTTTGATTCAGTCGAGCTTTCAGAATTATCAAAAATATTAGCCTCATCTAAATCTTCAACTTGTATTTTGGACCCAATCTCAACCAAATTATTTAAAGAAGTGTTCCATTTGGTTCCTGGCCCCATTTTGGATATGATGAATCTATCCTTAGTAAACGGATACGTACCACAGGAATTTAAAATAGCTGTAATTAAACCTTTACTCAAGAAACCTTCCCTTGATCAAGATGACTTAGTGAATTACAGACCTATATCTAACCTTCCTTTCTTATCCAAAGTCCTTGAGAAAATAGTTGCTAATCAAGTCTGTGAACATCTAAACAGTAACGAGCTGTTTGAAGAGTTTCAGTCAGGTTTTAGAGCTCATCATAGCACTGAAACAGCACTGGTGAAGGTTACTAATGATATTCTCATGGCCTCAGATAATGGACTGGTGTCTGTTCTGGTTTTGTTAGATCTCAGTGCTGCTTTTGACACAGTCGATCATAATATTCTCTTAGAAAGGCTTGAACATGTTGCAGGGATCAAAGGAACAGCACTAGGCTGGTTTAAATCATATTTGTCTGATAGATTCCAGTTTGTTCATCTAAATGATAAATCATCTTCACTCTCAAGGGTTACTTGTGGAGTTCCACAGGGTTCTGTCCTTGGACCAATTCTTTTCACCATATATATGCTTCCAATTGGTAGAATCATTAGACAGCATGGGATAAATTTCCACAGCTATGCCGATGATACACAACTATATTTATCCATAAATCCTGATGAACCCAGTCAGTTAGGTAGATTACAGGCATGTCTGGAAGACATAAAAGCATGGATGACCCTAAACTTTTTGCTTTTAAATTCTGACAAGACAGAAGTTGCTGTCTTTGGACCAGAAGTTCTTAAACAGAAACTGATTAGTCAATCACTTCATCTGGATGGCATTATATTGTCCCCCAGTAATAACGTAAAGAACCTCGGCGTTATTTTTGACCAAGACTTGACATTTAAATCCCATATTAAACAGGTTTCTAGGATTTCTTTCTTTCACCTCCGGAATATTGCTAAAATTAGAAACATCCTGTCCAGGAGTGATGCTGAGAAACTAGTCCATGCATTTGTTACCTCAAGGCTGGACTACTGTAATTCTTTACTATCAGGAAGTCCACAAAATGCCATTAAAAGCCTTCAGTTGATCCAAAATGCGGCAGCAAGAGTTCGGATGAATATTAAAAAGAGAGATCACATTTCTCCTGTTTTAGCTTCCCTTCATTGGCTCCCTGTTAAATCCAGAATAGAATTTAAGATCCTTCTTCTTACATACAAAGCCCTTAATAATCAAGCTCCATCATACATCAGAGATCTAATTGTTCCATATGTTCCTAAAAGAGCACTTCGCTCTCAGACTGCAGGTTTACTTGTAGTTCCTAGGATCTCTAAAAGTAGAATGGGAGGCAGATCTTTTAGTTATCAGGCTCCTCTCCTGTGGAACCAGCTCCCAGCTTTAGTCCGTGAGGCAGACACTCTGTTTACTTTTAAGGCCAGGCTTAAAACTTTCCTTTTTGATAAAGCTTATAGTTAGAATGGCTTAGGTCATCCTGAGCTATCTCTGTAATTATGCTGCTATAGGCTTAGACTGCTGGAGGACAGACTTACCAATTTTCTTCACTCTGCTACTTCCTTTTCTCCTACGACTCTCCAGTTGTATTACAGTACATTCTGTTATTTCGACTGTTAACTTTGTTTTCTCTCAGTGTTTTTCCCTCCATAGAAGATATACCTGGTCTGGTATCCTGCTTGGCTGCAATGCCCTGTTGGACGGGGGTCATCGACTGGGATGATCCTCTCAGTAACTGAACATCCACTGTGTCCTGTTATCAACTTTTTACTTTCTGTAACATAGAAAGTTCTCTTATATCGGATCTTCTGTTCCTTCTGTGTTCTGCTCTGTCTTCTCAAACCCCCAGACGGTCGTGGCAGATGGCCGCTCCTACTGAGCCTGGTTCTGTTGGAGGTTTCTTCCTGTTAAAGGGGAGTTTTTCCTCTCCACTGTCGCTACATGCTTGCTCAGTATGAGGGATTGCTGAAGGAGTGCTGTGGTTGGAAATCTGCCCAACCTCACGCCAATGACTGACGCAATCTGCTGGGATTCCTTAAATAGGAAACTTTTTAACTGATTGGAATGTTTGTATAATTGTATTGAAATGACTTCTTGTTAAGTGCCTTGAGATGACATCTGTTGTGAATTGGCGCTATATAAATAAACTGAAAACTGAAACTGAAAACTGAAAAACCTCGGCGTTAGTTTTGGTCAAAACTTGACATTTAAATCCCATATTAAACAGGTTTCTAGGATTTCTTTCTTTCACCTCCGGAATATTGCTAAAATTAGAAACATCCTGTCCAGGAGTGATGCTGAGAAACTAGTCCATGCATTTGTTACCTCAAGGCTGGACTACTGTAATTCTTTCCTATCAGGTAGTCCACAAAATGCCATTAAAAGCCTTCAGTTGATCCAAAATGCGGCAGCAAGAGTTCTGATGAATATTAAAAAGAGAGATCACATTTCTCCTGTTTTAGCTTCCCTTCATTGGCTCCCTGTTAAATCCAGAATAGAATTTAAGATCCTTCTTCTTACATACAAAGCCCTTAATAATCAAGCTCCATCATACATCAGAGATCTAATTGTTCCTTATGTTCCTAACAGAGCACTTGTCTCTCAGACTGCAGGTTTACTTGTAGTTCCTAGGATTTCTAAAAGTAGAATGGGAGGCAGATCTTTTAGTTATCAGGCTCCTCTCCTGTGGAAGCAGCTCCCAGCTTTAGTCCGTGAGGCAGACACTCTGTTTACTTTTAAGGCCAGGCTTAAAACTTTCCTTTTTGATAAAGCTTATAGTTAGAGTGGCTTAGGTCATCCTGAGCTAGCTCTGTAGTTATGCTGCTATAGGCTTAGACTGCTGGAGGACAGACTGACCAATTTTCTTCACTCTGCTACTTCCTTTTCTACTACTACTCTCCAGTTGTATTACAGTACATTCTGCTATTTCGACTGTTAACTTTGTTTTCTCTCAGTGTTTTTCTCTCCATAGAAGATATACCTGGTCTGGTATCCTGCTTGGCTTCAATGCCCTGTTGGACGGGTGGCATCGACTGGGATGATCCTCCCAGTAACTGAACATCCACTGTGTCATGTTATTAACTTTTTACTTTCTGTAACATAGAAAGTTCTCTTATATCAGATCTTCTGTTCCTTCTGTGTTTCTGCTCTGTCTTCTCAAACCCCCAGACGGTCGTGGCAGATTTTTCAATTCAATTCAGTTTATTTATATAGCGCCAATTCACAATAGATGTCATCTCAAGGCACTTAACAAGAAGTCATTTCAATACATTTATACAAACATGCCAATCAGTTAAAAAGTTTCCTATTTAAGGAATCCCAGCAGACTGCGTCAGTCATTGACGTGAGGTTGGGCCCTGTTGATGCAGACTTTCCAACCACAGCAATCCTTCAGCAATCCCTCATACTGAGCAAGCATGTAGCGACGGTGGAGAGGAAAAACTCCCCTTTAACAGGAAGAAACCTCCAACAGAACCAGGCTCAGTAGGAGCGGCCATCTGCCACGACCGTCTGGGGGTTTGAGAAGACAGAGCAGAGACACAGAAGGAACACAGATGGCCGCTCCTACTGAGCTTGGTTCTGTTGGAGGTTTCTGAGTGACGCAATCTGCTGGGATTCCTTAAATAGGAAACTTTTTAACTGATTGGAATGTTTGTATAAATGTATTGAAATGACTTCTTGTTAAGTGCCTTGAGATGACATCTGTTGTGAATTGGCGCTATATAAATAAACTGAATTGAATATATATATATATATATATATATATATATATATATATATATATATATATATATATATATATATATATATATATATATATATATAGTAACTATTAATATTTGTTGTCTGGTTTTCTGAGCATCAAAAATTATAATCAATAATTTAATATTAATATAATTATTGATGACGTTCGAGTTTAACCTGTTTATTAAAGATATAGGGGCACCGATTTCATAAATGAGATAATTTTAATTAAACCAGACAGTCAGTCTCTCTGAAAAGGCGTAGAGTTCGTCTGCGGGGTTAAAACAAACTTCACAGCACACACTGAAATAGCACAGGAAACTTCTCGTTACTTAAGAGAATTTATTAATGAAATAGGTCAATCTTACAGATTACATTTAATTCATAATTTCCATCTATTCTAACGCATGCAAAACTATAGAACAAAGTTAACGTCGAGGGAAGGGGCGTGTGTGTGTGTGTGTGCAGCTGTGTGTGTGTGTGTGGGAGACAGCGAGCGAATAAGGGGGGGCTCAGCTCACCCCTTCAATGCGATAAATAACTTTAGCCTTATCAATTGGCACGATCGGTTCACAAAGGGAGACAAAGGAAGACCGCGTGGCAATTCAACAAAGGCTAGTTTCATTAGCAATGGTGGCTTGGACAAAGGAAACAGGGGCGACGGAGAAAGGAGATCTACTGAGTCCACGCGACCTGTCTAAACAGACACGCGCCGACCGCAGCGGACAATAAACAAACAAGGAAATAATACAATATAATAAACTGCTTCTGGTTGCAACCAAAGTCCAATAATAAAACACAAAAAGCATGCACATTCAGGGTCGGTGTACGGCGACAGACGACCAAGAATAACAGTGGTTAACAAGTTGACAGACTTATTTTAACCAACAGAAAACGGATATTAACCGTCAAGACCTTCTCCTCTACCCAGACCGAGAGATATAAATCAGTTTAATCCTACTTGGTGGGGGCAGCTACTCATAGTCGACGACGAAGAAGGTAGAAAGTCTCCAGTTTAAAGGAGCGGTTTGCGCAAAACCGAGGTCAGAAAAAGCGGACGTCCAACTTTAGGCGCTGAGGGACTCAGGCCTGTTTTCAATAGAGCTCAGATGGCCAGCTGACTCCTTGGTTACCCGTACAATAAAGTCTGTTTGCTCGGCCGATTCACTTCGAAGTTTAAAAGGGAAGTTCTTCCTGGTCCAGCAGGTTTGAACGGAAAAAGGGGAAATGCTAGCAGTGGATTAAAGCCTCTCCTTACGGTACCGGGACCAAAAGACCAAGATTTCAATATTCGCGCTTTTATCAACTCTGTGATGTCATCACTGGCCACAGACCAATGAGAATGGGTCGAGGGCAGCGCAATGGGTGCTGGGAGATCCAGTTTCTTCAGTAAAGGCCATAGCCTCAACATATATATATATATATATATATATATATATATATATATATATATATATATATATATATATATATATATATATATAAAACGTGTATGTATGTGTGTGTGTATGCCACTGCCTGTCAAAAACTGAGTGACTAGCCTTTCCAGAATGAGAAAACAAGCACTGTCATCTTACTCACAAATCACACAACAATAATATAATGAAATAAAAAATCATCACAACCCAGTGCATGGCTAAGGATTATGACAATAAGGTGTTCACTGAAAATCACCCAAGCAGAAAGCACACCAGTACTTCTTCAAATGTTTCTGACTGAAGATATAACAACGCCATCACACAACAGAACTGAATGCAGGTTGCATTAGAACAGTCACCAAGTCAGCTGGACAACTTAACACTGCAAAATAAAAATATACAGCACTATAACGCTCTGCATCACACCACAATGATGCAAGATACATGTTATGCAAACAGCATAGTATAAAAAGCAAAATACATTTATTATCTGCACAATCATAACAGTTTATGTATATAGTGGCCTAATCACTTCACAGAAAGCACAATGGCTCTCACCTTTAGAAGTTCTTCTTTCTGGTCTTTTTCTTTGCAAAGTCGCAAATCAAGTCCTCAAAGTCCAGGTCCCTCACCAGCTCCGATTCTATGGCCTTTAAGGACTCTTCTGACCCATAGTTGTCCTGAGTTCGTTTTTCGTTATTCCCTCCGGGTGTTTCCAATCGCTAAACCCCGCAATAAATGCGTTGCTGCTTTTTGAAAAAAACGTTACAAGCAAAGCAAAAAATGTCTCCGGTTGATGGTGAATATACAATCCATTCTCGTGGAATAGCTTCTGCATTGTAAATCCGCCGGGTCAGAGTGTCCTTAGTGAAAGAGCGCCTCTTTCCCCTCCGTGATGCTGGATACTTCGCCGCCCGATTTTGAAAGGCAGAGATTCCTTTCAATAAAAGTTTGTTGCGGATGATTTTTGTAAGTGATCCCCATAGTGCAGGGTCTTCAGAGATTGAGGCATTACCTTGTGTTTTTAGCTCTTCATTTATAGCTGTTTCGTTTTCTCCGGTAAGGTTAGTTGCCACCGTTAGCTCAGGCTGGGCATCACTGGTAGAAGGCGATGCTTCCAAGCTAGGGTTGCTGCTGGCTAGCTCAAAATCCTCCTCCTCATTTCTAGCTTTTTTGAAAAAGTTAATAATTGGCAGAACATTTTGAATAGCAACCGCTTCTTTTTCCTGCTTTTCCTTTTTCTTATTTCGCTTTGCAGCCCCGCTGGGCTTTCTGTTGATGCTGCTGAGGTCCATTTTCTGCCCGCAGTTCCACTACATATACAATGTATGGAAACCACCTGCTAAGCCCCACCCACCAGTATCATTAGCCAATCTACACAGTGCACTGCCACCTGCTCACAATTATTACCTGTCAAGTCAATAAACTGACATATCAGAGAGACAATCACGAGAGTCAATTTTTTGTAAACAACAATTATTTTATTCTGATTGAACAATTATGAAAATTGAGACTAAAGTCTTGTGTGGGATATTTTATGTTGCGGCAAAAAACAATTCTGCCGGCAGAGGGCCCCCCTATGCCCGAGGGCCCCTGGGCACGTGCCCAGGTTGCCCATATGGTAGAACCGGGTCTGATCATGCGGAAATTGTGCTGGGAGCACAAGTGGATGTTAGATCTGCGCTGGTAGGAAATTCCACATCAGGTTTAGGAAAGTGGTGGAGACAAAACAGTCAATCATAAATATAGCTGGGGATATGTCCCTGGGTAAAATGACTCCTATGCCTATAACTGTTAGTAGGCTAATGAATGATTCTTACAATGATTAAAACAGACTTGAAATAGACAAACATACAGACAGACAGACATAAAACTTGATACATCCAATAATCTGCTTTTCAAGCACTCAGACATCCCCACAGGTGAACCCTGGAAAACCTGGATGGGCTTTAGTTGAATATGATATTAATCATTAAAGGTTAATTCACTTAAAAAGCAACTTCCTTTGAAATATAGATTGGTGTTATTCATGTTGCCGAAACAAACTCTAAACTTCCGTTTTTGGGGTAATAATTCCCACTGTTGAACAATGTCACACATCTGAACTATTCAATTATTTTTCTGTGGTATCATTGAGACAGAAGAAGATCAGTTAAAAATGCTGAAACAACAAAACAATTGTGTCAGTTCCTTAAATGCAGATTTGCGAAACACAGCGTGGAGGCTAAAATGCATTTAACCGCTAGGTGGCGCACAAGATAAGCTGTGCTGCTCATAATTTTGTTTTATTTCTGAGTCAGACGAGCAGCACGTAAACCAGAAGTAGGAGCAGTTTGAACCTACCAATCACACGTGAATTATGAGTTGAGACTAAATATTAAAGCTGAACTACAGCTTTAATGGATTCTGGGAGCTTTCTTCACGTTTCATGAATACTGCCACCGCCACAGTTTGTTTGAGCTCGTCGGTCGGTGTGCCCTGTGCGCTGCCTGCAGATAAATAACTCCAGTGGTTAAGAAGGGATTTCCGCTTAAACGTGTACGCTGCGTCGTCGGCCAGTCAGAAGCGTTCTACGGAAACACACTTGGCTCAAACTAGTGTTAAACCCTTCTGGTGAGGATTGTCAGACATTCCAGCTACCGTGTGGGGGACTAACCATACAGGATTCGATGAAGCCCGCTCCCCGTTGAAGCCCTCTGTGTGGTCGCTGGTCGGTCTGTTGGCTTTAAGGAGACGCTGCTGCGATGCTACGTGGGCATCTGGAAGAAAAGCGCTTTCTGCTCCTAGTGTGTGAGCCGCTTTCAGCTGCTGCCTTTTAGTCCTCGGCTTTTATTTCTTACTTTGTTTTTGGTGTTTTTTACAACGAGGGAACTGGGGAAGCTGTGGGGAATGGCTGGTCGAAGCCGAAGAGCATGGTTTAGTGTTCTGCTGGGACTGGTGGTTGGCTTCACGCTGGCTTCCAGACTCATCTTACCCAAGGCGACCGAGCTGAAAAGAGCCGGCCAGAAGCGCAAGGCGAACCCCGCCGCCTGCGGGCTCAACGGGGGGCTGAGGAAGGACCACGGAGCGGTTCTGTGGCCCCCGCAGGGGGACGGTCCCCCCACCACCGAGAAGCCGGATTCTAGCTCCAAGAATTTCCTGTTCGTCGGTGTGATGACGGCCCAGAAGTACCTGAACAGCCGGGCCGTGGCCGCACACAGGTAGGCAGGGTGGTGGTGGGTGTAAAGGCAGACACTTCCAGCTGTTAACAAGCCAAACACATCCACACGTCCGTCCTGATCAGGGACTGGGAATGTTTCAGCTGCTCCCAGTTGGACAATCAGGGGCGCCCCGAACATAAATGAGATTTAGTTTCTAGTGGAA
This sequence comes from Valencia hispanica, assembly GCA_963556495.2. Lineage (NCBI taxonomy): Eukaryota > Metazoa > Chordata > Actinopteri > Cyprinodontiformes > Valenciidae > Valencia > Valencia hispanica. Next base: position 823,094 of record OY747701.1, on the reverse strand, counting down.
CATTCTTCGCTATATTTGCCATTAAAAAGCAAAACAAATAATCCAATCCAAACTGAGCAGCCATTTTTAGACAGATCATCATTTCTGGAGTCTTAATCTGTGACCTAAATTAATAAACAGAAGATCAATATTAAGAATTTATCCTTTCCTTTTGTTGGAATAAAGTATTTTTTTCTTCAATAAAGGTTTCTTCATCCTAAAAGGACTTCAATAAGATCTCCAACAAGTGAAACATGTCTCTTTTTAGCCTGTTTTATAAATCAAAACTCTCTCTGAGTTCAGACCTAACAGGTTTACCATGGAACAACCTGGAGGTGAGAGTTATGAAGCCCATAGGCTGATTCTTTTAGCTTATTACTCAAACCTCTGCTTTATTATCTATTTTTATTAGCCTTTTTGCATTATAAAAACTGGATGTGTGATTGTTTTGCATCCATTAACTTTTGGATAGTCTTAAAATATTGAACTATAATCATTTGACACAATGGGAATAAAAATGATGTTTCTGATGACTTTGTCATATTGCTATACTGTAACATTTTTGTTGTAGCATTATTTGCATATGCTTTCTAATGCAATTCCAACTTTGCTGCACTCAGAGGTGTAAACAATAGAGGAGTGAACTTGCTAAAGAGCAGCTCACTCCCAAATCAACTTTTTCTTGCTGATAAACTGTATAAATGAGTGTTTAATAGTGCTGTCTACATGTCAACCACAGCCCAGAACCCCCCGGGCGTTCCTCGGTCCGCCAGGCCACGCCTCCTTTTGGCGCATTTTTCAAACAGGAAATGTAAGATTCTGGTAGGGGGGTGAGTTGCTCTTTAAATAAATATGGAGAATAAGAAAATGTATCCATCCATCTATAATCATCTGCCCTCCACAGGGTTGCAGAGCATTTCATTATCTGATGGTTAATAACATACAGTACTGTACAACAGTTTTTGGCAGGTGTGAAGACATGCTGTAAACAAATAATGCTTTCAAATATGGAAGTGTTTAATAATTTATTTTCATCAATCAACAAAAGTCAGTGAATGAACAAAAGAAAAATCTAAATCAAATCAATATTTGGTGTAACCACCCTTTGCCTTCAAAACCATCAATTCTTCTAGGTACACTTGCAGACAGTTTTTGAGGGAACTCAGCTGGCAGGTTGTTCCAAACATTTTGGAGAACTAACTACAGATCTACTGTGGATGTAGGCTTCCTTCCATAATCCCAGACTCACTCCATGATGTTGAGATCATGGTTCTTGTTCTTCTTTACGCTGAAGATAGTTCTTAGTGACTTTGGCTGGATGTTTGGGGTTGTTGTCCTGCTGCAGAATAAATGTGGGGCCCATCATACGCCTCCCTGATGGTATTGCATGATGGAGAAGTATCTGCCTGTATTTCTCAGCATTGAGAACACCATTAATCCTGACCAAATGCAGCAACGTTCAAGGAACCTCCACCGTGCTTCACTGTTGCCAGCAGACACTCAGTATTGTACTTCTCTCCAGCCCTTTGACGAACAAACTGCTTTCTGCTACAGCCAGATATTTCACATTTTGACTCATCAGTCCAGAGGACCTGCTGCCATTGTTCTGCACCCCAGTTCCTATGTTTCATGCATACTTGACAGTGTTTCCCACAAATTTAAAAGCAATGTGTGGCGGGGGTAGAGGTTTAGGCCGGGGGGGTGGTTGATTCCCAAAGGGGTTACCTAATTCCTTAAAAAAAAAAAAAACGTAAGTGATTACACAGACTGTATAAGATTAATTTTAACACCCTAAATTTTACCGCAAACTTGCGACTATTGTTGACTTTCTAAAGAAGGCGCTATCGCTTGTTTGCTAAGGGTCGGGACCTACAGTAACATCAACACACTGAAACTATTGTATTCAGAATATAAAATATTTTATAGCACTATTTAATCTGTGATTGTGTGTTAAGTGTTCACGAGATACCAACCTTTCGCCAGCCATCTTCTCTGCACCGAATAGGCCACGCCTCCACGGGTGATCCAGACAGACGTAGTGTGCACAGAGGGGAGCGGCTGTGTGTGTGTGAGAGAGAGCGATGAAGAGAGTGCAGGGAAAGGAAAGGCAGCTGAATGAATACGCTGCGTGTTTTAAATAGCGTAAAAAAGAAAAATGAAACACAATATGTCACGGTCGCTGTTTATATTTATAATAGTATTTTTTTGGGTTGGTGTTGAATCTGTGGCGCACCGCCACAGATTCATCTATGTGTGGGAAACACTGCTTGAGTCGCTTGGCCTTGTTTTTTGGCTGCAATTCTCCCATGAAGACGACTTCTGGCCAGACTTTTCTTGACAGTAGATGGGTGTACCTGGGTCCAACTGGTTTGTATCCGGTTCTGAGCTGATGGAACTGCTGGACATCTTCTGATTTCAAAGGGTAATAACCTTCATGTGTCTTTCATCTGCTGCACTAAGTTTCTTTCGTCCACCACGACCGCTGCGTCTACGATTCTCAACGTTTCTTTGTGCTTCTTCCAAAGAGCTTGATCAACACATCTAGAAACCCCAGTCTGCTCTAAAATCTTTGTATGGGAGAGACCTTGGTGATGCAGTATAACTACCTTGTGTCTGGTTGCTGTTCTCAATCTCTCTATGACATGAAACTATCGTCCACAACGGCCCAGTTTGGCTTATGGGAGTAAAGCTGAAACATGGTGCCTGCCTGTCATTCATGTGGGGTCCATGAGGACAGTTTTTTTCCTGTGAACAGCCAGAACCAGGACCAGTCCAGCACACATCTACTGGCACTCTCTAACCTCTCGTTTTATCACGGTGTCCCAACTTGTATGCTGTGCTCCATTAAAACTCAGATGTTGGAAATTCTTCATAAATATTTGATCCGTGAACAGGAAGGTTGGAAGTTAACAAGAAACCATATGACCTGAAATCCAGTAATAAACCTTTTACCTGAACGTCTTGATGGGTTGTACTGTGTGTAAATAAAGACATGTAGCACTGTACATCTATGTATTAATCGTGTTCATGAGGTGTTTACATGCAGTAAAATCAAGTTGTTAGTTGCTGGTGGTTAATGGAAGTTTTCCCCAGATCAGCTTGCACTCAGTTTTCCGTTTGCATCTTTAATGCAGAGAGGCTGTGCTCTGGTTTCTGGGCTAAATGGAGCACAGTGATTGGTCCACCAGGTACCCCATAATTAACATGTCAAAGGGAGTTTTTTTTTATCTCTGCACTTGAGGTTGACGGGAGGTCTCTGTGGTGCAGAATCAGTTCAAATAGATTGTTCTGTTATGGACAAACATAAGTGATAAAACATACAGATCTGTGTGATAAAGTTACTTTAACAGTCAATAAAAGAGTTCCAGAGTCTAGCAAATATGTACAAGCCTGCAGGACCTGGCTACTTGATAAAGTATTAATAGGCTAATGTTTGATAAAAAGGAGGACAGTCGGTCACCACATCTCAGACGCCTGAGGAGAATCTAATTAAGCTGCTGCTGCAGGAATCTGGTTCTCATCACCCTTTAGGTGAACCTGTTCTCTCTCCAACCTGCTGCTGGTAAAATAAGATGAGTTAGTGTTTAGATGTAGTAGTGACATAGAAGTAGACCTACAGTAGGTAGATTATTGTGGGTGCAGCTGATCAGATGCCTCACATGACCGCATCAGTTTGTGTCTGGCTGTCTGATTTATGGTCATATGGAAACATGAATATAATAGAAGGAGCTGACTTCCTGCTGTGTGTGCTGACTTTACAGAGAAGCTGGAAATGTCCAACCAACATATCGCTGAGGAAGGAGACGGATTCTGATTTGAAATGTGCAGATGGACCCCAGAACAAAAGCCAAAGACCTTGTTGCTGGAATATTCCAATATATTAGGTTTTAATTACATATTCTCTGTCTAGTGAATGAATCTACGGTAGGATGACAAGTTAGAGAAAACAAGCTAATTGTTCCTGATAAAGATGTGTCAGATCATCGGAGAGAGATGCCAGAACAGCAAGACATCTACAGGACATTCTGATCTGGATGTGCTGATTCATGCTTTACTATCAGACTGGCATGAACCAGTTCTCCAGGAGCTGGACAGGAAGATTGAAGAAGAGATGCTGGAGAGACAAACAGTGATTGCTGGATACTATTTAAACTGTTAGATCAGGAGGGTTGGGTAGGGCGATGTAAGAATAATCTCTGTCCCCTCCATGTTCTGGCCAGACATGTTGAATTAAATACTTGAAACGCCTTCTGGCACTCACTTTCATCTTTGTTTTAGAGAGCTGCATAACAAGCTTGTGAAGATGCTGCAGACACAAGCATGATCTACAGTGTCCTGTACCGATGTGGGCTGGAAGGCCACTCGGCAAAGAGAAAGCCATTACTCTAAAAGTAACGTTAAAAATCCAGATTACAATGACCAAATGTCCTCAGGGACAGAGACCTCCATGTCTGGAGACATGTCCTGTGGTATGATGACTAGGGTTGAACTGTTTGGTCATGATGACCTTTGTTAGATTTGGAAAGAGGGATAGCCTGGGAACACCATCCCTACTGTGAAGTATGGGGGTGGTAGCATCATGAAGTGGGTCTGTTTTTGCTGCAAGAGAAACTGTTGCACTTCATAAATAGATGGCATCAGGAGAAAATAGCATTATGTGGAAATATTGAAGCAACATCTAAAGACATCAGCCAGAAAGTTGAAACTGGGGTCCAGATTGGTCTTTCAGATGAATGATGACCCTCAGCATCCTGCCAGAGAGGTTCCATAGAGACTAAAGGACAACAGAGTCCAGATTCTGGTTTGGCCATCACAAAGTCCTGATCTCAGTCCAACAGAGAATCTGCGGAAAGATCTGAAAAGGCAAGTGTGGCCTACAAACCTGACCCGGTTTCAGCGGTTCTGTCAGAAGGAATGGGCCAGATCTCCAGCAAACTATAGAGAGAAGCTGCTGGAAGGAAACCCAGAACATTTGACCCAAGTCATGAAAAGCAATGCTACCAAATACTGATGAGATGTATGTAAACTTCTGACCTTGAAGAGATGAATATATCTGTGACTTATGGTTCTCTCATTATTGAGGCGGTTAGCAGATAGAAATAAATAAGGTGATTCTAACTGAGCTGAAAGCAGAGAAGTCTGGTCTGATGGAGGAGAAAAGGTGAATGTGTATGTCTTTTTATTGGCTGGATGGAAACTTCTGCTATCAGCTGGATCTTGTGCTGCAGCCACAGGAGCTGTTAAGGTCAGCTGCTGCTCTCTGAGCTCATTCTCTCTCTGTTTGTGTTTGTCTTCCAGAACCTGGGCCCAGACTGTCCCAGGTAGGGTGGAGTTCTTCTCCAGCGAGGGTTCCGACACCTCCATTCCAATCCCCATCGTGGCTTTGAGGAATGTGGATGATTCCTATCCTCCTCAGAAGAAGTCCTTCATGATGCTGAAGTATATGCATGACCATTACCTGGACAAGTATGAGTGGTTCATGAGGGCGGATGATGATGTCTACATCAAGAGCGAGAAGCTGGAGAGCTTCCTGCGGAGCCTCAACAGCAGCGAGGCCATCTTCCTGGGCCAGACGGGGATGGGGGCCCGGGATGAACTGGGGAAACTGGCCCTAGAACCTGGAGAGAACTTCTGCATGGGAGGCCCAGGTGTCATCATGAGTCGAGAGGTCCTGAGGAGGATGGTACCCCACATCCGCCAGTGTCTGCAGGAGATGTACACCACCCATGAAGACGTGGAGGTGGGCCGCTGTGTGAGGAGGTTCGCCCGTGTCCAGTGTGTCTGGTCCTATGAGGTAGGAACCCTTCCTCTTCATGTTGGGATATCAGGAGTAACTATGAGTAGTCAGTACACACAGAGGACATGATTCCAGCTAACGGGAAGAGGCTGTGGGAGTAAAATCATGCTAGAAGTACTACTTTAGCCCAATTCATTTTTAATAACATGAAGACCCTCTTTAAAGTCACATTTAAAACTAGACTTTAACTAGGCCACTTCAAACATTTCTTTATTCAGAGCCATTCATGGTGGCCCCAGATCCTGGTCCTGCTCCATGACCCTGAAGGTCATGAACGGATGACTGGACATTCTCCTTCGGGGTTTTCTTGTAAAGAGTAGAATTCCTGGTTCCCTCAGAGCATCACACCTCCACCACCATGTCACCATTTACAACAGATGGAACGGAACCACACCAAAGGGTTCCTCAACAGTCCACTGAATATTTTCCAAGAAGTCTCGTCAATGATCCAGATCTTTTCTAGTTAATGTGAGACAGATGTGTATGAATGTATGCAGCAGTGGTCTGGTCTCCATCGTATCTGGAGGTAGTGGCTCCTGCTTTAGGTGGTGCTCTGTGTTATTGGATGTTGGTTCTAACTGTGGTTCTCTGGAGTCCCAGAGCCTCAGAAACGGTCCTCGAACTGTTTCCAGACTGATAGTACAGAACCATGACTCTTTAGATCATGTGTGTGTGTTTGTGGGGTTGGGGGTGGGGGGGTGGTAAAGCTTTTTCTACCCAGAGGAAATCATCATTTGGAAACTTTCCTCTAAAATCATTTTGATGTCAAACTTTTCAGAGCGAGAACAGTGAATGGATGTTCCCAGCTCTAACTGTGTCCTGGTGGATGGATGGATGTAGACGCGTATCATTGGACCACATAGCTGCACTCAGCACAATCACAAGATCCACTGGAGGATCAGGCCAGCAGATCTGGGATCAGTCAGGAATCCCTCTGCTTATCTCTAACTGCTTACTCTTTCCATCCTTATGTTCTAAGTTGAACCCCTACAGTGAAGTAGTTTAGTTTGTATGAAGTATTAATGCCTGAACACATGAGCTCCTTACTGTGGACAATAGCTGCAGTGTGCAGGTTTTCCTTCTGGCCAGCGCTCGCTCCAGACCGCCTAGTTCCCTCTGTGGCTCTTTGTTTTTACCTTGCTGTCATGTTGTTGACATTATTTAACATGACGTTTCCATGGAGATAACACTGACATTACAGTTCTGCCAGAAGTACTCAGCAGTTTAGCCTTCAGTCAGTGTGGGGGATCCTGAAGGGGGCGGGGCGTCTCACACACCAGGTCAACCAATAATTATCTGCCTGTTTCTGGCCTAAACTTTCTAAATCTTTTTGAAATGGTTGAAATATTAAAGCTTAACATGATTCTATGTATTTTGGTAACTAAAATCCTGTGGGGTGCCGTCTGGAAACAGCAATAATTTGGGTTATTTACATAACAGACAGAAAATTGGGGTTTATTTATTATATTTTTACTATGTTATTTATTAATTTATAAAAGTCACAGTTTCAAACGAAATATTTAGCTAATCTGCAAATTCACTTGCCAATAAATGGACTATCACAATCAAATCTGGCTGTTGTGAAGCTTTCTATAAACTGCTGGTTTAATGTTTAGCGGCTGATTTACAGCAGCAGCAGGCTCACGAGACCCCGCTTTTATTTTGATAGGCAAGGGAATTAGCAGATTAGCTAAATATTTAGCTTGCTAATGACGTATTTAGTTACTAGGGGGGCACGATTTTGAGAAAAACCTAATTGCGTTTTTTATCTGACAAATATTGCGATTTGTGATTTTTTTACTTTCGATACTTTTAAGTGCATAAAACAAAAATTATGAATGAAATATATCGTTACTTTTACAGCGCAGTCTTGTACAACTTGACACGCATGTGAACAATATAAAATAACCTAAAATATATTTCTGTGGCCAGAGCCCTCTTCTCTAATATAAACTACATAGTGATTGAGGTAATGAGATTGTTCAATGCTTTGTGATTATTAAATACCTGAACCTAAATACCAAAGAATAATAATACATAATGGAAATAACTTAAACAGGTAGCTTAATTTATTTTTTTAAATTGACGAATCTTTGCCATTGAAAAATAGAAAATGAACTCTTATTAGATTTAGATTTACAATTGGAAAACAAAATCTTCTGCAGTCCACTGCCATTTACTAAACATGAAACTGTTATATTGCACACGTTTTAAAATAAATGACAATAAAAATTAAAAACAAGACCTTATCCAGCCTTCTGCAAGATAAGCCGTAGTAACCTCACAGTAAAGATTAGCCTGAGCGCGGCAGACAGCACAGATCTGCAGCCAGGTTCCTCTCCCGCTACCTGCTGAGAAAACTGAGAAATACATTCTGCTTTCACATTGAACAAGTCGCCAAAAGTCTCTAGCAACACATGGAAAAGTCGTAGATTTGTCACCTTTTGAAAAAAACTGTTACCAAGGGGGTTGGAAAAGTCACTAAATATAGTGACAAAGTCGCCAAGTTGGCAACACTGCTCTGCATACAAGCTTGTTTCCCATCACCATTTCTGATTGGGCAGCAAGCCAGGAATGCGAGACTCAACCATTTTGATTGGTGAATAGGTTTGTCACTCAAATGTCAGTGGCAGGAAAAAAACCTCAGCCTCCTGAGGTTAGGTTATCACAGGAGTTAAAACCTTTAAGGTTAATCATGCAGCTCTATTAGTTACAAACTATGACATTTCTAAATGACTGAATGACATGGTGAATATGACTAGAAATGAACCCATATTTTATTTCTCTCTAGCTCAATAACTCCATCTATTGCTGTTCGTGTTTGACCGTGTAACCTTTGCTGGGATGCCAGCAGCTCCTCCTAATGGGAGACTTTCTAAACTCAGCAAAAAAAGAAACGTCCCTTTTTCATGACTGTGTATTTCAACAATAATGTTGTAAAAATCCAAATAACTTTACTGATCTTCATTGTAAATTGTTTAAACAATGTTTTCCATGCATGTTCAATTAACCATAATCAGTTAATTAACATGCACCTGTGGAATGGTCGTTAAGACCTTAACAGCTTACAGAAAGTAGGCATTTAAGGTCACAGTTCTAAAAACGCAGGACACTAAAGAGACTTGTCTACCGACTGTGAAAAACAGCCAAAGAAAGATGCCCAGGGTCCCTGCTCATCTGCGTGAACGTGCATTAGGCATGCTGCAGGGAGGCATGAGGACTGCTGATGTGGCTAATGTCCGCACTGTGAGACGCCTAAGACAGCGCTACAGGGAGACAGGAAGGACAGCTGATCATCCTCGCAGTGGAAGACCACGTGTAACAACACCTGAACAGGATCGGTACATCCGAATATCACACCTGCGTGACAGGTACAGGATGGCCACAACAACTGCCCGAGTCACACCAGGAACACACAATCCCTCCTTTAGTGCTCAGACTGTCCGCAATAGGCTGAGAGAGGCTGGACTGAGGGCTTGTAGGCCTGTTGTAAGGCAGGTCCTTACCAAACATCACCAGCAACAACGCCGCCTATGGGCACAAACCCACCTTTGCTGGACCAGACAGGAGTGGCAAAAAGTGCTCTTCACTGATGAGTCACGGTTTTGTCTCACCAGGGGTGATGGACGGATTCGTGTTTATCGTGGAAGGAATGATCGTTACACCGAGGCCTGTACCCTAGAGCGGGGTCGATTTGGAGGTGGGGGGTCCGTCATGGTCTGGGGCGGTATATCACATCACCATCGGACTGAGCTTGTTGTCATTGCAGGCAATCTCAATGCATTGCGGTACAGGGAAGACATCCTCCTCCCTCATGTGGTACCCTTTATGCATACTCATCCGGACATGATCCTCCAGCAGGACAATGCCACCAGCCATACTGCTCGTTCTGTGCATGAGTTTCTGCATGACAGCAATGTCAGTGTTCTGCCATGGCCAGCGAAGAGCCCGGATCTCAATCCCATTGAGCACGTCTGGGACCTGTTGGATCGCAGGGTGAGGGCTGGGGCCATTTCCCCCAGAAATGTCCAGGAACTTGCAAGTGCCTTGGTGGAAGAGTGGGGTAACATCTCACAGCAAGAACTGACCAATCTGGTCCAGTCCATGAGGAGGAGATGCACTGCAGTACTTCAAGCAGCTGGTGGCCACACCAGATACTGACTGGTACTTTTGATTTTGAGCCTCCCTTCATTCAAGGACACATTATTCTATTTCTGTTAGTCACATGTCTGTGAAACATTTTTAGTTTATGTCTCATGGTGTTGACTCTTTTAGTGTTCATACAAATATTTACACACATTAAGTTTACTGAAAGTAAAAACAGTTGAAAGTCAGAGGACGTTTCTTTTTTTGATGAGTTTAGTTTAATTTGACACTGTGAAGTGAGGTTAAAGTTCACACATGGGTGTAAAAGCTTGGAGCCACAGGCTGGGAACCATAATCCATGTTAGCTGAATAAACAGCTGCTGAACTAATCCTGTATATTCACTGTTTTTGGGTTCAGGCTGATAAAGTGCAGCAAAGCGCCGTCATCTGCTGGAGTGACGCCAGTCAGACATGAGTCACATGAACCGTCCAACGGGCCAATGATTGAGCAGGGAAATATGTGACCTTAGAGTTGACCTTAGATCCCATCGGCGTGTGTAATTAGATTAACTAGGCTCCTTACGGGGGGGGGTAGATCAGTCAGGCAGGAAGCTGTGTTCCTACTGCTAACTCTCCTCTCTACACTCCCGCTGTGACTCAGACCTTTATCTGTTAGTCGTCATAGAGATGCTTCTGTTAGCCCGCTTGGTTTTCTAATAAACTTAATCTAGAAATGCTGAAGAGATGTAAACGATGGATGACCATTAAATGTTCACAGCCGGGCACTTTGTATAAAATAATAAGATCATTCCATTTTAACTGCAACGTACTTGGCCACAGTTAGAGCTTATGGGGGGTGTGAGTCATTGCAGAAGGTGATGCTGTGGGCCGGAAGGATCTCCTGTAGCAGTCCGTCTTTTGACGAATCTGACTGCAGACTGTTGCTGATCGACAGCCTCATGACCATCATGACATGCTAACAGCTCCACATCCAGGCAGCAGAGATGATATTCCACAGTAACATGTTCTTTATGACTCCATCACTTGTTAGCTAGCTCTGCTAATCCACCTCGTTTACTTTTGCTGCTCCTCTTCAAATCTTTTTCTGATCGTTTGGTCAGAGAGACGTTGGAGTAGGGGAGATGATCCTTTGGTATGAGTTCTAAGGACAAGATGGCACCAGCCCTGTGTACGGCTTGCTGTTTGTTCAGGCCTTTTTTTCTCTCTTGTTCCTCTGCCAAAAGAGCTCTATGATCGCTGGTGGCATCTTAACATCAATGAACGCTTTGAGGAAAAACACAGCAATTTATACTCTTCCTCTTTTCATCCCCCACATTCCTTTCATCTGTTCCTACATACCTGCGGCGTACGTTGCGGCCAGCTTCTAAAAAAAACGCCACTGGAGGAATAGAGGTAGTGTTCTGGTGAGACTCTGGGCCTTTTTGGGCTCCTCTCACGGTGGTGGTGCTGCCCAGAACCTCTCTCCGCTCTCCGGCCTTCTGTGTCAGCCCTCGATCGGAACCTTCTCATGGCAGTCACCGCTCTTCTCCAGTTGTGACCACTATTCCTCGCCGCTCTTATATTCCTGTAACCGTGGGAGGTTGGAACGCGTATGTTCGTTGGAAAACAATGGCCCTGGTCTTCTGATGACACTTCTGAATACCTGGTCCCTCTCAAATAAGACTTTCTTACTCAAAGACTTTTTGACTTATTAGGATTGGATTTTATGTTTCTTACAGAAACCTGGCTCCATGACGGTGAGCCATTTATCATCTAATTAGGCTCTGATTTTGGCTGGAAGATGTTGACCAAAACATGGATTTCTGCAACAAATGAAAGATTGTGATGACATGAAGCAGCCAGTTTATAGCCTGAGGAGCCTTAGTGGCCTTAGCTTAGCTTAGCTTAGGTTGGGTTGGTGAACAACCTTAGCTTAGTTTCTAGAATGTGTCAGGAAGAACACAGCTTTTACAGATTAAAAACCCTCCAGGTTGTCTTTTCTGTTGGGACGTCTGAAGGTGTAGGAGGCTATCCTCCTGAACAATAGACAGGACATCAATTGGTTTGGATACTTCAATTAATGGAAACTGAATGGATTTAAGAGTAGAAAGTAGCCATGGAAGGAAGGAAGGAAAAAACCCTAAATGGGGTAAAAAAAAAAAAAAATTGTTTTGTAATCGAATTGAAATGATTGTCCTCCACATCTCTGGTGTTCATGTGTAGAACCAGCTTTAGGGATTTCCTCAGCAGATGATCCAACACTCTGAAGACCGGACTGCATCCCAACTGTGTGCAGTTCACTGTGGCTGGGAAAACCTGCCGCCGTCATCCCTGAACTCAGCCCAGACTCTCCAGGAACCAGAAGTCAGTGACTTGAGCGTTCAGCGTGAATAGAGGCCAGTTCAGAGAGCTCAGTCTGTGGTCAGCCTGGGCTATTTTCAGACATCCTGTGGTCACCATGTCCAGAACTGTCCACTGTCCCTCTGCAGTCCTGAAACCAGGCCCAGCAGTCAATGTTTCTAAAATCAACAAAGTGGAGGCCAAACTTTTGAATCAGGGTGAATTCTAGCTCTGCAGCATGTAGAACAGAGAGCTTGTGTCTGCAGTACCAGCACACTTGGATCCAGAATGTACACTATGCTCACTTTTTCCTTCCTCCAGCATGTGGGACGAAGACTGAGAGCCAACCATCGTCCATCAGACGTCCATCAGTGGACCTGAGGGTCAGTATCTGATACATGTGCTGCTCAGGACATTAGAACATCATTGAAGACTCTCATATTTAGGACATATATAATATATTTACCAAATGATTCTGAATACACATGCATGGTTTTATGAGCTGAGGAGTTCACAAAGCCAGAACCCTCTGGTTGCCTCGTCGGAACAACTCTGCTGATTTCCAGCTTCCATTGTTGCAAATAAAAATAGCAGTTGTGTGTTTCACCTAGCTACACTAAGCTTTTGTCATCCCGCTCCGACTCCTGGGTGGGGGCGGGGCAGAAAGTGGTTCTTAGTCAGAACCCGCTCTGGAACCAGCTTGGTGGAACAAGGCCTGGTTCTGCTCAACCCAGGTAAGACGCTGCTCCCAGTTCTGGTCCAGGAGTGGCCTGACACCAGGAATGTGACAGTTTGTTCCATAACCTGGATGGCCTGCATGAACTTTGCACTCAACCATGTTGCTTGTGCCCACGTTTTTGTCACACTTGTTTCTTCCACTTAACTTTCCTTTAATATGCTTGCATACAGCCCTGTATGAACCACATCAGCTTGTTGTATCAGTGACCTGTTATAGTGTAGAGGAAGAGGAGGCAGCAGTCTTCTTTCAGCAATCCTTTTTACTGTAACTGTCAGAGAAATAGATCTTTGGTTTTTTATTAATAGTAATCTCAGATCATCTAGGTTAATGGAGATAAACTTGGTGTGTAATGAATCTCTATAACCTATAAGCTTCTGCTGGAGGTTTCTTCCTGTTAAAGGGACGTTTTTCATGCTTGCTCAGTATGAGGGATTGCTGTGGTTGAAGTCTGCATCAACGGGACACGACCTCATGTCAATGACTCCATACAATCTCCTGGGATTCCTTAGATAGAAAACTACCTAAACCTGGAAACTTATTGGAATGATTGCACTGAAATGACTTTTCTTGTAAAGTGCCTTGAGATGACATCTGTTGTGAATTGGTACTATATAAATAAACTGAATTGAAAATGGAACTATAACAAGCGGGTTTCCTACACTGCATGATATTCTTATGTATGCAGATGTCCCTATGCAGCCTGGCTCTCATCCTTTATGTGCTTGTAAGAAGGATTCACCCCTTGGATGGTTTACCCTGTTATTACATGGAAGGAATATGGCCCAAGTGTAAATGTGCCTGGATCAGACTGTCACACTGAGTGAGAGAGGTCACCAGGTCACCTCTGACTGAGCTGAAGGAGCTACAAGCTTCACTAGATGAGACTCTCAGAGCTTTATGGGAGAGCAGCCATGAGGAAGACTCTGACACTGTGGAGGAGCTCTGCCTCTGCAGGGCTACACAGCTCCTCAAATAGCCCTTTTCCATTGCAAAGAACTGAGAGCCTGTTCGGAGCTGGAGCTGGAGCCAGAGGTTTCACAAAACCTCCTTTGTTTTCCATAACAAGGAGCCAACTTGGAGCCACCGTGAGCTAAGGCGTTGCGTCATCGAAGCGTCACTTCAGAAATCAAGCGGGAAGCCGCTCGCCGGAAATAAAGCGGACGCAGAAGAACAAAAACCATAACAACAAAGATTAATGACCTGGTCTGAGTGCAGATGCTAATCGTCGCTTTACAAGCATTTGTTGCGATACAGCGGCAAAAGGCATCGCTGTTGCAGTTACTGTCGACAAGGCAACGTCGTAATAGGCGACGTAGTCTTGATGCTATCCATGTTTTCAACAACAACAACAAGAAAACATTCCGAGCAGTCTGGATTTAAATATGGCGGTCCTCTACTGTGAAGGCTGTAAATCCCTCCCCCTTCCCCCACGACGTAGTGAGTGCTTGTATAGCTCCGCTTTGGCCCCCCACAAGAGTGGTGCCAGAGTAGCACCAGTTTCTGGCTCTCGGAGCTGGTGCTCGCGGGAATCGAAAACAAAAACACCAGAGCTTAGTCAGCACGGGAGCTCCAGCTCCGCCTCAGTGGAAAAGGGCTATAAGTGCTGTTCTCAGTATAACATCTAGGGTGGGGGTGAACCAGTGCCAGCTCCAGTCTCCAGCTCTAACTCCGTTAATGGGAATCACAAGGCTGCATTGCTGAGTCAACTTCCTAATCCTAAATTGTCCTGGGTGACGTGCAGAGGTGCTGCCAGGCCTTTTCTAAGCCCCTCGCCCTTTTCTTTCATTGACATTCTCATCTAGCCTCTCTGACGCTGTGCAGGGGAACTTTTAACTGCTATCACTTCACTTGCACTGTTTTCTGGAGAACGTCACTCTAGTTTATTAGAAGTGTGTTTCTGAATACTGTTGGAGGAGACCGGTGGGTGGGTGCTGTGCACAACCTTCTTTAACAGGAAAGTGCCTTGAGACAACATGTGTTGTGAACTGGAACTATGTTAATGAACTGAACTGAATCCTGGATTCTTGCTGAAGATCTAAAATGTGTTTTTGTACAATAATGTGGATCATAACAGGCTGTCTGTGGCAGCTCCATTCAGCAGGTTCTATAATGATGCTCATCACAGTCAGTCACAGCAGTGGTTCAGAGCCTTCACGATCCAATTAGAGTGGATTAGTTTCTAAGAGTCTTACAATCACCATACAGGTCTTTCCTCCTTACTGAGCACATATTATAGATTTTCTTGTTTAGCACTTTTTATGGCTGCTAAATAAATTAGGTATATTGTAATGGATTTAATACTGTTATATAATAAGCAAAATGCTAGATGGTGTGGATATGTTCATAGGAGAACCCATGATCACATTGTTAGAAGGATGCTGAGGTTGGAGCCACCGGGTAGGAGGAAGACCTAAAAGGTGTGAGAGTGGATGATGCAGAGGATGGGACGAAATGGAAACAGATGATTGGCCGTGGCGACCCCTGAAGGGAAAAGCTGACTGAGAAGAAGAAGATATTAATGAGCAAAATGCAATGGTTCAGCCAAGTTTAACTTGTTAAGCCCGCATGCTTTGTGAGAAAACATGTCATGTTTGAGGAATCCTGTGCAATTCAGAAGGAAGTATCAGTTTCCCTCCACATCTACGCCTGCTTTGTTAGTGGAAACTAAAGACCCAGTTAGGTCATCCTTTCCTTTCTATAATCCACACGTCTGTTCCGCCTCACCATCAACTCAGCTCAAATCCACCCACTAATAATATGCCTTATTCCACCTGGGGAGGTAGAAGTAAAACCTGTAACTGCCATGAATCGTAAGGGGGAGTTGGGGTGGTGGAATGATAACAGAGAGCTGCAGCAGCGTAGTCTGCAGACATCATTCACCTCAGATCAATTCACTAATACTTTATTTATCCCAAAGAGAAATTAACTCAGATCATCCAAGTATCTTCAAAGAGTCGTTGCGGATGGTCTTGCTGTTAGCAGGAAGAATCTCCTGTAGCAGTCAGTCTTGCAACTGTTCTGAAGAGGCCTCTGAATAAAGACTGTTGCTGGATTAAATCAATTCATACAAGAAATTGCATCACAAAGTGCTTTACAGATTAAAATGACCCCACATAAAACTACATTCCCATCTCTCCCCCACAAATTTAAAAGCATGGTCACAGTTATACCCCCCTCCCCCCAACCCAACCCCCATACACACACACAGTTAAGAACAACAATGAAAAAGGCAGAGTGCAGATGAACCATTCAAGGAAACGCCATCAGAGGAGCCATCTGCACCGGCAGCAGTAGATCAACAGCAGCAGCCGAGGCACCGACACAGGCGCCCAGTGGAGGCAAAGCCAAGACCCCCACCTCCAATTGTAAAATACTGATAAAATATAATCATATAAAACATGCAGAGCAATTGAACAGACAATAAGAAATAGTAATAAGTTAAAAGCTTGGCTAAAAAGGTGAGTTTTAAATCTGCTCTTAAAAACATGAACGTTCTCTGCGGCCCTGAGGTTCTCTGGCAGCCTGTTCCAGAGGTGAGGGCCATAAACCTGGAAAGACGCCTCACCATGAGTGTGTCCTAACTTTAGAGATGACAAGGAGACGGCTGCCAGAGGAGCGCAGAGACCGCAGAGGTTTATACGGGAAAAGCTGTTCTGAAAGATAAGAAGGCCCAAGACCATTAAGACACTTAAAAACCATTAAAAGAACCTTAAAATCGATCCTTAGACACACGGGGAGCCAATGCAATGATTTTAAGACCGGTGTAATGTGTTCCCGCCTCAGGACACGTGCTGCTGAATTTTGTAGTAGTTGTAAACCTGAGATATTCTTTTTGGGAAGACCAGAAAGCAGGGCATTAAAGTAATCAATCCTACTGGAGATAAAAGCATGCATTAATGTCTCCCATGTTGGCCCGAAAGAGAATGGGGCGGACTCTGGTGTTCTTAAGGTGATAAAAACCTATTTTAGTAATATTTTTTATGTGAGGGATAAAAGTCAGCTCGGAGTCAAAAATCATCCCCAGGTTCTTCACTTGTAAAGAAGGATTCAAAGACGGTGGTTGCAGTTTTGGTAAAAGTTTCTCTCTCTGAGCCTCAGAACAGATTATCAAAACCTCCATTTTGTCCTGGTTGAGCTGGAGAAAGTTTTCTGCCATCCAGGATTTGATGTCTAAAATGCAGTTAAAAAGTGCATCCATTGGCCGTGTGTCATCAGGACACGGAGATGTACAACTGTGTATCATCAGCATAACTGTGAAAGTTAACTCCATGTCTTCTGATGATGCTGCCAAGAGGGAGCATATAGAGGTTAAAAAGCACTGGGCCTAAAGTTGAACCCTGGGGCACACCACATGTGATGTGTGAAGGTAGGTTGTTACAAAGATTAGACAGCACTACGGAGACGAGACGTCCCCGTCAGTCTGGGTTTAGGGTTGTCCAGCTGATGATCTGTGGACCTTAATGTTCCCAATGTTTTCTATAGGATGTTGCCACACAGTTTTGAGCCTAAAAAAAAGAATATGACTCTAAACAGGATCCTAAAGTGAACAGAAAGACCAGTGTGAAGAGGCCACCACAGGAGGTACAAAGGTGATTACAGTGCTCATTTCTCTTAGAAGACGTGCATTTGCACTTGGGACAGCTTTCACCTCTCTAAAGGGACAATTTATTGAGTCTATCATACAGTTCCAATAACCCAAGCAAGATGCAATTAAAACATGAATTAGTTCTTCAGAGGCTTCTGGTTGAATGTAGGACTGAACTTTACTCGGAAACAGTAGCTGGAAGAAGCTCCTATTGACTAATGAACTGGTGTGGTCAGGCTAAAGTTGGTCAATATGAACATTGCTCTTTCTTTTTTTTGCTGTTCATGGTAAAAATGCTGAAAGTGACAGTTGTGGCTATCATCTGTCACTATATACAGTCAGACACACACAGTGCTTCTAAACCTCCCCAGTATCAGATAGACAACAGTTCAACAGCTGGATAAAGCAGCACAACTATATTGCCGTCCGCTTTGATCAGTCTGACATCATCACCTTTTAATGACCTCTTTTTATCTGAGCAATATATCGATTTATCAACTTCTTTTTAAATGAAGACTGAATTTTTAGAATATCGAGTGAAAGAAATAGTCACCAAAGCATCTCTTGGCTTTCCACAGTTCAAACTAAGGCCCAAGGCCTTCCATCTTGTTTTACGTGTTTTTATTTGGATGCTCCAGCAAGGGATGGTTGAAATAAAAGCAAGTTTAAAAAATATTTTCCCTCATTTGTCATTTCTTTTTAAAAATAGAAAGGGAGAAAAAAATTGATTTAATATTAAAAATTGAATTTTTATGAAATAAATTAAAGATTTTAGTCTCAATCTGTATTGTCCAAAGCAGCCCTAACTTTTCATTTTTCTGAAGCAGTTGTATAATGGCCAATGAGATGTTCAACTTTTGAAAAAAAATCCTTGAATCAAAAATAACTTTTGATATCTTCAAATAGTACCAGGAAAATGTAAAATATATACACTACTCACAATAAGTCATTTACATGAGTGCTATTCCTATTTGGTCTGGATTTTAATGAAATAAGTAAAAGTATCCTTTTGATATTAATAATAATGAATAAGTAGAAACACTTATTATATTAGTGTAATATTTATTACCCCAAGAATGTCGACGATAACAAGGGTGGCCCCAAATAACACAAATTGACAATGTCAGTAGCGGGTGTTTCCACCATTTGCCGCAACGACAGCTTGACAGCGACGTCTCATGCTCCTCACTAGCCTGATGTTGTTGTCCTGAGGCAATGCGTTCCACTGTTCCACAAGTGCTACATTACTTCTTCCTCAGTAAATGAAAGAACTGTAGAACCTCAGTTGTGCTTAGGCTGTTTTGATTCAGTCAAGCTTTCAGAATTATCAAAAATATTAGCCTCATCTAAACCTTCAACTTGTATGTTGGACCCAATCCCAACCAAATTATTTAAAGAAGTGTTCCATTTGGTTCCTGGCCCCATTTTGGATATGATGAATCTATCCTTAGTAAACGGATACGTACCACAGGAATTTAAAATAGCTGTAATTAAACCTTTACTCAAGAAACCTTCCCTTGATCAAGATGACTTGGTGAATTACAGACCTATATCTAACCTTCCTTTCTTATCCAAAGTCCTTGAGAAAATAGTTGCTAATCAAGTCTGTGAACATCTAAACAGTAACGAGCTGTTTGAAGAGTTTCAGTCAGGTTTTAGAGCTCATCATAGCACTGAAACAGCACTGGTGAAGGTTACTAATGATATTCTCATGGCCTCAGATAATGGACTGGTGTCTGTTCTGGTTTTGTTAGATCTCAGTGCTGCTTTTGACACAGTCGATCATAATATTCTCTTAGAAAGGCTTGAACATGTTGCAGGGATCAAAGGAACAGCACTAGGCTGGTTTAAATCATATTTGTCTGATAGATTCCAGTTTGTTCATCTAAATGATAAATCATCTTCACTCTCAAGGGTTACTTGTGGAGTTCCACAGGGTTCTGTCCTTGGACCAATTCTTTTCACCATATATATGCTTCCAATTGGTAGAATCATTAGACAGCATGGGATAAATTTCCACAGCTATGCCGATGATACACAACTATATTTATCCATAAATCCTGATGAACCCAGTCAGTTAGGTAGATTACAGGCATGTCTGGAAGACATAAAAGCATGGATGACCCTAAACTTTTTGCTTTTAAATTCTGACAAGACAGAAGTTGTTGTCTTTGGACCAGAAGTTCTTAAACAGAAACTGATTAGTCAATCACTTCATCTGGATGGCATTAAATTGCCCCCCAGTAATAACGTAAAGAACCTCGGCGTTATTTTTGACCAAGACTTGACATTTAAATCCCATATTAAACAGGTTTCTAGGATTTCTTTCTTTCACCTCCAGAATATTGCTAAAATTAGAAACATCCTGTCCAGGAGTGATGCTGAGAAACTAGTCCATGCATTTGTTACCTCAAGGCTGGACTACTGTAATTCTTTACTATCAGGAAGTCCACAAAATGCCATTAAAAGCCTTCAGTTGATCCAAAATGCTGCAGCAAGAGTTCTGATGAATATTAAAAAGAGAGATCACATTTCTCCTGCTTTAGCTTCCCTTCATTGGCTCCCTGTTAAATCCAGAATAGAATTTAAGATCCTTCTTACATACAAAGCCCTTAATAATCAAGCTCCATCATACATCAGAGATCTAATTGTTCCATATGTTCCTAAAAGAGCACTTTGCTCTCAGACTGCAGGTTTACTTGTAGTTCCTAGGATCTCTAAAAGTAGAATGGGAGGCAGATCTTTTAGTTATCAGGCTCCTCTCCTGTGGAAGCAGCTCCCAGCTTTAGTCCGTGAGGCAGACACTCTGTTTACTTTTAAGGCCAGGCTTAAAACTTTCCTTTTTGATAAAGCTTATAGTTAGAGTGGCTTAGGTCATCCTGAGCTAGCTCTGTAGTTATGCTGCTATAGGCTTAGACTGCTGGAGGACAGACTGACCAATTTTCTTCACTCTGCTACTTCCTTTTCTACTACTACTCTCCAGTTGTATTACACTACATTCTGTTATTTCGACTGTTAACTATGTGTTCTCTGTGTTTTTCTCTCCATAGAAGCTACATCTGGTCTGGTATCCTGCTTGGCTACAATGCCCTGTTGGACGGGGGGCATCGATTGGGATGATGCTTCCAGTAACTGAACATCCACCGTGTCATGTTATCAACTTTTTACTTTCTGTAACATAGAAAGTACTCTTATATCAGATCTTCTGTTCCTTCTTTGTCTCTGCTCTGTCTTAAACCCCCAGACGGTCGTGGCAGATGGCCGCTCCTACTGAGCCTGGTTCTGTTGGAGGTTTCTTCCTGTTAAAGGGGAGTTTTTCCTCTCCACCGTCGCTACATGCTTGCTCAGTATGAGGGATTCCTGAAGGATTGCTGTGGTTGGAAAGTCTGCATCAACGGGGCCCAACCTCACGCCAATGACTGACGCAATCTGCTGGGGTTCTTAAATGGGAAACTGTTTAACTGATTGGAATGTTTGTATAAATGTATTAAAATGACTTCTTGTTAAGTGCCTTGAGATGACATCTGTTGTGAATCGATGCTATATAAATAAAACTGAATTGAATTGAATAGGTACTAGCAGAAACCAAACACAGATAGTTCTCAATACCGAAGTGTGCAGAGCTCAAGCACACGTTTCACAATACAATACACTACTAATGTTACACAAATGTTCAATTAGTTCAGCAAACATTGGCGATAGTAACGTTAATTACTTCTGTTCTCCAGGCGTCACAAGTAACAATGGGATGCCTCTGCTTCAGATGTTCCCACATTGCAAGATGGAGCTGGCATATCACACCAGCATAACTTCTAAGCCTGCAAATAACTATACCTTGACGCTTATGGCTGCGTTTAAAGTATTCCCACACCTTTAAGGTAGGGCGGCGGCTTGCGGGCTGTGTTCTGGTGACATGTAGAGCTTGGGAGTGCTGGCTGCGGAGCCTGAGAGGTGGTTGGAGACTGAGTTTCGTTCTACAGGACCTTCTCAATAAATTAGCATATTGTGATAAAGTTCATTATTTTCCATAATGTAATGATAAAAATTAAACTTTCATATATTTTAGATTCATTGCACACCAACTGAAATATTTCAGGTCTTTTATGGTTTTAAATCTGATGATTTTGGCATACAGCTCATGAAAACCCAAAATTCCTATCTAAAAAAATTAGCATATTTCATCCGACCAATAAAAGTGTTTTTAATACAAAAAAAGTCAACCTTCAAATAATTATGTTCAGTCATGCACTCAATACTTGGTTGGGAATCCTTTTGCAGAAATCACTGCTTCATTGCGGCGTGGCATGGAGGCAAACAGCCTGTGGCACTACTGAGGTGTTATGGAGGCCCAGGATGCTTCGATAGGGGCCTTAAGCTCATCCAGAGTGTTGGGTCTCGCATCTCTCAACTTCCTCTTCACAATATCCCACAGATTCTCTATGGGGTTCAGGTCAGGAGAGTTGGCAGGCCAATTGAGCACAGTAATACCATGGTCAGTAAACCATTTACCAGTGGTTTTGGAACTGTGAGCAGGTGCCAGGTCGTGCTGAAAAATGAAATCTTCATCTCCATTAAGCTTTTCAGCAGATGGAAGCATGAAGTGCTCCAAAATCTCCTGATAGCTAGCTGCATTGACCCTGCCCTTGATAAAACACAGTGGACCAACACCAGCAGCTGACATGGCACCCCAGACCATCACTGACTATGTGTACTTGACACTGGACTTCAGGCATTTCCTTCTCCCCAGTCTTCCTCCAGCCTCTGGCACCTAAATTTCCGAATGACATGCAAGTACTTTGGACCACTGAGCAACAGTCCAGTGCTGCTTCTCTGTAGCCCAGGTCAGGCGCTACTGCTGCTGTTTCTGGTTCAAAAGTGGCTTGACCTGGGGAATGCGGCACCTGTAGCCCATTTCCTGCACACGCCTGTGCACGGTGGCTCTGGATGTTTCTACTCCAGACTCAGTCCACTGCTTCCGCAGGTCCCCCAAGGTCTGGAATCGGTCCTTCTCCACAATCTTCCTCAGGGTCCGATCACCTCTTCTCGTTGTGCAGCGTTTTCTGCCACACTTGATACAGCACTCTGGGAACAGCCTATTCGTTCAGAAATTTCTTTCTGTGTCTTACCCTCTTGCTTGAGGGTGTCAATGATGGCCTACTGGGCAGCAGTCAGGTCGGCAGTCTTACCCATGATTGCGGTTTTGAGTAATGAACCAGGCTGGGAGTTTTTAAAAGCCTCAGGAATCTTTTGCAGGTGTTTAGAGTTAATTAGTTGATTCAGATGATTAGGTTAATAGCTCGTTTAGAGAACCTTTTCATGATATGCAAATTTTTTGAGATAGGAATTTTGGATTTTCATGAGCTGTATGCCAAAATCATCCGTTTTAAAACAATAAAAGACCTGAAATATTTCAGTTGGTGTGCAATGACTCTAAAATATATGAAAGTTTAAATTTTATCATTACATTATGGAAAAGAATGAACTTTATCACAATATGCTAATTTTTTGAGAAGGACCTGTATATGCTGCTTTGTTTTCATCCCTCATGTGCGTGTGACGAGTGGGCGTGGTTCGTCGACTACTGGATTTGACGTCAATGATTTTTTTTCTAACCGAGTCGTCGATGTCATCGACGCATCGCTACAGGCGTACTCGACACATCGGTGAACAGGACGGTTGACCACTGCAGCATTGTCCAGGTCACATGGTCTTTTGCCCACTGCAAACGTTCACTGCGGTGTCTTGGTGTCAGTGGAGTCACCTGCAACGGTCGTCTGGCATTCAAGCGAAAGCGGTGGAGTCCGTTGTGAATGGTTTGTCTGGAAACCCTAGTACCCCTCACATCTCATAAATGGACCTGTGGCAGTTGCATGACGATCTCTGAGTGCATAGGTCGTTAGGTACTGGTCATCGTTGCGGTCTGTTACTCGTTGCGGTCTGTTACTCGTTGAATGTTGAAATTGATGCACATTGAAAAGGGTTGTCTTTAGTATTTTTTGGTGTTGGCCCCAATATGTAAAGCACACTGTACACAGTGAGACCATTACATGGAAAACACAAAATGAGGTGTGTCCATCACCCCAATACAATTGCCTCCCTATCCCAAAAATCTCTGAAGTGAAACAAACACCATATGTATGACTTCCACTGAGCCTCTCACGATATCCCTAATTTATTGTGAGTAGTTTATATAATCGACGGATATGAAAAATATTATGGTGAAAGAATTTTTTTTCCGTATTGTGTAGCTCTACCCGATGGCACAATGAAAGATTTGCATACCATAATGAAAATGAGTAACAGAACTAAACTCAGCGGAAAAAAACGTCCTCTGACTTTCAACAGTTTTTACTTTCAGTAAACTTAATGTGTGTAAATATTTGTATGAACACTAAAAGAGTCAACACCATAAGACATAGACTGAAAATGTTATCCCACTCTTCCACCAAGGCACTTGCAAGTTCCTGGACATTTCTGGGGGGAATGGCCCTAGCCCTCACCCTGCGATCCAACATGTCCCAGACGTGCTCAATGGGATTGAGATCCGGGCTCTTCGCTGGCCATGGCAGAACACCGACATTGCTGTCATGCAGAAACTCACACACAGAACGAGCAGTATGGCTGGTGGCATTGTCCTGCTGGAGGATCATGTCCGGATGAGCATGCATAAAGGGTACCACATTACGGAGGAGGATGTTTTTCCTGTACCGCAATGCATTGAGATTGCCTGCAATGACAACAAGCTCAGTCCGATGGAGATGTGATATACCGCCCCAGACCATGACGGACCCCCCGCCTCCAAATCGATCCCGCTCCAGGGTACAGGCCTCGGTCTAACGCTTATTCCTTCGACAATATACACGAATCCGTCCATCACCCCCGGTGAGACAAAACCGTGACTCATCAGTGAAGAGCACTTTTTGCCACTCCTGTCTGGTCCAGCGAAGGTGGGTTTGTGCCCATAGGCGGCGTTGTTGCTGGTGATGTCTGGTAAGGACCTGCCTTACAACAGGCCTACAAGCCCTCAGTCCAGCCTCTCTCAGCCTATTTCAGACAGTCTGAGCACTGATGGAGGGATTGTGTGTTTCTGGTGTGACTTGGGCAGTTGTGGCCATCCTGTACCTGTCACGCAGGTGTGATATTCAGATGTACCGATCCTGTGCAGGTGTTGTTACACGTAGTCTTCCACTGCGAGGATGGTCAGCTGTCCTTCCTGTCTCCCTGTAGCGCTGTCGTAGGCGTCTCACAGTGCGGACATGGCAATTTATTGCCCTAGCCACATCAGCAGTCCTCACGCCTCCATGCAGCATGCCTAATGCACGTTCACGCAGATGAGCAGGGACCCTGGGCATCTTTCTTTGGGTGTTTTTCATAGTCGGTAGACAAGTCTCTTTAGTGTCCTGCATTTTTAGAACTGTGACCTTAAATGCCTTCTTTCTGTAAGCTGTTAAGGTCTTAACGACCATTCCACAGGTGCATGTTAATGAATTGATTATGATTAATTGAAGATGCATGTAAAACATTGTTTAAACCCTTTACAACGAAGATCTGTAAAGTTATTTGGATTTTTACATTATTGTTGAAATAAACAGTCCTGAAAAAAGGGATGTTTCTTTTTTTGCTGAGTTTAGTTGAATTGGGCCAGTGGTACAGTCCTCCCCATGTAGGGAATCAGGTTGTTTCTATAGACCTCCACACACCCAGCTGCTCTCATCCTGGTTAGATGGAGGCCACTAAGACCCTGACACACCAGTCATGACTGGTAAATGGGCTCAACATGTAAAACTGGTTCTCAGTCATACAGATCATTCAACAGGCTTTTTAAACACACTGATCGCTAGGCAACCTGGGATGATGACTATAGGGAGGAGGAAGGATGGGACGTTCCTTTTATCTGTTTTTGCATGGCTTTTCAACTTTGGGGTAGGGCTAACATAATAATCCATATCTTTGGGTTCTATCCCGTTGTACAGTATTGTTATGGCTGTATGAATGTTCAACCCCATAATGCACCAGAGGACAGCTTCAAGAGCAGACCAAAAACTACCAACCTTCCAGCTGTCGTCCCCAGCTAACCCAGCAGAAGATGTGACTAGATCAGCCTGGCCAGCAAACAATTACTAACTGATATTATGGGTAAGAAGCTCCCTATAACTAAAGGATCTGAACAAGGAATCTGTACTGATCAAATAATCAATCAATAAAAACAAGAGTGGAGTGACAGACTGATAGTGCGGCTGTCTCTCACCTGAAACAGACTCCTTCTCAGAGTTAGATGGAGGGCCATGGGAGGAGCGACGCGTTCAGGAGCATTAGAACAAACCATGCTCCCTGTGAATTAAACGAGTATAAATTGATGTGAAAAAGAATATATTTTATTTGTGATTGTCATTTTTAGATTTCACATACATATATTTCCCTACTCCAACACCTCTCTGCTCATCTTTCTGACCATACGATCAGAAAGAGCAGCAAAAGAAAGTGAGGTGGATTAGCTGTGCAGCTGATGGAGTCATCCAGCACATGTTACTGTGGAATATCGTCTCTGCTGCCTGAATGTAGAGCTGTTAGCATGACATGAGGCCTCTTCAGATTTGTTGTAAACCTGACTGCTACAGGAGATCCTTCCTGCTCACTGCATCACCATCCACAATGACTCTTTGAAGATACTTGGATGATGTGAGTTACAACAATATTTAATTTCACTTTGGAATGAATACCATATTTTTGAACTGAATATTTGTTTCATAGAATTCTCATCATCCAACTAGCTTGAATCATCTTGTCTCATTAGCTGAATACATCTGGTACAGCCTGCACCTTTCTTTACCCTGTGATAAACACACCAACGCATGCAGAACGGGTGAGTGTGTGTTCATAAGATGAAAGCTATAATGATCAAATCAACAAATAAAGGCTTGAAATATCTCGCTTTCCATGTAATGAGTCTAAATCGTATATTAGTTTCACCTTTTAAGTTGAATTACTGAAATAAATTCAAACGTTTTGAGTTTCACCTATAAATGGCCATAATACAAGTTCAGTGACAGAAATATAATGACCCTGTAGACTCTCCCTGGCCCCTGTGTGTCCTCACTTCTTGGTTATGAGCGAGGACTTGAAAGCGCGTAATGAAGAAAGAATTCTTTGTCTCTTGTAGAGGGTGCTGGGTGTTGATCTGGGATGTAGAAAGCAGCGTTTGTTTGAGATGAGCCCACGTTGCTGAGGAGAGACTAAAGGAGACGTATCAGCCAGTTTATATGTGCTGGTTATCACTAAGCTTCAATAAAAGCTCCAGGCAGAAGCTGCTTAGCCTCCTAGGACCTACACTGAGTCTGAGGAAACGTGAAGCAACTCCTGCACTTCTGTCTCACAGTCCAGTCAGATTGGCTCAGAGGGATATGAGCTCTACCAAGTCAGTCACTTGTGGCTGTCAGAACAGCTCACAGCATGGTACATCCAGGCCAACAACAAATCTGGAGGTCATGAGCAGAGCTGAGTCCATTGGAGTGAAACATGAAAAATCTTTTATGAGGAACTTCTGAACAGTTCTGACATTCTGCCTACAGAACAATGAATCTCAACAGCTGATTGTGTGTCTGACTATGACCACCTGAATACGCCCTTAAAAACCAAGATGGAAGATTTCTTAGTAAAACAATCAGACGTCAAATCCCATCATTCCATTAAACTTTAACCTGTGTAGATTTCTTCTAGCTGGTAGCTACTGGTAGCTATCTGCAAGGCAAATTATTATACTTCTAAGTTACACGCTATTATAGCCCTAACAGTTTAATTAAATTCAGTATATTTCTATAGCACCAAAACACATGTCATTTCAGGGCATTTTACAAGAAAAGTCATTTCAATTTAGTCATACACACATTCCAATTAATCTTTCAGTTCATCATTCCAGTCAGTTAAAAAGTTTTCTATCCAAATAATCCCAGCAGATTGCATTGAATCATTGACTCACAACATGTAGCAAAGGTAGACAGTCGCCTGCGTTGTCGTTTATTTCAAAGCAATCCGTCAGTTATCACTTATCATATACAGTATAGGTTTAAGTCTCAAAGGACAATTACTTTGATGGTATGTGCATGTCTCCACTTCACCAGGCTTTCGTGGCCATTTCTGGAACCAACCGAGTACCAGCCTTGGGGTATGTACTCAGGAATGGCCTAGTAAAGTTACAGGGAAGGAGCTGTGGTTACTCTCTTCTACTGTGGCGCCTTTTGTCGCTGATCAGTGACACCACTCACTGCTGAAACGGCTGGGATGTGCTGACATCTTAGCAAATTCCTTAAAGGGCCAATTTTGTATGGAGACAACGGCTGAGAGGACTGGGCCAGCTGATTTACCCTGTCAGCTTTTCCTTCCCAAAAATGTCCCAGAGCACATTGTGAAGACTAAACCTCATAAATGTCTGGTACTCCAGACTTGTTCATTCATTCAGAATCCAATCTATTGAACACTTTGGTGTTCTGCAACTTTTGTTTGCTGGTGTAGAGTCTGCTGTAGGATCTTTAGTGGCATTAGAGATGGTAGCAGAAAGGGTTCCTGGATATACAGAATACCCAGAACTTTAGAGGCACCTGTTGGGATTTAATTAGGACCATGCAGGGTTGTCCTGCTGCGTCAGGATCAGTTGGATTTTATGTCGGGAGGCTTGTCAAAGCAGATCATCCACTGGAAATGAATCTGTCGGGCCTGTAGGCCGTGTCAGCGCCTTATGGCCGTCTTTGTGCCGTTACTTAGCAAGTTTCACAGAATGGCAGACCACATTGTCCTGCTGAGGGAGGCCATGGCTGTTGGAGAGTGTGGTTGCCATAGCGAGATCTACTTTGTTTGCAGCAATGTTTAGGTGGGTGGTACATGTTGAAGTATTGTAGGATTCATGGCCTTCCAACAGAATTGGGTTCTTAACAAGGGGATCAGTGTTTTTCACTTCAAATTGTGCTCATGCTAGCAGACAAAATTGTATGTTACTAGGTTAATTATTAGTATGAGTGATTTTATTAATGAAACTCAGTAATAAATAGTTGTATAGTGACCAAATCATTTCAGTTAACTGTTTTTGGAGGTTTATCCTAGGGCTGGACGATATAGAAAAAGAGCATATCGATAAAGGGAATAGTCATATTGATCGATATTGATAATTATTGATAAATATCACAAAATGTAAAAAATATATTTTAAGTTGTTCCCAACTCATTTTGTTATTCTTCAATGAACAAATTTTAACTAAGAATTAAATTAATTCATTTTTCAAACACCTCTTTTTTTATCATAAATAAGTTTGTAAGACAGAAATAAATAGAGACCTGAGTAACATCAGTAAATACTAGGGATGGGCATAATTAATCGACGATTGATTAATTGATCATTAAGAATTTCATCGATGACATTTTTTTTACCGATCAATTAACGCATATTCTCTTGCATAATTTGAGTTTTGAATGAATGCAATTAATTTCAAAAGTAGCATTGTCATGAAGAGGTCGCAGCAAAGTGTGGCGTGGGACCACTTTGACTAAAAAAACAAACAAACAAAAAGTCTCGGTTCACTGCCAACACTGTGAAGCTGTGTATAAGTACTTGAACGCACTTGGAACCCTGGTTAGAAGTGGAGCATCCTGCTCTTGGTCTCACCCTAGCATCAAGTGGGTGTTAGCATGAAGGAGCCGAGATGTACAACGAGCAGAGAAACTTACTCACCGATTACTTTCTGAGGGAGGCTCCGCCACCCCTGGATTACACCCCTACAGACTGGTGGAAAATGAATTAAACAAGATTCCAGAGGCTTGCCAAGTTAGCACGGAGGTATGTGTATCACAGCGACGTCTGTCCCTCACAGCAGGTGATCTCGGCGCTGCAGGTCAGACGAGGCGAGGCGCCTTGACATTGAGAAACACCCAGGATTTTGAAGATACTGGAATGGCCGCCACTCATACATCCCGACAAAAGTTTTGAAACCTGCTGGATCTTCCTACCAACGACTTGAATGCTGTGAGTTGCACATGGCCATATGTATACTGCATTAAGATACCAAGGCACCCTTACGAAGAACGTAAGAACTCTAGAGTCAGCGTACAACAGAAAATTCCTTCAATTTCTCAAAAATGCCTCAAGTTCCTCTTGCCAATTCAACATCAGCTGTACCAACAATTAGACAAAAGAGAATCAGCTGAAGTACTCTGTGGTACCATGTGTGTTTGTTTGTATTGGTAATGGACTCTCTTTCTGGATTGATAACATTGTGTTGGGGAGGTGTTTTCACTCTAATCTCATTCGACGGGGGTAAGCCGTATTGCGTCATTTCCTGTTGTCACTGTTGTGCTCCCTGTAAGCTGTTTGGTGTTCAGACTCTCTTGAATTGATCTTATTTTCTCTGTGCTGAGGCCTTTCTAAGTTATTTTAACACACAAGCACACTAAAACACACGTTTTGTGGTGGTGTACTTTACGTTTTGGGAACTCCTTGTGTTTCACACAGCTTTTCTTGGGGTGGTAAGGTTTTGCTAGCTCAGTTAGCTTAGCTTCATTGCGGCTATGGCTACTCTTCTCTCTCCTGTCTCTAACCCTTCTCTTCTCTCTTGCTCTCTCTGTCAGATGTTTAGTTACTTCCCTGCCTCCTTTAGTGATAATGGTAACTGTAATAAATGTAATATTTTTGTAGCTTTGGAGGCGAGGGTATCAGAATTAGAAGCACGGCTCCGCGCTATTGAGAAACCAGCAGATAGCCAAAGCCCATTAGCCAGCGCGAAGCCAACAAGGATAGAACCCCCTAGTTGTCCTCCAGTAGAGCCCGCGCAGCCGGGACCCCAGGCTGGTTGGGTGACTGTACATAGGAAGCATAGTTCTTGGACCCAGCCCCCGGGCCACCACCAACCGGTCCGCGTTTCTAACAGATTTTCCCCGCTCAGCGACACACCCGCTGAGAAGCCGACCCTGGTAATAGGCAGCTCCATAGTCAGAAACGTGGCATTAGAGACACCATTGACCATAGTCAAATGTTTGCCAGGGGCCAGAACGGGCGACATCAAATCCTACCTGAAACTGCTGGCTAAAGATAAGCGTCCCTGCCTCCTTTAGTGATAATGGTAACCGTAATAAATGTAATATATCTGTAGCTTTGGAGGCGTAGTTTAACCCACCTCTCTGCTGCTTCTGTACTGTTACCCACCCATTACCCTATAGAAACAGTGTCTTGCCCACGGCCAAAATTAAATGGATTAAAAGTTAAGCCAACAAAAGCAAATTATGGAAATCTCATAAAAATAAATGCAACTGTGACTGAACAGAAAAATAAATCACTTAAATGTGGTTTATTAAACATAAGATCTCTCTCCTCAAAGACTTTGTTAGTAAATGACTTGATTTGTGATAATCACATTAATTTTCTTTGTCTCACAGAACCCTGGTTGCAGCAGGAGGATTATGTCAGTATAAATGAGTCAACTCCTTCCAGTCATTTAAATTTTCACATTCCTAGAAATACTGGGCGAGGAGGAGGAGTTGCAACCATTTTCCGTTCTGATTTACTAATTAGTCCCAGACCAACTGATAGCTACAGTTCTTTTGAACATCTAACCCTTAATTTTCCTCATCCAAGTTGCAAAACATTAAGATCATTTTTGTTTGTGGTTTTGTATCGTCCACCAGGCCCTTACTCTCAATTCTTGGATCAGATCTCACATTTTTTATCTGATTTAGTATTAAATACTGATAGGGTTATTATAGTGGGGGACTTTAATATTCATGTGGATACTGAAAGTGATAGCCTAAATGCAGCCTTTAATGCTATTTTAGACTCAATTGGCTTTACTCAAAAAGTACAGGGATCGACCCACTCAGGTAAACACACTTTGGACCTTGTACTGACATACGGTATTGAGTGTGAGAAAAATAACAGTCCACCCACATAACCCGGTCCTGTCTGACCACTTCTTAATAACTTTTGAATTTACTTTAACTGACCATCTTAAATCTGAAAGAAAATTTCATTATAGTAGAGCTTTATCAGACAATGCTGTAACAATCTTTAAAGAATCTGTTCCATTCTTACTTTCCTTAGTTTCTCAGGGTAACACAGTGGATGGCAGCAATTCTATCTCTAACCCTTCAGAAATTGATGATCTGGTTCACAGCGTTACGTCCTCATTGCGTTTGGCATTAAATAGTGTAGCCCCCTTAAAAAAGAAAGTGGCTAGCCATAGGAGGCTGACTCCTTGGTTCAATGCAGAGTTGCGTACTTTAAAGCAGAATACTAGGAAGTTGGAGAGAAAATGGCGCTCTACACACCTAGAGGATTCCTATTTAACCTGGAATAACAGTCTGTTGCTGTATAAAAAGACCCTTCGACAAGCTAGAACAGCATATTTTTCATCATTAATAGAGGCGAATGAAAACAATCCTAGGTTTCTTTTTAGTACTGTTGCCAAACTTACACAGAGTCATAGGTCTGTTGAGCCAACTATTCCCCCAGCTCTTAGCAGTGATGATTTTATAGGATTCTTCATAAATTAAATTAATTCTATTAAAAAGAAAATCATTGGCATCCTCCCAAACATGATTACTTCTTCCTCAGTAAATGAGGCAGTATCGGAAAGAACTGTAGAACCTCAGTATTGCTTAGGCTGCTTTGATTCAGTCGAGCTTTCGGAATTATCAAAAATATTAGCCTCATCTAAACCTTCAACTTGTATATTGGACCCAATCCCAACCAAATTATTTAAAGAAGTGTTCCATTTGGTTCCTGGCCCCATTTTGGATATGATGAATCTATCCTTAGTAAACGGATACGTACCACAAGAATTTAAAATAGCTGTAATTAAACCTTTACTCAAGAAACCTTCCCTTGATCAAGATGACTTAGTGAATTACAGACCTATATCTAACTTTCCTTTCTTATCCAAAATGCTTGAGAAAATTGTTGCTAATCAAGTCTGTGAGCATCTAAACAGTAACGAGCTGTTTGAAGAGTTTCAGTCAGGTTTTAGAGCTCATCATAGCATTGAAACAGCACTGGTGAAGGTTACTAATGATATTCTCATGGCCTCAGATAATGGACTTGTCTGTTCTGGTTTTGTTAGATCTCAGTGCTGCTTTTGACACAGTCAATCATAATATTCTCCTAGAAAGGCTTGAACATGTTGCAGGGATCAAAAGAACAGCACTAGGCTGGTTTAAATCATCTTTGTCTGATAGATTCCAGTTTGTTCATCTAAATGATAAATCTTCTTCACTCTCAAGGGTTACTTGTGGAGTTCCACAGGGTTTTGTGCTTGGGCCAATTCTGTTCACCATATATATGCTCCCAATTGGTAGAATAATTAGACAGGATGGGATAAATCTCCACAGCTATGCAGATGATACACAACTATATTTATCCATATATCCTGATGAACCCAGTCAGTTTGGTAGATTACAGGCATGTCTGGAAGACATAAAAACATGGATGAACCTAAACTTTTTGCTTTTAAATTCTGACAAAACAGAAGTTGCTGTCTTTGGACCAGAAGTTCTTAAACAGAAACTGATTAGTCAATCACTTCATCTGGATGGCATTAAATTGGCCCCCAGTAATAACGTAAAGAACCTCGGCGTTATTTTTGAGACTTGACATTTAAATCCCATATTAAACAGGTTTCTAGGATTTCTTTCTTGCATCTCCAGAATATTGCTAAAATTAGAAACATCCTGTCCAGGAGTGATGCTGAGAAACTAGTCCATTCATTTGTTACCTCAAGGCTGGACTACTGTAATTCTTTACTATCAAATTTTATTAAATTGGCCCCCAGTAATAACGTAAAGAACCTTGGCGTTATTTTTTACCAAGACTTTACATTTAAATCCCATATTAAGCAGGTTTCAATGGTTTCTTTCTGGTCTACTGTAATTCTTTACTATCAGGTAGTCCACAAAATGCCATTAAAAGCCTTCAGTTGATCCAAAATGCAGCAGCAAGAGTTCAGATGGATATTAAAAAGAGAGATCACATTTCTCCCGTTTTGGCTTCCCTTCATTGGCTCCCTGTTTAATCCAGAATTGAATTTAAGATCCTTCTTCTTACATACAAAGCCCTTAATAATCAGCTCCATCATACATCAGAGATCTAATTGTTCCATATGTTCTTAACAGAGCACTTCGCTCTCAGACTGCAGGTTTACTTGTAGTTCCTAGGATTTCTAAAAGTAGAATGGGAGGCAGATCTTTTAGTTATCAGGCTCCTCTCCTGTGGAACCAGCTCCCAGCTTTAGTCCGTGAGGCAGACACTCTGTTTACTTTTAAGGCCAGGCTTAAAACTTTCCTTTTTGATAAAGCTTATAGTTAGAGTGGCTAAGGTCATCCTGAGCTAGCTCTGTAGTTATGCTGCTATAGGCTTAGACTGCAGGAGGACAGACTTACCAATTTTCTTTACTCTGCTACTTCCTTTTCTCCTACGACTCTCCAGTTGTATTACAGTACATTCTGTTATTTCGACTGTTAACTTTGTTTTCTCTCAGTGTTTTTCTCTCCATAGAAGATATACCTGGTCTGGTATCCTGCTTGGCTCCAATGCCCTGTTGGACGGGGGGCATCGACTGGGATGATCCTCCCAGTAACTGAACATCCACTGTGTCCTGTTATCAACTTTTTACTTTCTGTAACATAGAAAGTTCTCTTATATCAGATCTTCTGTTCCTTCTGTGTTTCTGCTCTGTCTTCTCAAACCCCCAGACGGTCGTGGCAGATGGCCGCTCCTACTGAGCCTGGTTCTGTTGGAGGTTTCTTCCTGTTAAAGGGGAGTTTTTCCTCTCCACCGTCGCTACATGCTTGCTCAGTATGAGGGATTGCTGAAGGATTGCTGTGGTTGGAAAGTATGCATCAACGGGGCCCAACTTCACGCCAATGACTGACGCAGTCTGCTGGGATTCCTTAAATAGGAAACTTTAAACTGATTGGAATGTTTGTATAAATGTATTGAAATGACTTCTTGTTAAGTGCCTTGAGATGACATGTGTTGTGAATTGGCGCTATATAAATAAACTGAATTGAATTGAATGGCACCGTCAAGATGGTACAAAGCTCTGTAAATCCAGTTAGCACCATCCACCCCTCCCCCACACCAACCTATCTGTATTTCAGGACACCTGCTGCCTTTCACTCAGGCAATGATGTAAAGGCACTACCCAGGGCTCTGTGAAGCACTGCTTTTGGCTAGCTGTTGTTCCGGAGGGAGGCTCCATAACTTGATAGACGGGACCATCAACCATTAAATCCTGTAATCTATCCCTTTCCCCCACCAGTCTCTTTGTCTCCCTTAGTTTAGATTCTATCTGCTGTCCATCAACATCCCTCCTACCCCCTAACCTAAACCAGCCATTACAGAAACAATCTGACCAGATGAAGATGTTTGAAGCAGCAGCTGTCCTCCACAGCCCTCCACCACATTTAGAACATCTTTAAGGGGTTTAGGATATTTATTTTCAATCAGTGGCTGTCAGATGGTTGCTGGAAGGAAACCACAGTGATCTCTGGTAACTCTCCTGGTCAGCTGCAGGTCACATCTGGAGCATCAACTACAACATCAGCATACAGCTGGAGCTCTATTAACCTGGGGAGGGGTGTAGTCGGTGGGATCAAGCAGGGACAGGGTTGTCATTATCCTCCCCTCTCTAGCAGGCAGCTCTGTTGGGCCAGGAAGTGATTACTACATGCACTAGTTTTGAGTCTCTCTCGCTCTCTCACTCCCCCCCCCCACACACACACAGTGTCATGCCTAAAAGATGGGCAGATAACATAGATCCAGTTATAACGGGGATCATTTATCTGAACTCACCTGAATGGCAGCTTATAATCAGCTAACTCTAAGTGAAGCACACTTTTATATCTACAGCACCTTTCTAAATGAATCCTGCAGCGTGCTTCTCAACGAGCAAAACACTAAACTACCTATCAATAAAACCAGTGTCCATCTGGTAGAGAGAGCGACAGAAGAGGGGTTAGTGTGTACCAGCGCCTGGGGGCTACCACTTCAAAAACTCTCTTTAGTTTTGCTGGGGACATGTCGATGCAAAATGTTTCCCCACATGTTCTGATTCTAGCTCTGTGGGTCCAACATCTTCATGTGCTCAAAAGGTTAAGCCATCAAACATCTGATGAAATTTAAGTACCAGTGGAGCAGATGCTTGTGGCGTCTATGGAATAAGACGTATGGTAAATGGCCTGCATTTGTATTGCGCTTTTTCAGTCAGAGGACCACGAAGTGCTTTGCAGTACCAAGCTGATGCTGGTAAGCTAAATTGTAGCCACAGCTGGCCTGCAGCATCCTGACAAAAGCGAGGGTGCCGAACACTGTCGCCACCGGGCCCTCTGACCACCACCAACCGGGATGTTGTGAACAGAGATGTGAATTGTCTTGCCCAAGACACAATGAACAAAACAGATAGAGCAGGGGTTCGAACCGACAACCCACTGGTTACGGGACCACCTCTTACCACCTGAGCCATGGTTGCCTTGATGTACACAGAGTATTATCCGCCTAATAGAAAATCACCTAAATGTGCTAAAGTAGAGGCATATAAGGGAAACATTCATAGCCCCCACATCCGAACCCTGTGGCACACCGTAGAATAACAAAGCAAGGAATTCTGGAAATCTGATTTTAAAATTATGGACAAAATAAATCCTTATAGTTCGCTTTGCAAAAATCCACAAGAACAGATGTAAACTACAATAAGCAGGTGCTTATTGTGTGTGTATGGGATTGGCTAGTTAAACAGCCTTTCTGCTGTGGAATGTAGACTCTGTTGTGTTTAGGAATAAAGAAGTGAGGTGGACAATGTTAAGAAATATACAAATGATGATGATTATTACATTAAAAAGACTTTATTTATCCCATAGGGAATTTTAATGTCATAACTCAGATCATCCAAGTTTCTTCAAAGAGTCTGTGTGGATAGTGATGCTGTGAGCAGCAGAGACGATGTTCCACAGTAACATGTCCTGGATTACATCATCAGTTGTTTGCAGCACTGCTTATCCACCTCGTTTGCTTTTGCCGCTCCTCTTTTAATTTCTGTCTGGCTGTATGGTCAGAAAGCCAAGCAGAGAGATGTTTGTGTAGTGGATATGATCCATGCTCATCATGATGGATGGAAGAGATGGTCTGAACTTCCTCCTTCTCTCTCTGCTCTTTGGTCCTGCTCTGCATCCATGCAGCCTCCTTTTCAACTTCTCTGGGCTTTGGGTTCAGAGTTAAGGTATTCTGAGTTTGAACCTGATTGCCATAGTTACCGATCATAAGTGTCTCATGGTAAACTAGTACAAAATCATTCCAGTTGCACAGCATCCAGAATCAGAGGAAATAAAGGTCCAAACAGCAATACATTAACTGGAAAAATGAACAAGTCTAGAAGAGAACCAATCAGAGCTAACGTAGCACTGCTCCAACATGCTGACACCATGAGGGGGCATACTCTGGAGTTGATGATTATGTCTGGATGGTATATAATTTTTTTCTTCAGATTGTGTCCCAGTTGTCTTAATACTTAATGTTTTTCAGGAAATTATTATAATTTATTATCCTGTATTTCTCAAGATATATAATTTTTACATTGTAATCTCTGAAGTCATCTAACAATGAATAAACGAGGGCCGTACCAAATCTGTGCAGCTGTGGAGCTTCAGCATGAATACGGCACACTGCCTTCCATATGCTCATCCCTGTGACTTAGGAGAACATACACAAACACATTTTAAAGCATGTAGAACATTTAGAAGCTGAAAAGGTTTTAAAGCTTCCATAAAAGTCAGATGTAATCAGTGAGAGATGAGAAACTGGAGGCTGTGTTTTACCTGGCTCCTAGCTTCACACACCCTGCACCTGTTTACACACACAGTGGCACTGGCTCTGTAACTGTGCATGCTGAAATGAAAGAGTGGTCCTTCCTCAGAAAGAGCTGATTTTTGTGCTGGGCAGGGCCTTAGTTCCAGATTGTAGGCTTGCATTAACAGATTCCCTTTGAGTCATTGATGTCTGTGTATCTCTGTGGAAAGAGTTGTCACCAAATGTTCCTACAGCATGTATTTACCCCCCTCCCTGGCAACTCTCACTATCTGGGCTGCTGCTGCCCACCACATAGCTATAATTGCACCCTATTTTAAGATAGGCTTTTCCCTTTTTCTTTTCTTTTTTTTAGCATTTTCTGGAACATTTTAAATGAAAAAAATGCATTAAAGTTAGAAAGTTGGGAGAAGCCCAATTAGGGTTGGGCGATGTCCCCCAAATTGGCAGTTGACGACATTTACAGTAAAACATCGCGATGGACGATATCGTTGCCTCCAAGGGGGGCGGGGACTTTTTTTTTTTTTACTATATCTCTTTACATAGGCCTAAAAAAATTTTATTTATAAAGTAGGAAAAACCCTAATTTTGTAAACTGTACTTTTGTTATTTTACTACACTAATACAAGTTGTAATACGTTGTAGGTTTCAACTTGTAATACATTTCACGCAGCTGCGTGAATCACTGAAAGAAATAATGAAGTGGCCACATAAAGGAGTCATGACCTGTAATTTTCACTTTTCCATGAGAAAAAATTTATGTTATGATTGCCTAACGATTATACACTGGCTGGGAAGCCGATATTTAAAAGTGAAGCGTTTGTTTACCCCTGGGTTCGTCAACCAGCCCACGTGCACGCGCACTCAAATACGCGATTTTAATTTCTGGCCGACTTGACGTCAAGTCAGCGCAGGATATACCATATATGGACATCGCAGACCTATGCTGCAGGAAACGGATCGCCCTCCCTCTCGCCCCTCTCCCCCTCATATTCAGTCGAGCGCCGCCATTACTGAATTCTAGTGATGGGAATTCCAGCTCTTTTTGGAGAGCCAGTTCTTTTGGCCTTGGCTCACCATAAAGAGCTGGCTCTTTTGGCTCCCAAGTGGCTCCTCACGATTTCTGTTGCTTAAAGTGTATTTATTACCAAAATTAATGCAAAACGATGTGTACCAAATGTACCAAAACAAGCGGGGGGGGGGGGAATGAAAAAAATAAATAAACGGCTCCCAATGACGAGCCGGCTCCCATCGTTCACTTCAAAGAGTTAGCTCTTAGAGCCGGTTTGTTCGCGACTGACACATCACCGATTCGAAGTAAGAACTCCATCGTGAAAGATGCAGAAAGTTTCTTCACACAATG
Source organism: Valencia hispanica (assembly GCA_963556495.2). Lineage (NCBI taxonomy): Eukaryota > Metazoa > Chordata > Actinopteri > Cyprinodontiformes > Valenciidae > Valencia > Valencia hispanica. Next base: position 784,375 of record OY747701.1, on the reverse strand, counting down.
ATGCATGAAGAAGACATATTCGTGTCAGCCTTTTATTTTAATCAGCTAAATCGGCTAAAACCATTTCTGCCAGAAGCGTAGTGCAGACGTGAGTTGCTCTGTTGTTGACTGCCAGAATCAACATGGAAATATTTTTTCAATTTTTTTACGCCGGAATCCTTTACGAATTTGGGATAATATCAGGCGAAGTTGGCATCGAAGCTCCGTTTGGAAAAAGGGGCCATTCCACCAATCAGAGACTTGCCTGCAATTGAAACGGTAAGGCTGTGTTTTTATTGCTCTGCTGTGTGTAACAAACAGCAGAGAACTCATAATGTGGCTATTGTATGCTAGCAGGAGTAGATATGGGTTAGATATGCTGAAGCGTTACCTGGGGTGTCAACCCCCCTCCTTCCTGCCACCAATCAACGCGCCCCTCATTTGCATTATTACAATGCTCGTCCACGACAGCCAAAGTATCGCATCAGATCTCGCGAGACAATAATGCCTTCAGAGATAAGGGTCAGAGGAGCTCTGGGTTTATTTTTTGCACTTTTTTTTTCAACTTTTCTTTTTTAGAAGGGCCTGAAAGACTATAAATGGACTGGTAAATGGACTGAACTTATATAGTTCTATATATATATGAACTTATATAATATAATAGTATATTATATAATATACTATTGCAACAACACATTATCAGTAGGGTAAAACTAACCTGTCTCACGACGGTCTAATCCCAGCTCACGTTCCCTATTAGTGGGTGAACAATCCAACGCTTGGTGAATTCTGCTTCACAATGATAGGAAGAGCCGTCCATTTACCAGTCCATTTAAAAGCAGAGACCCGATCCTGAGGCCACCAAAACGGATCCCCTCAACGCCTTGGCTGCGCCTAGAGATCCTGTCCATAAAAGTTAGGAACAGGATCGGTGACAAAGGGCAACCTTGGCGGAGTCCAACTCTCACTGGAAACAAGCCCGACTTACTGCCGGCAATGGTAAATGGACTGAACTTATATAGCGCTTTTCTAGTCATACTGACCACTCAAAGCGCTTTACATTGAAGCCACATTCACCCACTCACACTCGCATTCATACACCGACACCCAACATGGCTCGGTAGGACGATGTTTTTTGGGGTTAAGTGCCTTGCCCAGGGGCACATCGACATGTGACTGGAGGAAGCTGGAATCGAACCTACGACCCTCCGATTGCAAGCCAAGTCTACCACTGAGCCACAGTCTCTATAATAGAGCGTGGGTATCCAAGATAATACTAGGTTATAACTCCTTTAAATAGGACCCACTGTACTCACCCGCTTTGCTTTTTAATACTTGGCACTCGGTTGCACGTAAGGGAAAAAGAAAAGAGACTGATGAACCGAGCTGTAAAGCACAACAATGTATTTTCGTGGTGGACCATTCGCTGATGCCAAAAAGTTAAAAAAAGAAACAAAACTTAACGTCCGGATTTTGTCCTCAGTCACCCATAAGGAAGGCGGTCAGGATCCACCTACTACTCCAGGTTATTCTCCTCCCTGGTAACAGCCTGTGCGGCCATCCTTGCTCGCTTCTCAAAACAGAGGTGAAAGAAATTTAATTCCATAGAGACAGCGAGCGCACAGACAGTAACGGCGCGTGCGTAGAGAGTGGTCTTTATGCTCGCTGATAATGGTTTTTATGCGAGTGGATTTTGGCACTAATAAAACACGATACCGTGTCATCCCTCGTGGTGTTCCGGCAAGTGGGTTTTGCAGTCCTGCCTCAACTCCTTTTATGCGCAGCCTAACAAGTTTTTGCGCACCTGTAACAAAGCAGCTGATTGCTTCGCTCCTCCTGACTCATCCAGATAATTCAGTTTTTCTCTTGGAGCTTCACAGAGGGAAAACAAATGCAAACAAAACACACCAAATCCACACAAACAAACCATGCAAAATAAATACAAAATTATACAAATATTTCCCACTGTGCAGCACATTCGCATTAGTTAGCCTATATTCTCAATGTTATGATATGATGATATGATATGATCCTGCAGCCACTTCTCAGTAAAACGCATAACGCTGCATTCCCAATACTCTGGCTGAGTCCTCGTAAGGGCTTGGAGTTCATCCATCTTGCTAGCCAGTGATCTCACATTGCCCATTATGATCGATAGAAGAGTTGGCTTGAACTTCCTCCTCCTCTGTCTCCTTTTTGCTCCTGCTCTGCATCCATGTCTCCTCCTTATTATTATTATTATCATTATAATAATAATAATAATAAATTTTATAAAGCGCTTTTCATACATAAAATGCAGTTCAAAGTGCTTTATAAAATCCCCCAACATCCAACATGCAGCCACCCGAGTAGCGCAATTCTAGAACTAGAAATAGAAAGAGGATTACTGATGATTTATTACTATGTGGAAATTTTATTAGTGGGGCTTATCAAAATGTTACGAGACAGGAAATATCCTCTTTAGTTCCATCACAAAAAATAAGCTCATATAGATTCCAAACACAGTGATTTTCCCTGCCTCTTATGTTTCAATTCACGAGCAAACCGGCAACCTGGTTCCTGTCTCGAGCCAACACAAGCCTTAAAACGCGCTTCACAAAAAATCCTTCTCCAAAAAATCATACTCAAAACAGGCTTTGAAGCCTTAAAACAAAGGATACATCACTACATACAGGGTTAAACAAATTATTTAAACAGGGAAAACATGCTACAGGGAAATGTGACTTTTGTCTTCGAGAAGAGACTATGGAACATGTTATATTATTTTGCCTGAATTACACTGTTAAGAGAAGGGAACTTGTACAAATTTGACATATCTAATTGCAACTGGACATCCAAGTCCTTTTTAAATAAAAAATTTTGTTCTGGAAAACAAATTGCTGAGATATCTCAAGAATATTAATAATAATAGAGAAAATATAGTTTCTGTTTGTTTTGTTTTTTAGTACTTTGTAAAAATAAGTCAGGCATATTAGTATGCATCAAATTCTGCTTGCCAGCCACCATAAACAGAAGTTTTTTGTTCTGTTTTAAATATCCTACGTTTTTGAACTCACAATACTTTTCAAACGTTCCTTGAATGCACCACAGTTGTGCGATGCAGCAAGACAAGCTTCTGCTGTCTTTTTCCCATTGAAAGGAGAGGTTTGAAAGATGAAGGTGAGAAACAATGTTCATGTGTGGCTTATAAAAGAAAGATCGGTCTAATATACTTGCAGATTTCTTATTTACTTTTTGAATTTAAAAAAAACAACAACTTTGTTTGAGTTGTTGAACCAAGAAAGGTTTATGATTGGTCAGTCGATGTAGTTTAATCATGCTGCATGCACATGTGCAGATCATTCCCTTACTGAGCGTCTAAAACAGTGGTCCCCAAACTACAGCCCGCCTCCACAGTTTGCCCAGCCCCCTGAACATTACCAGAGACTTTAGTCTGGCCCACCATTTAGTCACCCCCGCGAACAAACACGTGAGACACGCGCTGCGTCATGTTATTTCACTTTCGCTCTGAACCTAGCATAATACACGCATAGAGGAGCTGGCAGCTCTCCAAAGTCTCAAATGGACTTCGATGGGTGAGGATATTTTCGGCAAAGAATGCCAAACCATGGAAGAGTTGGACTTGGACTGGTCAAAGCTTGCCAGCATCACAACTGACGGAGCTCCTAGTGTGGTGAGCGCGTCTCTGGGTCTAATAGGACTCATGAACCGGGAGATGGAAGAACAGGGTCTCACCGCCCTGCTACAAGTCCACTCCCTAATTCACCAACAACTGCTACTTGAAATCAATGCATTTCTTCATTTACAAGACAAAACGGTCCCAGAGCTGATTGAACCAGAATGGAAATGGCACCTCGCATTTTTAACAGATGCGACAGAAATGTTGAACAGCCTTAACTTGCAGCTACAAGGCCAGGGGAAACTCATATGAGACATGTATTGCCACATATAAACTTTTGAGGCGAAACTAGCACTGCTTTTGGAACAAGTGAAAAAGCACAACTTCATCCATTTTGTCCCTGCTACCCAAAACCTCTCTGCAGAGAACCCAGCGGTCCCGTTCCCAGCTGAAAAGTGTGTGGAAGCACTGGAAATGCTGAAGGCGGAGTTCGTTGTGCGATTCCGTGAACTACATGTTAATTGCAAAAGAAATAAGTCTTTTCCAGAACCCCTTTGTTGCCGACATCAATGAAACCCAGCCTTCTTATCAGTTTGAGCTGGCCGAGTTACAGAACTGCGATGTTCTGATGTTGTTTTTGACAACCATCTTGGATTTAGTCTTAGTCTTTTGGACTAAAATGCTTATTAGTTTTAGTCCAATTTTAGTCTACGAAAAGTCAAAAAGGTTTTAGTCGACAAAGTCAAGAAGGTTTTAGTCTAGTTTTAGTCAAAAAATGGGGAAAAAGTAGTCTTAACAAATTTATGTAGGTCAATAGGTATTTTGCTGTAGGGCAGTGTCACTCATAAGTTGTGAAAATACAAGCAGATCTATAGTTCAACCCATTGTGAGCTTGCAGATCGACTATTCTCACCAATAATTACAATAATGAAGGATGGTTTTAGACATAAAAAGTTTCCACCCAACTGCAAATACTTTCTGATCTAAGGATTGTGCATTACACAGAGGTAAATTGGTAACAGTGGAATCAATGTATAACAATAATTCCACCTGTCTAACATAGCAAGTTACGTGCTGACAGAACATAAACACACAAAGAGATTACCATAACGTCACCGAATGTAAACATGGCTAAAGATGCTGCTAAAGTAACACACATAATAAATTGACGTTAGCGTAACAAAAGCTAACTTTAGCCTGAAATTAGCAGCCCATTTGCGCCAGGAGTATGTGGAAAACGTAATATTTTTAAAGCTTACTATGAAATTACTCACGAGCCGATTGTCGAATAACATTGTAACGTTATGTGTAGGCTATATGTAACTTCCCTTCGAAAAAATTTCCTTGTGGCGAGCCTTCAGATGCTGCTTAAGGTTGGTCGTAGTGACAACAATGTGACGTGTTGAGCACGTTGTGCGCTGCACGCCAGGTGGTGGGCGTAACCACACAAGGATAGAATGCAGCGGCAGATACTTTTTAGGTTTTAATTGGCAGGCACAATAAGCAGAAATGTCATGCATTTTAAACGTCTGACAGACCACCCACTAACATTTTCGTCCACTCTCGTCTCGTCAACGAAAACTCACACGTCTCGTCATGTTTTAGTCATCAAAGAGCCATGTTTATCTCGTCACTGTCTCGTTATCGTCATGAAAAAAAGTGGCGTCAACGAAATGATTTCGTCATCGTTATGGTTGACGAAAACAACACTGGTTCTGAAAGATGCATTCAAGCCCAACAGTCTCATTGACTTCTATGCTGCCCTCCCAAACAACACATATCCCAACATTAAAAAACACGCAATGAAGATGTCCACACTTTTTGGCAGCATGTGTATCTGCGAGCAAACCTTTTCATGCATGAAACGCCTGAAAACTCAGATAAGACCAAGATTGACAGATAAACATCTGCATCGGTGTTTGAGACTGGCTGTGACTAAAACGGAACCTGACATTCAACTGCCCACCAGCCAGATGCAGGACCATAGTACACACTGATGAACATGCATAGGTAAGCTCACTCTTTTGACTTGAATGAGTCATTCTGAGTGTAAACAAATATAGTCATAATAAAATGTACTGGGATAAAATCTATCTCCACAATCATACTGGTCTGAGAACTACTCTGCTCTGACAACTAAGCTGAACTTTTACTGAACTTTTTTTTTTTCGAACCCAGAGAGGGTTATTTGGTTATTATTTATTTTATAGTGTTACTTATTTCATTAATAGTGTAATTATTTTCTGACTTTTTTTCCTGTGAAAATCCTGGAAAGGGTTATAAATATTTGGTTATGTGTGGCTTTCGGGAAAACAAATGTTTACATTTAGGCACTCCTGCGATCGTCACACTTTTTCTGTTACAAACTGACTCCGGCCCCAATCACAGAAGAGAAAAGTTATGTGGCCCTCACAGGAAAAGGTTTGGGGACCCCTGGTCTAGACGGACAGTCTGAATGCAGAAAAAGGCTGGTTTCTAATCTGTAGAGAATATCGGTGACAAAGTTTCACAGAAAGTAGCTAAGGGTGGTCAGAAATGTCGCTAGGTTTGTCGCTAGGGGCTTTTTGGAAACAAAGTCGTAAAGGGGGTCTGAAAAGTCTTTAAAAATAGGGACAAAGACGCTAAGTTGGCAACTCTAGCTGGCAATGGCATTGGAGAGACTAACAACTAGCCTGACTTGGCTCGTCAACGGCTTTATTAGACGTATTTTCTTCTTCCTTCAACTTTATGGCCGTTGGGATACAACTTGAGGTGCATAACCGCTACCTTCTGTACTGAAGTGTGGACCGGAATAGTTTTAATGCCTTTATTCTTAAATAAATACCTGTGACTCTTAAAACCAAAATATCATCTTGTAATGCACCTCAAGTTGTTGCCAACCACCATAAAGTCCGGAGAAGAATAAAATACGCGTCTATCACTAGCCTGTCCATGCTAATGGACAGCAGAGGGAGTAGGCAGTCCAGTGGGTGGCCAGCCTAGTCATGCTAGTAGTTTGCCTTTCCAATGCTAACACTAGTGAGCGGTCTCCTTCTCAGTTGCCACTGCGGGCCTATCAATAGTCAGATCAGTTCCTGGCTTCGGAATGGATATAGCCTCCTGCGGCAGCAAAGTAGTCTTAATTTTGGCCCCAATACTGCCCTATACAGACGGTGATCCGGATAACCCCCAAAGTCTATTCACTTGTTCCTGGTCCCACTGCATACATTTCCTGAAAATGTAATCAATTCAATTCAGTTTATTTATATAGCGCCAATTCACAACAGATGTCATCTCAAGGCACTTAACAAGATGTCATTTCAATACATTTATACAAACATTCCAATCAGTTAAAAAAAATTTCCTATTTAAGGAATCCCAGCAGATTGCGTCAGTCATTGGCGTGAGGTTGGGCAAACTTTGCAACCACAGCAATCCTTCAGCATCCCTCATACTGAGCAAGCATATAGCGACAGTGGAGAGGAAAATCTCCCCTTTAACAGGAAGAAACCTCCAACAGAACCAGGCTCACTAGGAGCAGCCATTTGCCACGACCGTCTGGGGGTTTGAGAAGACAGAGCAGAGACACAGAAGGAACAGAAGATCTGATATAAGAGTACTTTCTATCTTACAGAAAGTAAAAAGTTGATAACAGGACACGGTGGATGTTCAGTTACTGGGAGGATCATCCCAGTCGATGCCCCCCATCCAACAAGGCATTGTAGCTAAGCAGGATACTAGACCAGGTATATCTTCTATGGAGAGAAAAACACTGAGAGAAAACAAAGTTAACAGTCGAAATAACAGAATGTACTGTAATACAACTGGAGAGTAGTAGTAGAAAAGGAGGTAGCAGAGTGAAGAAAAGTGGTCAGTCTGTCCGCCAGCAGTCCGAGAGCGAAACCTGCCGTCTGAGAGCGAAGTGCTCTGTTGGGAACATATGGAACAATTAGATCTCTGATGTATGATGAAGCATGATTATTAAGGGCTTTGTATGTAAGAAGACGGATCTTAAATTCAATTCTGGATTTAACAGGGAGCCAATGAAGGGAAGCCAAAACGGGAGAAATGTGATCTCTATTTTTAATATTCATCAGAACTCTTGCTGCTGCATTTTGTATCAACTGAAAGGTTTTAATGGCATTTTGTTGACTACCTGATAGTAAAGAATTACAGTAGACCAGAAAGAAACCATTGAAACCTGCTTAATATGGGATTTAAATGTCAAGTCTTGGTCAAATATAACGCCAAGGTTCTTTACGTTATTACTGGGGCCAATTTAATGCCATCCAGATGAAGTGATTGACTAATCAGTTTCTTTTTTAGAACTTCTGGTCCAAAGACAACAACTTCTGTCTTGTCAGAATTTAAGAGCAAAAAGTTTAGTCTTCCAGACATGCCTGTAATCTACCTAACTGACTGGGTTCATCAGGATTTATGGATAAATATAGTTGTGTATCATCGGTATAGCTGTGGAAATTTATCCCATGCTGTCTAATGATTCTACCAATTGGGAACATATATATGGTGAAAAGAATTGGTCCAAGCACAGAACCCTGTGGAACTCCACAAGTAACCCTTGAGTGTAAGGAAGATTTAACATTTAGATGAACAAACTGGAATCTATCAGACAAATATGATTTAAACCAGCCTAGTGCTGTTCCTATGATCCCTGCAACATGTTCAAGCCTTTCTAAGAGAATATTATGATCGACTGTGTCAAAAGCAGCACTGAGATCTAACAAAACCAGAACAGACACAATGAGAATATCATTAGTACCCTTCACCAGTGCTGTTTCGGTGCTATGAAACCTGACTGAAACTCTTCAAACAGCTCGTTACTGTTTAGATGCTCACAGACTTGATTAGCAACTATTTTCTCAAGGATTTTAGAAGGAAAGGTTAGCTATAGGTCTGTAATTCACTAAGTCATCTTGATCAGGGGAAGGTTTCTTGAGTAAAGGTTTAATTACAGCTATTTTAAATTCTTGTGGTACGTATCCGTTTACTAAGGATAGATTCATCATATCCAAAATGGGGCCAGGAACCAAATGGAACACTTCTTTAAATAATTTGGTTGGGATTGGGTCCAACATACAAGTTGAAGGTTTAGATGAGGCTAATATTTTTGATAATTCTGAAAGCTCGACTGAATCAAAGCAGCCTAAGCACAACTGAGGTTCTACAGTTCTTTCCGATACCGCCTCATTTACTGAGGAAGAAGTAATCATGTTTGGGAGGATGCCAATGATTTTATTTTTAATAGAATTTTATTTATGAAGAATCCCATAAAATCATCACTGCTAAGAGCTGGGGGAATAGTTGGCTCAACAGAGCTATGACTCTGTGTAAGTTTGGCAACTGTACTAAAAAGAAACCTAGGATTGTTTTTATTCGCCTCTATTAATGATGAAAAATATGCTGTTCTAGCTTGACGAAGGGTCTTTTTATACAGCAGTAGACTGTTTTTCCAGGTTAAATAGGAATCATCTAGATGTGTAGAGCGCCATTTTCTCTCCAACTTCCTAGTATTCTGCTTTAAAGTATGCAGCTCTGCGTTAAACCAAGGAGTCAGCCTCCTATGGCTCACCACTTTCTTTTTTAAGGGGGCTACACCATCTAATGCCAAACGCAATGAGGAAGTAACGCTGTGAACCAGATCATCAATTTCTGAAGGGTTAGAGATAGAATTGCTGCCATCCACTGTGTTATTCTGAGACACTGAGGAACGTAAGAATGGAACAGATTCTTTAAAAATTGTTACAGCATTGTCTGATAAAGCTCTACTATAATGAAATTTTCTTTCAGATTTAAGATGGTCAGTTAAAGTAAATTCAAAAGTTATCAAGAAGTAGACAGGACCGGGTTATGTGGGTGGACTGTTATTTTTCTCACACTCAATACCGTATGTCAGTACAAGGTCCAGTGTGTTTTTGCCCGAGTGGGTGGATCCCTGTACTTTTTGAGTAAAGCCAATTGAGTCTAAAATAGCATTAAAGGCTGCATTTAGGCTATCACTTTCAGTATCCACATGAATATTGAAGTCCCCCACTGTAATGACCTTATCAGTATTTAATACTAAATCAGATAAAAAAATGTGAGATCTGATCCAAGAATTGAGAGTAAAGGCCTGGTGGATGATACAAAACCACAAACAAAAAGGGTCTTAATGTTTTGCAACTTGGATGAGGAAAATTAAGGGTTAGCTGTTCAAAAGAACTGTAGCTTTCAATTGGTCTGGGATTAATTAGTAAATCGGAACGAAAAATGGTTGCAACTCCTCCTCGCCCAGTACTTCTAGGAATGTGAAAATTTAAATGACTGGAAGGAGTTGACTCATTTGTACTGACATAATCCTCCTGCTGAAACCAAGTTTCTGTGAGACAAAGCAAATCAATCAGATTATCACAAATCAAGTCATTTACTAACAAAGTCTTTGAGGAGAGAGATCTTATGTTTAATAAACCACATTTAATAGATTTATTTTTCTGTTCATTCAAAGTCGTATTTATCTTTGAGATTTCCATGATTTGCTTTTGTTGGCTTAACTTTTAATCCATTTAATTGTGGCCGTAGGCAAGATACTGTTTCTATAGGGTAATGGGTGGGTAACGGTACAGAAGCAGCAGAGAGGTGGGTTAAATTTAGCCAGTTATCAATGTAGCCCACATCGTTTGTAGGACACCACCCAGACAACCATTGATGGAATCAAATAATCAAAATCCATCTATAACTTTTTGAGTTATGTTTCTAACTATCAAGACAAACATGCATGTCAGAGCGGTAGGAGGAGGTTGGGTTATGGAAGGCTTTGACTTAGGGGTGCACCGATCCCACTTTTTCAGTCCCGATACCGATGCCTGGGCTTTGTGTATCTGTCGATACCGGATACCGATCCGATACTATTGCTGAATTAGTAATAAACTGTATACCCTCCACCTTATACTTTACTTGAAGAGACTAAAGGTACCAGACTTTACTAACTAAACATAACTAAGACTTCTTTTTTCCTTTTTGACCCCGCTCCTTTTTTTTTTGCTGAGGTACAGGAATTCAGCGTGCTCCTTAGCATAGTGTTTCTGGATGTGCTTGATTAAAGTGGTAGTGTTGTACTTTGCAGTAATACCACCTCCCCTCAAAACATTTACTTTGCAGACATTGCAAACAGCCGACAAACTAGTTGGCGTGGCAAGCGTGAAATACCTCCACACAGCCGGCAAGAAATACGTTCTGCTGCGACAAAATCCCCCCAAAAACCTGGATCGGCCAGTGGATCTGTTAATTTTCCCGATCCAGCTATTTTGTCAGTATCGCGGCCGGTATCCGATCCTAATATTGGATCGGTACACCCCTACTTTGAATGTGCTGAGTGATAGAGAACCAATGGAGGTCTTGGAGGAAAGGGATGATGTCGTCACGGGATGGGGATTAGGAGAAAAGTTAAATCAAACCAGACTTCTCTGGTTTCAGGTCAGTCAGAATCACCTAAATTATTTCTGTTTGCTAAATGACGATAATGAGAGACCCAATATGTCAGAGATGTATTTATTAATGTCTTCAAGATCGGAAGTTTACATACAAAAGGATTACTGTGTCTTTAAACAATGAAGCCCAGATGATGATGTCATAGCTTTGGAAACTTCTGATTTACTGACACATTAAGAGTTATTTGGAGGCCCACCTGTGGATGTATTTTAAGGCCACACCTGGAACTCACAGCTTTCTGGTTTGACACGATGGGAGAATCCAAAGAAATCCGCCCAGATATCAGGAAGCGAATCGTGGAGCTGCTTTAGTCTGGTTCATCCTTGGGAACAATCTTCAGATTCTTGAAGATGCCACGTTCATCTGATCAAACAATTACACCAAGAATAGACATGATAATAATGTCCAACCATCATATCGCTGAGGAAGGAGACTGGTTCTGGTCTGAAATGTCCAGATGGACCCCAGAACAAAAACCAAAGACCTTGTGAAGATGCTTCTGAAGCTGGTCAGACACAAGCATTATCCACAGTATCCTGTACTGATATGGAAGGCCACTCAGCAAAGAGAAAGCCATTACTCTAAAAGTTACGTAAAAAAATCCAGATTACAATGCCCAAATGTCCTCAGGGACAGAGACCTCCATGTCTGGAGACATGTCCTGTGGTATGATGAGACTAGGGTTGAACTGTTTGGTCATGATGACCTTTGTTAGATTTGGAAAGAGGGATAGCCTGGGAACACCATCCCTACTGTGAAGTATGGGGGTGGTAGCATCATGAAGTGGGTCTGTTTTTGCTGCCAGAGAAACTGTTGCACTTCATAAATAGATGGCATCAGGAGAAAATAGCATTATGTGGAAATATTGAAGCAACATCTAAGGACATCAGCCAGAAAGTTGAAATTGGGGTCCAGATGGGTCTTTCAGATGAATGATGACCCTCAGCATCCTGCCAGAGAGGTTCCATAGAGACTAAAGGACAACAGAGTCCAGATTCTGGTTTGGCCATCACAAAGTCCTGATCTCAGTCCAACAGAGAATCTGCGGAAAGATCTGGAAAGGCAAGTGTGGCCTACAAACCTGACCCGGTTTCAGCGGTTCTGTCAGGAGGAATGGGCCAGATCTCCTGCAAACTATAGAGAGAAGCTGCTGGAAGGAAACCCAGAACATTTGACCCAAGTCATCAAAGGCAATGCTACCAAATACTGATTAGATTCAATTCAATTCAGTTTATTTATATAGCGCCAATTCACAACAGATGTCATCTCAAGGCACTTAACAAGAAGTCATTTCAATACATTTATACAAACATTCCAATCAGTTAAAAAGTTTCCTATTTAAGGAATCCCAGCAGATTGCGTCAGTCATTGGCGTGAGGTTGGGACCCGTTGATGCAGACTTTCCAATCACAGCAATCCTTCAGCAATCCCTCATACTGAGCAAGCATGTAGTGACAGTGGAGAGGAAAAACTCCCCTTTAACAGGAAGAAACCTCCGACACAACCAGGCTCAGTAGGAGCGGCCATATGCCGCGACCGTCTGGGGGTTTGAGAAGACAGAGCAGAAACACAGAAAGAACAGAAGATCTGATATAAGAGAACTTTCTATGTTACAGAAAGTAAAAAGTTGATAACAGGACACAGTGGATGTTCAGTTACTGGGAGGATCATCCCAGTCGATGCCCTCTGTTAGGTTATTTTAACTCACAGGTTTACCTAGAAAGAAATGCACGCACAGAGAAGATGTGAAATGTGTTTGCTCAGCTGAGGGAGAATCATGCAGTAAAAGAAACTGACACACCAATCGTTGTTCTGATCCAGCAGAGTCTCCAAGATGTTGAGACTTACAGCTTCTATTTATTCACACAAATTAACAGTTTCACCACACCCCCATTGTCCATTGTCTTATCTTATCACCATACAACACACAGCAGTACTGTTTCTAACACAATGGCACTTTGTAGGTTTGTTTGTTTGTTTGTAGGTGCATCCTGTTTGGACAGCATATTTTTGCAAAGTCAGCTCCTTATAAGCACATTTCCTTAAGAAGGTTCTTACCCCCACACTAAAAGTTACTTCCCTTAGTCTTGTCACACAAAGTTAAACAAAAGAACAGACTGCATTTATCACATTCTCCAACATTTCCCCCCTGAAATGCAGTCTTAACAACCCTAGTAAAAGAAACATTAAAAACATCCTTCGTACAACGGCTACCTTAAAAGTAGTTTACATTGTAGAATTCATTAAAGTTAACTTAACAAGCATACTCCTACTTCTCATCAGGTATTTCTTACATGGTAAAATACAGGATACAAATAAGCAAAATAGAATCAGAATGACAATAAAAGGCATTGCAAATTTCAAAAGAACCTGATACCAACGTCCAGTAGTCAACCATAACATAAAGTCCCAGGGAACATTTTGTAATTCTTGTGACTTCAGGAAATCAACAAGTCCTCGCACCTTGTCATAGATGAGAGTCCAGTTGTCATGTGTAGATGGGATGCAAGTACAATAATGTTCTCCAATCACTGTACAAACTTAGTGTTGCATTAGCATAGTTCTCATAGCCAATTTTCCAGGATCGTTTCCCATCAGATCAGACATTTCCGTAAGGATGACAGTGGTGTTTTCCAGGGACCACCAAACTTCGTTCATCCTATTTGTCAGACCTGCAACTCCAACAGATGGAAACATGGTGTGGAAAATTCCTTTAGCATCACTGTAGAGCAGTTTATGCCCATCGTTGTCTGTAAAAGGAACGAACTCCTGTACCGGTGAGAAATCACTCTTCTTCAGCTCTGATGATGATACAAAACCATTCTCTGTATCATGATGGTTGCAGTCGAGCCAAACTGCAGGTACCACACCAGTCTTTAGGCAGGTAAAGGTAGAAAGTATATCCACACTTCCAAATGTAGCCATCAGGTGTTCCTGTTCCAAATTGTGAAACGTTTAGCAGTCAGATTAGCTACTTGATACCAGGCGTTCTTAAAAACGTAGTGGGTGTTAATTACAAATCTTTTATCTCATGATGGGGTGGTGTTCGAATTCATCAGAAGCCATAACACTGCAAAGCTTAGCAATGTCAAACCAGATAATGTAATAATCTTCATGGTGTTGGCAGAGAAAAACAACTGGATGAATAGCCCCTCTTTTCACAGAGAGTTTGACCACTAGGTGACAGGACTGCTTTTCTGCTGGGGTTTGAGACCAAAGGCCCTAGTGGTAACCAATGCCCTTTGTAGCCCAGACTTCCTCCTGTCACACGTCTATTAATCCAATTGTCTCTGCAGTTTACAATGTGAAAGGTGAATCCAGGAAGGTCTCTCAGCAATCTTCACAGATGTGGGAGTTGCTAACAGAACTTGGAAAGGTCCTTCCCACTTTGGACTTGTCCAATTCTTTTCCTTGATGACTCTTATGAATATCCAATCTCCAGGCTTTATGGGGTTCTCAGGATCCTGTAACACAGAAGGAGATACAGGCAAACTATGTGCTCTTTGTAGTTCTCTAGTCTGAATAATTTTCCTCATGGAATCAGCTAGGGTTAATTCTTTATCTGCTTTCTGTAGGTCCATGCAGTAATGGGAAATTTATATTGTCTACCATAAATTATCTCAAAAGGAGTTAATCCCTGATTTGTTGGGGTTATTCTCATATAGAGTTTAACTAAATCTAAGCATTCTAACCATGGCCTTTTTGTTTCTTCCATACATTTTCTTAGCCTGCTTTTTATTGTCCCATTATTTCTTTCAACCAGACCTGTACTTTGAGGATGATAAGCACAATGATTTTTTAATGCTATTCCTAAATGTTTTGCCATGTTTTGAATAACTTCATTAATAAAATGTGGTCCATTATCTGAGTAGATAGTCTCTGGTATGCCATGATTGGAAATGATTGTTTTGCATAATGCTTTTGCCACTGTTAGTGCATCATTTTTAGCTGTTGGAATAATTTCAACCCATTACTAGGCAGTATTTATAGGAACCACTCTGTGTTAGTTCAATAAAGTCCATGTGTATAGTTTGGAAAGGCTGGTTTGGTTGGCCACGTTTTGGTCTCATGTTTCCCCGAGGATTGTGTTTAACACAAATAACACATAATCTACAAAAAAATTTTTTAAGTAAGTTTCTAGATTGTATGTTGTAAAGTGTTATACTAACCATCCCCCCTGTTGACACATTGCACGGCCATGGGTCAATATTGCTCTAATGCTTTAAGTAGTTTGTCACTAAAGATCACCATACCCTTGTTACCCCATTGTTGGCCAAATACCAAGAAAACATGTAAAGTTCAATTTGGATCTACTGTTATGAGTATTTCATCTTCATCTGATTACAAACTTCAGTTAAAACTTTATTCTTCTCTTTCCAAGTAGAACAATTCTTTGGTAGGTGTCTCATTTCAAGAGTTTTATGAAAATCTACAATTTGGATTATTAATTTATCCCCTACAGAGAACATGCCCAACTTCAAGTGAAATAGGAAATCTCTTCCTAACAAATTAGAAAATAATCTCTAGATTTTATGATTATCACAACAGGTTTTCCCTGTAGCCAAAACTATTATTTTAATTTCATTTTTCTAACAACTCAACCTCATTTTTAAATGGAAAACAAAATTCCACCAAATTCATAATTTTTCCCATTGGACTTCAATAACTTAATCCAATTTTATTATTCAGTTAATCAGCAACTAATATTTCCATAATGAAACATCACATCTTTAATCCTTATTCATTACCTTTTTTTTATATATATATATATAGGTTCTACAAATTAGCTTATTATTATGATTATATGTGGAACTAAAATTGAATTTCGGAGTGCGTTACTACATTCCTTACTACGGTAATCCCATAACGAAAATTCCTTCTCTCATTTGCAATCTCTAACCCAGCACATTACAAAATTGTTTCCTTTCAACATGTATCTTATCTTTCATTAAAATGTTAGAAGCAAACATCTGAAACTGCCACTTGTTACAAAGAATAAATTCATGTAGCCACCCAGCTGTCACTTCCCCACAGGACCTATAGACATCCGTCTAAATTTCAAAATAAAATCACTCTGCTCATAATCCGTCATTTTAAACCATTTCTTTTCTACTATATGAGAGATCTCACAGACATCCCATGAATATCATTAAAAATATTAGCTAAGTTTTTTCTTATTATTATTATAGAGTAACAGTTACTGCTGCACTTAAGAAATCCCAACCTTTTGTATTGAACTGCACTCAGCTAAAACATCCCCCTCATTATCAGCTAGCAGGAGAGGTGTTTTCCTCCTCTTCTACCTTGGCAGTTGATAACCTTTAACAATTTTGAAACGCATGATCAATCTGGTTTCAAACAAGTCTTCCTCAGGAAGTCCATTTCACCGATTTCTGTCACAACCCATCACAGTTGGTTTGTTTATTAAGAGAACAACTAACGACCCATTGTTGAGGGACAGAAGGGTGTTGTTTATTATCAGAACAGCCCTTCCTTGAGGGGAAGGGGAAAAGTGGTCAGTTGTTTAAGATAATTCATTTAGATCACAATAAAGTTTACCTTACTCTTCATAGGATTTTTTAAAATATGTCAGTGAGTTTTCTCTTATTTTATTTTTCTTTCAGCGGAACTTTAGGAAAAAACAAAGTTTAAAACGTTTTTTTTATCCTCCCGGGTGCTAAAAAACACATCTGTTTCATACATTAACCCCCCTTTTTTCCCTGTTTGTTTGAGACGCCAAATGTCTAATTCTTCAATTTTCATCTTTTAGTTTTATTTTATATCGCAACTACCAAGAAGTACACGAAATTACTCAGTCAATCGTCCTTCAAATTCATAATCTTTATTTTAAAGAAATGTATTGTCCTTCCTCTTACATAAATTTTTTACATCTCCTTTAAAATCTTCTTTGCTATTTTTCCCCATATTTCAATAAGTTACATTTTACTGTTTTCATTTTTAAATATTTAACATTCTCATGTTAATGAAGTAAATTCAACTTTTATTTCTCTTTTATCTGATCTATTTATCTTATCACAGTGTTATTTACTCAATTTTCAAACCATGAGACTCCGTTCAGCCTACAGCTGTTTCACCATAGAAATCTCCATTCACACACACACACACAATCACACAACCGGTTTATCACACATTAAGATAATTATGTATTTATTATCATGCTTTTCCATTACTAGTATTATTATTTAGATATTTATCATTAGGCCTATTTCTAATGAAGATCCCCTGTTGAAAGGGCAGGTTCTACAGTTCTTTTCCAGTCTTGATCAAGTTTTAACAATTTTATCACTGTAATTATTAAAATTAGAGTAATAATAAGGAGTATTATGAGGAACGTTCCTTTGGGAATTTAAAATCAGACTTAGTTTATTCTCCTATTTCATCTTATTTTATCTTTTATCTAGAGGAATGAAAGATTTTAGTAATCGTATAGTCTTATATTCCGGTTTTGTGAACCCCTGTATTGAGTCAACAGACTTCTCTAATCTAAGAACGGTACAAATCCTGGATCCACACAGGACGTCCCTTGAATGCCCTTCTCTCCGTACGTTAACACCGTCAGGTTTCAGGAGGAAATGGCATACATAAGGATTATGTCGTGTGCCTACTTAACTTACACCAACCTAGGGTCGGTACTTTTATTTATTACTTCTGCTGTTTCGTATTTTTACTGCCTTCAGGTGCGTTCTTTATATCCCTCTGAGGTGGTTTTAGATTTCACCGATCTAATCCGTTACAACCTTCCCATATAATCAACTGTTTCATACCTATATTATTCCTATTTTGTCCCTATTTTATCCCGGGAAGGCTCAATACCTGACTCCCTTAGTCAGAGGTTTAAAACGTCTTTTAAACCTGAACAGCAGAACTGTACCCTCTCTGTCTTAGTTAGAAATAATTTTAAATGTAGGGTGCAAAACCAAAATGGTACTCACAAACTCCCCCCTGTGCGAGCGATTCAAACCGAGTCGATCGCAAGGGACCGGCAGAGAAGGTGTCCGGCGGAGCTAATCAGCTGGCCAGTGAAGCAAGAAAGCAGCCTGGACTTGTAGGTCAGGTGGGGCCCCGTGCAGCCCTCCGGCGAAGACCTTCCCCTGCGCGGACCAAGCGTCGAGTCACGGCACCAAAAATGTTAGGTTATTTTAACTCACAGGTTTACCTAGAAAGAAATGCACGCACAGAGAAGATGTGAAATGTGTTTGCTCAGCTGAGGGAGAATCATGCAGTAAAAGAAACTGACACACCAATCGTTGTTCTGATCCAGCAGAGTCTCAAAGATGTTGAGACTTACAGCTTCTATTTATTCACACAAATTAACAGTTTCACCACACCCCCATTGTCCATTGTCTTATCTTATCACCATACAACACACAGCAGTACTGTTTCTAACACAATGGCACTTTGTAGGTTTGTTTGTTTGTTTGTAGGTGCATCCTGTTTGGACAGCATATTTTTGCAAAGTCAGCTCCTTATAAGCACATTTCCTTAAGAAGGTTCTTACCCCCACACTAAAAGTTACTTCCCTTAGTCTTGTCACACAAAGTTAAACAAAAGAACAGACTATATCTTCTATGGAGAGAAAAACACTGAGAGAAAACAAGGTTAACAGTCGAAATAACAGAATGTACTGTAATACAACTGGAGAGTCGTAGGAGAAAAGGAAGTAGCAGAGTGAAGAAAATTGGTAAGTCTGTCCTCCAGCAGTCTAAGCCTATAGCAGCATAACTACAGAGATAGCTCAGGATGACCTTAGCCACTCTAACTATGAGCTTTATCAAAAAGGAAAGTTTTAAGCCTGGCCTTAAAAGTAAACAGAGTGTCTGCCTCACGGACTAAAGCTGGGAGCTGGTTCCACAGGAGAGGAGCCTGATAACTAAAAGATCTGCCTCCCATTCTACTTTTAGAAATCCTAGGAACTACAAGTAAACCTGCAGTCTGAGAGCGAAGTGCTCTGTTAGGAACATATGGAACATGTATGTAAACTTCTGACCTTGAAGACATGAATAAATATATCTGACTTATGGTTCTCTCATTATTGAGGCGGTTAGCAGATAGAAATAAATAAGGTGATTCTAACTGAGCTGAAAGCAGAGAAGTCTGGTCTGATGGAGGAGAAAAGGTGAATGTGTATGTCTTTTTATTGGCTGGATGGAAACTTCTGCTTTCATACATATATGTATGCATACTGAATTACTGTTGGTGAGTTAGAACAAAATCATATGAAGTGAGATAGTTGCCAGGTAGCTATATCTGATTTGCTAGCAGTGATCGAGGCCTGCTCTGAACTGCAGAATTATCTCGGCTGATTTTAGTGTTCCAGACTCTCCCAGAATTTTGAGGGGTAATGTGAGAAAGCCTTTTATTCCTGCAGGTGTTAATTTGGTTCTGGAATCCATTAATGGTACTTATCTCCCATCTGTCCCTAGGAACAAGGGCAGATAAGTCAGGTGGCTTTAAGGAACAAAAGGTCTGTTCATAAGACTATTTTTAATATTTACACAACACACAAAGAGCCAGTACACATTCTGCCTTTATTAATCCTTGGGTAATAAGATATCCAGTGCAACACTGAGTAATAATGGCATAAATCAAGATATTTGACCTTCCATTGTGAGATGAAACATGTGAAGCCTGAGTTACTTGCTCTGCAATTTATGGTTTAGACTTCAGTTTCACTCTCAGCAACAAAAGGAACACTGATGAAACACAGTCCTGTCTCTGTACTGATACGTTTATCAGTGACTTGTTCAGGTTTGTTCTGAATAAACTAAAAACTAAGCAAAGCGTTGAGGTCACAAAGACTAGGATTGGGTTGTGGTTAAGTAAAATAGTCCTGAAGGATGTGGCAGCCTGATCAGAATCTAGATTCCTGTCATCTTATCTGTTCTACCTGGACAATCTGGCCTCCTCTCCAGCTTCTTCAAGCGGTTAGCTCTCTCTGTTGGCCTCAACATTCACTCGAAGATATCCATCAGCAACACTGAACCTAATAGTGGGCGATATAATAGGTATAAGGTAGAAACTGTATAAATTTAGCCAAAGGTAGAGATTTTGAGTGTACCGGCCTACCGTGATTGTGCATTTTGATGATGTCATCAAGCTGTCATCAAGGAGGATAAATGCTGATTTTCAGTGTTTGTCTTTACACTACATATTGTAAGTTTAAAATTTGTTTTTCTTTCAACAGAAAAAATCATTTTGAACTTGAAGCGTTGTGCGATCTTGAATTCATAAATAAGTAACCAGGAAAGCAGACAATTTTGAACTTTGGGTTAAAAAAATAGCATTTAGCTTTTAATTGATTTAAAATATCTTCATCTTTATGTTGTAAGAATTTTTGTGTTGCATTTAAAAAAAAAAAAGATAGAATTTTTTATAATGCACTTTGCACAATACATGTTCTTTAAAGAGTAACTAAACCCCAAAACAACTTGTTTTTGCTTCTAACCGGTATAAATGGGTATTTACCAATGCAATCTTTCAGTTTCTGGGATTTGTTTAAAATTTTGGTGTAAACTTGTTTAATTCTCCACTTTTTGGTCTAAAAACGTCTTAGTGCTGCCCTCTTAGGGTTTAACTGTGGCTACTGCATTTGAATTTTGTGATTGGTGGAGAGCGGTCCTTCTTTACGTCACAGTCATGGTCTAACAGACACGCCCCGTGGGTTTGGGGATAAAACTATCAGACATACTGGCCCCGTGGAGAGTTTGGAATTGGATTGCATTTCACAGGTTATCATTATTATCACATTAGCACTTAGTTAGCATAGCTAACATACTGTTTTGAATGTTAGCCTATGTTAGCATTACCACTCAGAGACCGGACCCATCCTGTCTCTCTCTCCCTCAGCAGCAGCGCCAGCCTCGGGCAGCGCTGACTCAGCGCCCCAAGCCAGCGGCTCGAATTGATACGGCTCGGGGCCGCTGGGCTCCATAAAGCCTCCCTCTACTCCTCTATCTCGACGGAGGAGACGGAGGAGATCCGCTGGCTAAGGGCGCTGAGTCAGCGTTGCCCGAAGCCGGCACTGCTGAGGCAGAGGGAGACAGGAGGAGTCCAGTCTCTGAGTGGTAATTTTCAATTCAATTCAGTTTATTTATATAGCGCTAATTCACAACAGATGTCATCTCAAGGCACTTTACAAGAAAAGTAATTTCAATACATTTATACAAATATTCTAATCAGTTAAAAAGTTTCCTATTTAAGGAATCCCAGCAGATTGCGTCAGTCATTGGCGTGACGTTGGGCCCCGTTGATGCAGACTTTCCAACCACAACAATCCTTCAGCAATCCCTCATACTGAGCAAGCATGTAGCGACGGTGGAGAGGAAAAACTCCCCTTTAACAGGAAGAAACCTCCAACAGAACCAGACTCAGTAGGAGCGGCCATCTGCCACGACCGTCTGGGGGTTTGAGAAGACAGAGCAGAGACAGCTGATGTTAGAGTACTTTGTCTATGTTGAAGAAAGTAAAATATGACAAATATGATTTAAACCAGCCGAGTGCTGTTCCTTTGATCCCTGCATCATGTTCAAGCCTTTCTAGAATAGAATAGAATGTGGGGTTGGTGTCCGGGCTGTCGATATGCAGGGTTACGTATAAACCATGAGACAAAAGAGTCCATGTTGAACAGAAAATAGCTTGGACGTAACTTGTTTTTATCACGTATGAAACCCTGCTCCTCAAGTATTTTTGCGAGCTGCTCCAAAAGGTGGCTGTCCATCACAGTCCCCATGTCCTGTCTGGTGATCTGGTCTTCAGCTCTAAAGGCCAGAAGCTTCCAGACCTCTGCATCACTCCAGTTTGCCATCTCAGCTGATACAGTTCACAAATGCTAAATGAACTCCCCATGTTCACTTGTATTTTAAATACTGTTGCCAACCGGTGCTCAGCGCACATTCCCCACATCGTCTTGACATCGCCCTCTGTTGCGCCAAGGCGTGATCTTCATTCAAAAGTCCAGCGATGCGGCAATATTGCAGTAATATTACTACCATTTTAAACCCAACCAGTATTTTGAATACCGTAAATAGCAATCCTTATTGTTTATGAATGCTGGCGGTCTGCAAAAGCAGGCCCCACTAAAAAGAAACTACGCTAATCTGCTTTCCACCGGGCGCGTAACGTCTGCGAAGCGTAATACGCAGCCATTATAAATAACATTCAATAATTGTATTGAAATGACTTCTTGTTAAGTGCCTTGAGATGACATCTGTTGTGAATTGGCGCTATATAAATAAACTGAATTGAATTGAATTGAAATTAGCCGCCATTATAGTCAATGGGACCGTTTCCACAGGGCGCGAAGCAGTTCTAATCAGATGTATCTGAACCGTTGTCTATTTTTTACGCGCTACGCTTCTAAAACGCGTCAATTTCAGCAGTTTAGATTGGGCCAGACAGGAAATCAGGCAAGGAAGCAGTCAACATAATCCAGAAATGTTCAAAATAAAAGACACATGCAGATTTCCGATTGCTTGACTACAAAAAAACAAAGCATCACTAACTATGACACCATGGTTGAAGTCAGTCACTCTGTGGGACTAATTTGTTGGTTTTTATCATGGACTACTAGAATTTGATCCTTGATGTGGAGAATCACCCAGTTTATCTGATACCAGTGATCATTTTTACAAGGAAAACATGAAAAAGAAGAACACATGGACAGAAATATCTGCATTTTGGGGAGTGGATGGTGAGTTTAAGATAAATATTAACATAGAATTTTATTTTTCCCCTGGATACTACCCTTAAAGTTATGCAATTGCAAATTTCCTGTGATTTCGTGATCTCCTGGGACCAGCTGTGTAAAACGCTTTCACGAGTGATACGCGTCTAAGACGCGCCTGGGGGGGAGGGACAAGGTGCTGAATTTCCGAGTGAAACGCGTCTATTATGTTACGCACCCATTACGCGTCCAGTGGAAACCAGGGGTAAGAGTCACTCTCTTTAGCTTAGCACCAAAGAACAAAGGAAGCATCCGGTGGAACGCAGTAACTTTTATGTTGCATAATTAAAATTATTCTTTCAGTCAATAACCTTTGGAAAGCACTTTTTGTAGCACATGCAGAATGACTTGTTCGTACCCAAGCTGAAGAATGAAATACTATAAATGCAGCCAAACACAGTGAAATAGACAATCAAAACAACCTTTAAATAGGTTTTCCTAAGCTAATTTATCTCTGCCCAGACACAACCTTACCTGAACGATCCTTAGATCTCTGCAGCCTAATGAATCTGTTGTCCGTTTGGACAATTTTAAAGCAAAGTAGCTACGTGGGGTTCTAGCAGTCGTTGCAGTTAGCAGCGATTCCTCGTGGGTGTGTGGCTATTGGGGTCGCAGCTAACCACTTTTAGCTCAGACGTCAGGTTGTCCCCTCAGATTGGCTCATGCAGCAGGGTGGCAGAGCGTCAGCAAAGTGAGTCTCTCTCTCGCTCTCTCTCTAGGTACAGGACACTTTCCATCAGCCAGATACAGTTACCTGATCCACAATCAGCAGACTGTACAAGGACTGTACAATCCAAAAGGCTCCAAAAATTCTGAGACATCATAGAAGCAAATTCAGTCATAAAAAATTAAGTAAATGGCAATAAAATACATAGATGAAATACATAAAAATACTAACTGCACAATACAAGAAACAAGCTGCACAGTAAATATAATAATTGGGACTAAAAGGTGCTGTTTAAAATGGCAATGGCTTTTAGATAAAAACCGTTTAGCAATCTGCTGGTTGGAGCTCTGGCAGCCCAATATCGTCTGCCTGAGGGTAGGAGTTCAAACAAGTGGTGTGCTGGATGTGATGGATCTTGTAATATATATTTAACTTTTTGAAGATAGCGGGAGGTGAAAAGGTCCTTAAGATCCGGGAGCTGTGTGTTTATTATTGTCTGTGCCCTTTTGATTAGTCTTTGTAGGACTTTCTTTTCAGCAGCTGAACTGCTGGTGTACCATACAAGGATGCCATAAGTGAAGACACTCTCTACAGAACTCAGTCCTCAGAAAGTATATTATATGTTGTGTATATATAGGGGTGATGATGTCACATGAAGTTCCTCCTTTTTCTGTTGAAACTGAAGTGCATTGTGGGATTTTCAGTCCTTACAGCTGGAGGTTTGTGTTTGGTCCAGTAATCATGGCTTTGGCCCAACATTGGTGTTCAGTTAAAATAAAGTCAGAGGTGATCAAAAACTGATCCATAAACTTTATAAACTAGTAAAAGTATTTAGAAGTCTATTCTCTGAGCTACAGGGAGCCAGTGTAAGGACTTTAGAACTGGGGTGATGTGCTCTACTTTCCTGGTTCTAGTGAGGAACACGAGCAGCAGCGTTCTGGATCAGCTGCATCTTTTTTACATATATGTAAACAGATCTGGAGTGGCCTAGTGAAAAATTCTAGTTGTACTCTTATTATGGTGCTGTGGCATGACCTTAAACTAAACCAGCTGTTTGAGCCTGGAAACTCTTTGGTGTGGTTGAATGACAGCAGTTCTGCAAAGAAGAGTGGGCCAGAATCTTTCACAGTGGTGTCTAAGACACTGCCTAGGCTGGATGTTCCCCCGGGGGGCACGACCAGTTATTAAGTTTTGGGGCAATTAGTTTTTTCACATATATCTATGTTGGTCTGAATCTACTTAATAATAATTTAACTAGCCCAGGTTAGCTTGGTCTGATAGTATCGAGTGTGACAGAAGAATTATGTGAGGAGGTAAACATGTCTAGTTTGATGCTATAGAGAAGTTTTCCAAACATTCACACACCTGTTTTCTCAGTGTTTTTCTCTCCATAGAAGCTCCACCTGATCTGGTATCCTGCTTAGCTACAATGTTGGACGGGGGCATCAACTGGGATGATGCTCCTAGTAACTGAACATCCTCCGTGTCATGACACAACTTTTTACTTTCTTCAACATAGACAAAGTCCTCTAACATCAGATATTCTGTTCCTTCTGTGTCTCTGCTCTGTCTTCTCAAACCCCCAGACGGTCGTGGCAGATGGCTGCTGGTACTGATCCAGGTTCTGGTTCTGCTAGGTTTCTTCCTGTTAAAGGGGAGTTTTTCCTCTCTACTGTTGCTACATGCTTGATCAGTATGAGGGATTGCTGTGGCTGGAGTCTGTATCAACAGGTGCAACTGT
The DNA here is from genome assembly GCA_963556495.2 of Valencia hispanica. Lineage (NCBI taxonomy): Eukaryota > Metazoa > Chordata > Actinopteri > Cyprinodontiformes > Valenciidae > Valencia > Valencia hispanica. The sequence continues at coordinate 759,162 of OY747701.1, read as the reverse complement.
CTCTTGATACAATCTGCTAAGATTCAATCATTAGAAAACCTTTAAACTGATTGGAATGTTCTTCTGATTGAATAAAAATGACTTTTCTTCTAAAGTGCCTTAAAATGACATCTGTTGTAAATCGGCAGTATATAAATAAATTTAATGGCATTAATACCAGCTACAACCCATTTTAGAGCAATCCTTCATGATTTAAAACTACACAAAGTGAATGACATGACTTTATATTTCTGCTACTTTGTCGTTCCACTAACTGGAGCAGAAGCCTCTCCTAGCAGAGAACTGGAAAAGCTGATTTTAGGTGACAGATTGGTGGCAGCTCTGGGGTAAAATAACTGAGCTTCTTCTACAAAACTGAACCATGGTAGAAGCTCCATGCAAGACAGCCTATTGTTTAGATTGATTTCTAGCATTGGCTTGTTTGCCTTTTTTGCCTGAAATGAAAAGCATGGTCATCTTGGAGTAACTTGGCCCTGACCTCCCAGTACAACAGTTTTCTGACACTCTAGCAAAGAAATATAACGTTGGATTAATGAGGGAGAAGAGATGAAACTAATGACCGCAACAGTGAGAAGGAAGCCTAATGACTGTGCATCCAGAGGGGGAAACATTGGGACCAGCTGATGACCCTGCTGGGGGCTTCTGCCCTTCATCTAGCATCACTATCAACTCTAAGAAAAACGGCCATTTACTGTAACGGTTTCATACACAGTTAAAACAATGGTGAACAAAATTGAGCTTCTGTCTAATTTGTGTTTCTGTTGCTAATAAATCTGATTGGCTCCTATCAGTTCTCCAAATGAACTGAAGGTCATTATTCAGCTGGAAGCATCATAGAGACTAGAAGGTGCTCAGAGCTTTTCTGCTTCCATGGCTTTAGCATCTGTGTGTTGAGGCTGTGATTGGCTGGCAGGAACCAGCTATCTTCTAGTGTTAGACTTTGTGTTGACGACATTCTGGGGAGGGGGGGTCCTGTTATGTTTTAAATATGTAGATGAACATGCTGTGTACTGACACCAAACTGTCTCCTATCTCTGCAGATGCAGCAACTCTTCTATGAAAACTATGAACCAAATAAGAAGGGCTACATCCGAGAACTCCACAACAGCAAGATCCACCGAGCCATCACCCTCCACCCCAACAAGAACCCCCCCTACCAGTACCGCCTGCACAGTTACCTTCTCAGCCGCAAGATTGCAGATCTGCGCCACAGAACCATCCAGCTGCATCGAGAAATCGTCCAGATGGGGCGCTACGGAGCAGCCGAGCCCAGCCGAGAGGACCTCCAGCTCGGCATTCCTCCCTCTTTCATGCGCTTTCATCCCCATCAGCGAGATGAGGTTCTGGAGTGGGAGTTTCTGACGGGCAAGTACCTGTTCTCCTCATCGGAGAGCCAGCCACCCCGTCGTGGGATGGACTCCTCCCAGAGGCAGGCTCTAGATGACATCATCATGCAGGTGATGGAGATGATCAATGCCAACGCCAAGACGCGAGGCCGCGTCATCGATTTCAAGGAAATCCAGTACGGCTACCGAAGGGTCAACCCGCTATACGGAGCAGAGTATGTGCTGGATCTACTTCTGCTATACAAGAAGCACAAAGGGAAGACCATGACGGTTCCTGTGAGGAGACACGCCTACCTCCAGCAGACGTTCAGCCAGATCCAGTTCAGGGAGGAGGAGGAGATGGACGCCAGGGCTCTAGCTAGCCACATCAATCAGGAGTCCGACTCCCTGTCCTTCCTGTCCAACTCCCTGAAGATGCTGGTGCCGTTTAAGCTCACTAACTCAGGACAGGACCAGAAGGAGCCCAAAGAAAGCCGTGTCAACATCCTGGTACCGCTGTCAGGACGCTACGACATCTTTGTGCGCTTCATGGCTAACTTTGAGAAGGTCTGTCTGATCCCCAACCTCAATGTGAAGCTGCTGATTCTATTGTTCAGCACAGACAACAACACGGAGCGGGTTAAGCAGGTGGAGCTGATGAGGGAGTACCACCTGAAGTACCCCAGGGCTGACATGGAGATAAAGCCTGTCGTCGGCTCCTTCTCCAGGGCTCTGGCTCTGGAGGTGGGCTCTCTGCATTTCTCCAATGATTCCCTGCTCTTCTACTGTGATGTGGACTTGCTGTTCTCCAATGACTTCCTGAAGCGCTGTCGGACCAACGCCGCCTTAGGAGAGCAGGCGTACTTCCCCATCATTTTCAGCCAGTATGACCCCAAGATAGTGTTCTCTGGGAAAGTCCCGAGCAACAACCACTACGTCTTCACCTCTAAGACGGGCCTGTGGAGGACCTACGGCTTTGGGATTGTCTGTGTCTATAAGGGGGACCTGGTCCGAGCTGGGGGCTTCGATACCTCCATACAGGGGTGGGGGCTGGAGGACGTCGACCTTTACAATAAGTTTGTTCAGTCAGGGGTCAAGCTGTTCAGAAGCACAGACACAGGGATAGTGCACGTCCACCACCCAGTCGTCTGTGACCCCAACCTGGAGGCCAAGCAGTACAAGATGTGCCTGGGCTCCAAGGCTTCGTCGTACGGCTCCACCCAGCAGCTGTCCGAGCTCTGGCTGGAGAAGAACGAGCACGGCTTCAGGAGGCTGGCCAGCAGCAACGCTTCGGTCAGGACAGCATGATGAAGACCAACCGTCTGTGTTCACCTCCGCTCTACAGCTCTTCACTATTTATTTCTACTGCAATGAACGACATAGTTTGAGTGATTTTAATGCAGGCAGCATGGGCTCATGTTACTGATTGTAGATGGAGGGTTGGTGGGTGTTAAAGCGGAGGTCAAATGTTCCATCAGGACAGTGGAAACGTTGAGGACACAGACTTCAGGAAACTACACAGTCATAAAGTTTGTCTGGTGTGTGTACTTTACAAACCTGGAGTACTTGGAACAAAATTCCCCTCCTGATGGGAATGTTGACACAAGGCGGAGCTTAACATGATCCCATAGAACGGTCCAATCAGTTCTGTTCAATTAGACTTCAGTGTCTTTTTACCTGCTCTCTTCTTGGTTAGATGTTGCTACACTATAACTCTATCTCCTTTTTTATATATTTCAGTTTTTTATACTTTTTTTTTTAAACCCTAGAGCTGGATTTCATACCTGCAATTCACTATTTGTTTTCTAATTTATTGAATTTGCAGTCTCTGTTTTCTACCATCTGATTTTTCAACAATGTATATTGAAAAGATTGTATAACCGCATCAGTAGTCGTCAGATAGCCTTCTGTTTCTTCTTCTCTGCATACCTATTTTTAAACTTATCACCAAAGAGTTTTGGAGTCTGCTTTAGATGTTGCCTCTTTCTGTGTGTGTGTGTGTGTGTGTGTGTGTGTGTTTGTTTATAGTGTTCTGCAGGTGCAAACATGGCTGACCCTCTGTCCCAGGCCTTCCTAACAGACTGACGAGAGGGCTGCTCAGGTCATTCTACCAGCATATTAACATGGAAGCAGAGCTTTTGTCGGCCATCTTGAGTCACACCTGGCTGTTTTCCTTTTTAAGTGTTTTCGCTCGTTCCTGCCTGTGTGGGTGTGTCTGCAGTCTTTGTTCTGTTGCAATATGAAATAAAGGCCCCTGTTTGATCTGGTTTCTCAACTTTTCCTAATTCCTAGTTTTCTGGTTCTGTTGCTACATGAATGCATGATGAAGATGGCTGTGTGGGAAAGCCAGGCCCACTCAGAGCCAGCTGTAATTTCCTTCTGAGTAATCCAGCCTTGGGGACATTCCTGTTCTTTATTATTCATTAGTCTAGAAATATTTCACAAGGTCTATATGCAAATACTCCCAAGCATTTGTTTCCTTGTACGCTTAATGAAAATGTAAATCATGGCTGCGGCTGCGGAGGGGCGGTTCAGTGCAGCTGAACAACAATGTTGGGATTTCCTCATCCAACCAAGCGATGCCTTTAAACAGGGTGTGAAGGGGACCATGCTCATTATTACTGCTGCCAGGACTGACAGTTGTGCTCAAACGTTTGATTTTATAATACAAATCTGTTTGTCTCCTGATTAGTGGTTGGCTAGAGCCATGATTATAAATGCAAGTTATAATGACCCACACAAATCATGTAGCCAGTGAGAGGACAGCGGAGTGACCTGTCCAGAACCGTAGCTTCTTCCTCCTGTAGCTAGTGACTGGCAGCCTCTGGCCCAATGAGGGTTCTGCTTCCTTCATAGCTTCGTGCATTCATCCTGCCATCAGTAGCCTACTGACCCAGATCCACAACCCCCCCCCCCCCATCTCTGTAGCTCACATCCATATCAGCGATCAGCGTTTGCCTCCCAGCTTTAGGAACAGACTCCCTTATCCAAATGTAGCATTTGTAGTTGTGGCCTTAAAGCTTGGTTTTTGGACTTTTCTTCATAGGTGGCTTTGTTGTGCTGGTCTGGTATCGACGGTCTTCTGGTGACTCAACCATGTGGTCCACTTTCCTTCTTGTGGATCTTTAAAAGCCAAACTGCTGTTTTTCAGGGAGTCCTATGAAAGGGGATTAGGGCCAGCCATTGTAGACAAAAGAAAAATATTCAGAAATCTTCATGATAATGGTATACATTTTCAATATTTAAACTACAATATTTTCTGACATTGTAAAGTTATGAAGAAAAATCAGAAAAACATTGGAAGTTCACTGAGATTTTAAATCAGTTATTTCTGACAGAAAATTACAGTTTTGTAAGATTTCGGTTTACAATTTAAATGTATCTGCACATTTTCAAAAGTAAGTGGTTGCTACATGCGGCTCTTTTCCCGGATCAGAACGACTTCTCCCAGGTTCAGACGTGACCCAGATACAGATTCTGAGAAAGAAGCTGCAACATGACGTAGGCCACTGCAACAAGTGGCCTATACACTGTAAGAAAATGACTGAAATGTACAGCAACTCCACTGTATTAGTTTTACTGTAATTTTGGTACAATTTTACTGTAATTCTTACATTAATGTAATTTTTTTTGTTTTACTGTAATTTTCTTTAAAGTTTTTCTCCAATTCTATAACAGGATTACTGTTATACAATTACAGAAACCCTGTAACAGAACTACAGTAAGTCATTTTACTTTACAGTAGTTTAGCAGCCCCACCAAAAATATTATTTCAACAGCAATCCTGCATAGTATGGTAGCTTTTTTTAAAGCTGCAATGGTTATATCCAACTTAACTTACAACTTTTTTCTCCTTCAAGGAAAAACATTTTTTTGTGTAATGACTGTCAATGTAACAAGAACCTGCAACATAAAACATTACAGGTTTGTAAAAAAAGAGAAAGCATTTCCTTTTGACAAATTTCAAAACGTAATGCAACTTTAATGTTAAAATACCAAAATATTTAGAAGTGATCTGAAAACTGTAGGAATTCATAAGCTCCAACGGTATATCATAATGGATGCAACCAGTTGCATAACTTGACAAATTAAAAAGCCAAAGTTTCCAAACAAAGGCATGAATTTCCAAATCTGTCATTTTCTCCCTTTCGGAAGGAAGGAAAAGGGAATACAGCATAAACACTTGTTTAAACACTTGGAATGGTCTCTTCCAGCCAGTGCTGCGGCGAAGTCTTACCATAGAGCAGCAATACTTGAGCTTTCCCCCAGTTGTCTCAGTATTTGCTAACTGGCATCAATGGCTGGATCTGGCCATCGTAGTTTATCCAGCCCAGACTCGAGGTCTCCCCTCAGCACACCTGCACAAGGTTTCACAGCACCACAGAGACTCACTGTTCTGTGTGCCTTCCACTTAAATAGAGTGCTTCACTAGCTCATTGCACCACACCCACACAAACTCACAGCAAACTACACCAAAATTAGAGTGCAAGATACAACTTTACCATGTTACATCACTCCCTACTAGAACGCTCATCGTCCCAATGACTACTTGACACAGCACTAGAGGTCTCTGTAACGCCGAGGCAGCACTCCTGGTCGTCCTAGCTGACCGCCTTGGCTCTGCAGCCACCCCTTCAGTCCCACGGTCATCTGGGGGAAGGCTTCCTCTGGTCTCTGGACCCCCCCTCCCCCCTTTGCTGGATCCCTGGCACTGGGATTAAAAGGTTTCCATGCACAACTTTTTCAAGTTCCCCTCCATCATGTTTGATCACATAGACTGGCAAATTGGTGTCTGGTAGTTTCACATAAGGTCTCTCTTCCCATTTGTTGGCCAATTTGCCTTGTCCTTTTAATTCAATTCAATTCAGTTTATTTATATAGCGCCAATTCCCAACAGATGCCATCTCAAGGCACTTAACAAGAAGTCATTTCAATACATTTATACAAACATTCCAATCAGTTAAAAAGTTTCCTATTTAAGGAATCCCAGCAGATTGCGTCAGTCATTGGCGTGAGGTTGGGCAGACTTTTACTCTCATGTCCCGTAAAAGTACTTTTTGACCAAGCTGAAACGATGGAAAAACAGATTTCCTATCAAGATAAAACTTTTGCCGAGCCATTTCAGAATCCTTGAGTTTCCTAGCTTTTTCCATTGGAAACTGGAGACGCCTTTGATGACAGATGACCCAGTTGTCCACAGATGAACAGCCAGCATTTCTGGGAAGACCTAGAAGACAGTCCTGAGGGAGGCATCCATGTTGCCCAAACATCAAATAATATAGGGTATATCCTGTTGTACTATGAACAGAGTTATTATACACTTTAATCATTTCAGGCAAATGATTACGCAATTTCTTCTTTCATCTCCCAGGGTGCCCAACAAGCCGAGCAGCGTTTGGTTGAGTCTCTCACATGTCCCATTTCCTGCAGGGTGGTAAGGTGTTGTATGACTCTTTGAGATGCCAAACAAGTTACAGACATCTTTCATTACGTTTGACTGAAAATTGGGTCCCTGGTCTGACAAACGTTTAGGCACCCCAAACTGTTGGATAACTTTATTCGATAGCACCTTTGTTGTAGTTGTCGCTGTTTGATCTTTAGTAGGAATGGCCCAGGCAAACTTTGTAAAATGGTCCACCATCACAAGGACATTGTGATAGGCATCCTCAGGGTCTCCTATTGAGAGAAAATCTAAAGAAAGCAGTTCCATTGGAGCATTTGACTGTGTTGGGATTGGAGGGGCCCGTGTTTGGTGAGGTGCCTTGCGCAACAAACATTGTTGACATTCAGTGCACCAATTGGAAACGGGTTAAGGGAAACCTATTTGGCCAAAAAAAAACCTATGTTGTAATTTCAATTCAATTCAATTCAGTTTATTTATATAGCGCCAATTCACAACAGATGTCATCTCAAGGCACTTAACAAGAAGTCATTTCAATACATTTATACAAACATTCCAATCGGTTAAAAAGTTTCCTATTTAAGGAATCCCAGCAGATTGCGTCAGTCATTGGCGTGAGGTTGGGCAGATTTCCAACCACAGCAATCCTTCAGCAATCCCTCATACTGAGCAAGCATGTAGCGACAGTGGAGAGGAAAAACTCCCCTTTAACAGGAAGAAACCTCCAACAGAACCAGGCTCAGTAGGAGCGGCCATCTGCCACGACCGTCTGGGGGTTTGAGAAGACAGAGCAGAACACAGAAGGAACAGAAGATCCGATATAAGAGAACTTTCTATGTTACAGAAAGTAAAAAGTTGATAACAGGACACAGTGGATGTTCAGTTACTGAGAGGATCATCCCAGTCGATGACCCCCGTCCAACAGGGCATTGCAGCCAAGCAGGATACCAGACCAGGTATATCTTCGATGAGGAGAAAAACACTGAGAGAAAACAAAGTTAACAGTCGAAATAACAGAATGTACTGTAATACAACTGGAGAGTCGTAGGAGAAAAGGAAGTAGCAGAGTGAAGAAAATTGGTAAGTCTGTCCTCCAGCAGTCTAAGCCTATAGCAGCATAACTACAGAGATAGCTCAGGATGACCTAAGCCACTCTAACTATAAGCTTTATCAAAAAGGAAAGTTTTAAGCCTGGCCTTAAAAGTAAACAGAGTGTCTGCCTCACGGACTAAAGCTGGGAGCTGGTTCCACAGGAGAGGAGCCTGATAACTAAAAGATCTGCCTCCCATTCTACTTTTAGAGATCCTAGGAACTACAAGTAAACCTGCAGTCTGAGAGCGAAGTGCTCTTTTAGGAACATATGGAACAATTAGATCTCTGATGTATGATGGAGCTTGATTATTAAGGGCTTTGTATGTAAGAAGAAGGATCTTAAATTCTATTCTGGATTTAACAGGGAGCCAATGAAGGGAAGCTAAAACAGGAGAAATGTGATCTCTCTTTTTAATATTCATCAGAACTCTTGCTGCCGCATTTTGGATCAACTGAAGGCTTTTAATGGCATTTTGTGGACTTCCTGATAGTAAAGAATTACAGTAGTCCAGCCTTGAGGTAACAAATGCATGGACTAGTTTCTCAGCATCACTCCTGGACAGGATGTTTCTAATTTTAGCAATATTCCGGAGGTGAAAGAAAGAAATCCTAGAAACCTGTTTAATATGGGATTTAAATGTCAAGTCTTGGTCAAAAATAATGCCGAGGTTCTTTACGTTATTACTGGGGGACAATTTAATGCCATCCAGATGAAGTGATTGACTAATCAGTTTCTGTTTAAGAACTTCTGGTCCAAAGACAGCAACTTCTGTTTTGTCAGAATTTAAAAGCAAAAAGTTTAGGGTCATCCATGCTTTTATGTCTTCCAGACATGCCTGTAATCTACCTAACTGACTGGGTTCATCAGGATTTATGGATAAATATAGTTGTGTATCATCGGCATAGCTGTGGAAATTTATCCCATGCTGTCTAATGATTCTACCAATTGGAAGCATATATATGGTGAAAAGAATTGGTCCAAGGACAGAACCCTGTGGAACTCCACAAGTAACCCTTGAGAGTGAAGATGATTTATCATTTAGATGAACAAACTGGAATCTATCAGACAAATATGATTTAAACCAGCCTAGTGCTGTTCCTTTGATCCCTGCAACATGTTCAAGCCTTTCTAAGAGAATATTATGATCGACTGTGTCAAAAGCAGCACTGAGATCTAACAAAACCAGAACAGACACCAGTCCATTATCTGAGGCCATGAGAATATCATTAGTAACCTTCACCAGTGCTGTTTCAGTGCTATGATGAGCTCTAAAACCTGACTGAAACTCTTCAAACAGCTCGTTACTGTTTAGATGTTCACAGACTTGATTAGCAACTATTTTCTCAAGGACTTTGGATAAGAAAGGAAGGTTAGATATAGGTCTGTAATTCACTAAGTCATCTTGATCAAGGGAAGGTTTCTTGAGTAAAGGTTTAATTACAGCTATTTTAAATTCCTGTGGTACGTATCCGTTTACTAAGGATAGATTCATCATATCCAAAATGGGGCCAGGAACCAAATGGAACACTTCTTTAAATAATTTGGTTGAGATTGGGTCCAAAATACAAGTTGAAGATTTAGATGAGGCTAATATTTTTGATAATTCTGAAAGCTCGACTGAATCAAAACAGCCTAAGCAATACTGAGATTCTACAGTTCTTTCCGATACTGACTCATTTACTGAGGAAGAAGTAATCATGTTTGGGAGGGTGCCAATGATTTTATTTTTAATAAAATGTATTTTATTTATGAAGAATCTCATAAAATCATCACTGCTAAGAGCCGGGGGAATAGTTTGCTCAACAGAGCTATGACTCTGTGTAAGTTTGGCAACTGTACTAAAAAGAAACCTAGGATTGTTTTTATTCGCCTCTATTAATGATGAAAAATATGCTGTTCTAGCTTGTCGAAGGGTCTTTTTATACAGCAGTAGACTGTTATTCCAGGTTAAATAGGAATCCTCTAGATGTGTAAAGCGCCATTTTCTCTCCAACTTCCTAGTATTCTGCTTTAAAGTACGCAACTCTGCGTTAAACCAAGGAGTCAGCCTCCTATGGCTAGCCACTTTCTTTTTTAATGGGGCTACACTATCTAATGCCAAACGCAATGAGGACGTAACGCTGTGAACCAGACCATCAATTTCTGATGGGTTAGATATAGAATTGCTGCCATCCACTGTGTTACTCTGAGACACTGAGGAAAGTAAGAATGGTACAGATTCTTTAAAAATTGTTACAGCATTGTCTGATAAAGTTCTACTATAATGAAATTTTCTTTCAGATTTAAGATGGTCAGTTAAAGTAAATTCAAAAGTTATCAAGAAGTGGTCGGACAGGACCGGGTTATGTGGGTGGACTGTTATTTCCTCACACTCAATACCGTATGTCAGTACAAGGTCCAAAGTGTGTTTACCTGAGTGGGTCGATCCCTGTACTTTTTGAGTAAAGCCAATTGAGTCTAAAATAGCATTAAAGGCTGCATTTAGGCTATCACTTTCAGTATCCACATGAATATTGAAGTCCCCCACTATAATAACCCTATCAGTATTTAATACTATATCAGATAAAAAATGTGAGATCTGATCCAAGAATTGAGAGTAAGGGCCTGGTGTACGATACAAAACCACAAACAAAAATGGTCTTAATGTTTTGCAACTTGGATGAGGAAAATTAAGGGTTAGATGCTCAAAAGAACTGTAGCTATCAATTGGTCTGGGACTAATTAGTAAATCAGAACGGAAAATGGCTGCAACTCCTCCTCCTCGCCCAGTATTTCTAGGAATGTGAAAATTTAAATGACTGGAAGGAGTTGACTCATTTATACTGACATAATCCTCCTGCTGCAACCAGGTTTCTGTGAGACAAAGGAAATCAATGTGATTATCACAAATCAAGTCATTTACTAACAAAGTCTTTGAGGAGAGAGATCTTATGTTTAATAAACCACATTTAATAGATTTATTTTCAGTCAAAGTTGTATTTATTTTTATGAGATTTCCATAATTTGCTTTTGTTGGCTTAACTTTTAATCCATTTAATTTTGGCCGTGGGCAAGACACTGAAGAGCATTAGTCTTTTCGGGGCCCCAATGGCCGGCATGTGAGTGGTACATTTACCAGACCTTGTGATACTCACCCTAAGGGAGCAAAATCTGGAAAATTGGGTCCAAATTTTTTTGGGTCACACCCCCTCCGGTGCAATACACCATCTACCAGGACAAGACGGTCCCAGTGACTTAGAAATCATTGACCTGCAAAATCATTTTACTTTCCTTTTGTCTCTCTGCTCTATTTGGGGGACGACCTCTCTGCACATACATTACTACTTGTGCCAACACATCATCATTTTGAAGATTTTGCCATTGTACCTGGGTCTGTTCTTCTTGTACAGGACCACCAACTGGGTCCGCCTCTGTAACATTCGGTCTTCCAGCACCTATGCACATTGCTCTGGCCACAGCTGCACAAATGTGGGTAAAAGAGGGAATCTCTAGTCCCTCTCTTGCCTTTTCCCAATCAGTTGTAGGTACGTCTGAGGGGAAACGAGACAAGGCATCTGCACTTTGGTTAGTGCGCCCAGGTTTATATTTTATCTGAAACTGGAAACTGGTTAACCGTGCAGCAGTTTGTTTCAAACTACCAAGGTTTGCTGAACTTAAGTGCACAAGTGGATTATTGTCTGAATATACAAGGAGAACAATAGAGATATTCAGCAAAAAAAATTGTCACAGCCCAAAAGCTCCAACTTCAAATAGCTGTAATTCCTATCATTTCTCTCTGAGAGGCTCAGTGTTCTGCTTCCAAAAGCAATTACCCTCTCTTTCCCATCCTGAACTTGACACAACACTGCTTCCAAACCCTGACCTCTAGCATCTTTGTATAACACAAAAGGCAGGTTAAAATCAGCATAGGCCCAAATTGGTGCAGACACAAGTGTATTTTTTAATCTTTGAAAAGCCTCTGGACAGGTTTCATCCCTGCGAGCCAAAAGTTGCTCTCCAGAATGCTTAGAGTTCTTTGGGCTTACTCCTGTTAATAAGCGATTAAGTGGACTGGCAATTTTAGCAAAGTCTTTAACAAAACGTCGATAGTAGCCAGCTAGACCCAAAAATGACTGAAGTTGTTTAACTGTTTTAGGGATGGGCCACTCTTTAATAAATTTGACCTTTTCGGGATCAGGGGAAATTCCTGCAGCAGACACTCTGTGCCCCAGATATTTTACTTCTTTCTTCAGAACACAGTTATCTGGTTTCAGATTAAGGCCATGTTTCCCAAATTTCTCCAAGACAGAGTCCAAATGGGAGTCAAAATCAGGTGAATAGATTATGACATCATCCAAGTAGATTAATACAGACTGCAGGTTTTGGTCGCCAAGATAAGTGTGCATTAGTCTTTGGAAAGTTGCAGGTGCATTTGACAACCCAAATGGCATTCTTGTGAATTTATATAACCCCATTGGTGTGATAAAAGCGGTATTTTCTCTGTCGTGTGGGGCAACCTGCACTTGCCAATATCCACTGGCCAAGTCCAATGTAGTAAAATATTTTTGCATTGCCCAAGCTAGCTAACGACTCCTCTATACGAGAAAGTGGGTTAGCATCTTTATGAGTAACTGCATTTAATTTGCGGTAGTCCACACAGAATCTCAGAGTGCCATCTTTTTTTACACACCAATACTATAGGGGCTGCCCACGGGCTGGGGCTGGGGACAACAATCTCAGAGTCCAACATGCCATGAATCAAAGTCTTCACCTCTTGGTACATTTGCGGTGGTATTTGATGATAACATTCTCTGATAGGTGGTGCATCTGTTGTCAGAATCACATGCTGTACAGTGTTGTTTTTGACAACCATCTTAGATTAGTCACTTCTATATGTGATAGTTTTAGTCCAATTTTAGTCGACGAAAAGTCAAAAAGGTTTTAGTCTAGTTTTAGTCGACAAAGTCAAGAAGGTTTTAGTCTAGTTTTAGTCAAAAAAGGCGGAAAACGTAGTCTTAACAAATTAATGTAGGTCAATAGGTATTTTGCTATTGGGCAGTGTCACTCATAAGTTGTGAAAATACCAGCAGATCTATAGTTCAACACATTGTGAGCTTGCAGATCGACTATTTTCACCAATAATTACAATAATGAAGGATGGTTTTAGACATAAAAGGTTTCCACCCAACTGGAAATACTTTCTGATCTAAGGATTGTGCATTACACAGAGATAAATTGGTAACAGTGGAATCAATGTATAACAATAATTCCACCTGTCTAACATAGCAAGTTACGTGCTGACAGAACACACAAAGAGATTACCATAACGTCACCGAATATTCTAGGAATATGGCCGAATTTATTAGTCCTCCAAAACACTGACAACCCAGGGTCCAGACCAGAAAACAGAGGCGTAGTTTAACCCACCTCTCTGCTGCTTCTGTACCGTTACCCACCCATTACCCTATAGAAACAGTGTCTTGCCCACGGCCAAAATTAAATGGATTAAAAGTTAAGACAACAAAAGCAAATTATGGAAATCTCATAAAGATAAATACGACTTTGACTGAACAGAAAAATAAATCTATTGAATGTGGTTTATTAAACATAAGATCTCTCTACTCAAATACTTTGTTAGTAAATGACTTGATTTGTGATAATCACATTGATTTGCTTTGTCTCACAGAAACCTGGTTGCAGCAGGAGGATTATGTAAGTATAAATGAGTCAACTCCTTCCAGTCATTTAAATTTTCACATTCCTAGAAATACTGGGCGAGTAGGAGGAGTTGCAACCATTTTTTGTTCTTATTTACTAATTAGTCCCAGACCAATTGATAGCTACAGTTCTTTTGAACATCTAACCCTTAATTTTCCTCATCCACGTTGCAAAACATTAAGACCATTTTTGTTTGTGGTTTTGTATCGTCCATCAGGCCCTTACTCTCAATTCTTGGATCAGATCTCACATTTTTTATCTGATTTAGTATTAAATACTGATAGGGTCATTATAGTGGGGGACTTCAATATTCATATGGATACTGAAAGTGATAGCCTAAATGCAGCCTTTAGTGCTATTTTAGACTCAATTGGCTTTACTCAAAAAGTACAGGGATCGACCCACTCGGGCAAACACACTTTGGACCTTGTACTGACATACGGTATTGAGTGTGAGGAAATAACAGTCCACCCACATAACCCGGTCCTGTCTGACCACTTCTTAATAACTTTTGAATTTACTTTAACTGGCCATCTTAAATCTGAAAGAAAATTTCATTATAGTAGAGCTTTATCAGACAATGCTGGAACAATTTTTAAAGAATTTGTTTCATTCTTACTATCCTCAGTGTCTCAGAGTAACACAGTGGATGGCAGCAATTCTATCTCTAACCCTTCAGAAATTGATGGTCTGGTTCACAGCGTTACGTCCTCATTGCATTTGGCATTAGACAGTGTAGCCCCCTTAAAAAAGAAAGTGGTTTAACGCAGAGTTGCATACTTTAAAGCAGAATACTAGGAAGTTGGAGAGAAAATGGAGCTCTACACATCTAGAGGATTCCTATTTAACCTGGAATAACAGTCTACTGCTGTATAAAAAGACCCTTCGACAAGCTAGAACAGCATATTTTTCATCATTAATAGAGGCGAATAAAAACAATCCTGGGTTTCTTTTTAGTACAGTTGCCAAACTTACACAGAGTCATAACTCTGTTGAGCCAACTATCCCCCCAGCTCTTAGCAGTGATGATTTTATGGGATTCTTCATAAATAAAATTCTATGAAACATGAAACATGAAACAAGAACTGCAGAACCTCATTTGTGCTTAGGCTGTTTTGATTCAGTCGAGCTTTCGGAATTATCAAAAATATTAGCCTCATCTAAACCTTCAACTTGTATGTTGGACCCAATCCCAACCAAATTATTTAAAGAAGTGTTCCATTTGGTTCCTGACCCCATTTTGGATATGATGAATCTATCCTTAGTGAACGGATACGTACCACAATAATTTTAAATAGCTGTAATTAAACCTTTACTCAAGAAACCTTCCCTTGATCAAGATGACTTGGTGAATTACAGACCTAAATCTAACCTTCCTTTCTTATCCAAAATCCTTAAGGGTGAAGGTTCCCCGGTATTGCCAAACAACAAGAAACTAGCTTTTTTCCGGCTGCAGCATCTTAACAGAAGAATAAAGGCAGACAAACGGTACCATGAACGTTATACTGCATTCATGGAAGAAACCATCAGGCAGGGTGTTGCAGAGCCAGCAGATTCACTTTCTGAGGGAGAGATGGTGTGGTATATTCCACATCACGGTGTATACCATCCTAAGAAACCAGATAACTTTAGAGTGGTTTTTGATTGTTCAGCAAAGTTTCAGGGAGTTTCACTTAGCGATACTTTGCTTACTGGTCCTGACTTGATAAACTCCTTATTAAGAGTTCTTTGTCGTTTTAGAAAGGAAACTGTAGCAGTGACTTGTGACATTGAAAATTTTTTTAATCAGTTCTATGTTCCACCAAAGATACGCAATTACCTTAGGTTCTTATGGTGGGAGAGAGGTCAGTTAGAAACGGAACCCAAAGAGTATAGAATGGCCGTTCATCTCTTTGGTGCTGGCTCCTCTTCTGGTTGTGCCAACTTTGGCCTTAAATATCTTGCGCAACAACATAAAACAGACTATCCTCTAGCTTCTGCTTATATTGAGAAAAACTTTTATGTGGATGATGGCTTGACCAGTGTCCCATCAGTTGCAGAGGCTAGAGATCTGATTGTCAAAGCACAGGAATTGTACAAAATGGGGGGCTTGAGGTTGCACAAATTTAACTCTAACCAAAAGGAGGCGGTAGATGGTGTTGCTCCATCAGAAAGGGCAGTAATTCTAGGACCTGTATGTCTCAACCCAGATTTAGTGACAGAGCATGTACTTGGCATTCAGTGGTCAAAGGAAGATGACACCTTCAGCTTTAACATTGCAGTTAAGGACCACCCTTTAAACCGTCGTGGTGTCTTGTCAGTTGTCTCATCCCTTTATGATCCACTTGGTCTTGTGTGTCCCTTTATCTTAATTGGGAAGTCTATTCTCCAAGAGCTGTGTCACAAAGGCATTGGGTGGGATGATCCCTTGCCAGAAAGTTTATGCTCATGGTGGGAGGAATGGAAGAATGACCTACAGAAACTAGGAAAAGTAGCAATCTCAAGATGTTACCGTCCTCCAGATTTTGGCAAAATAGTAGGAGTAGAACTACATCACTTTTCAGATGCCAGTTATACAGGATACGGGGCACGTTCTTACATTAGATACAAAAATGATAGGGGTGAAGTTCACTGCTGTCTTGTAATGGCCAAATCCAGAGTTGCTCCAACCAAACTTTTGAGTGTACCAAGGTTGGAACTTAGTGCTGCAGTTGTTGCAGCGAGAATGAGCATTATGTTGAGAAACGAACTAGAAATGCAAATTGACAAAGAGTTCTTCTGGTCAGACTCGCAGGTTGTTCTAGCCTACATTAACAACGAAGCTCGCCGATTCCATGTGTTTGTTGCAAATCGTGTTCAGTTCATAAGAGATGTTACAGATCCATGTCAGTGGCATTATGTTGACACCACTGAAAACCCAGCTGATCATGCCTCAAGAGGTCTTCGTGCTGCAGACATTCCTTTAACAAACTGGTTATCGGGACCCAAGTTTTTATGGGCGTCTGAAATATTGCCTTCTCCAAACTCTGCAATAGATCTACTTGTTGGTGATCCAGAAATTAGATCTGTGAAAACTATTGCCACACATCTCAAGAAACAAGATGATATTCTTGCCCGCTTAGAGCGATTTTCAAATTGGACAATGCTCATCAGAGTAGTTGCAAGAATAAAGGGATTGAATGTGAAGTCGGCTCATACTGGTAAGGTTGTGCAGGTTGAAGAACGTAAGAAAGCTGAGGAAGTGATCATTCGTCTAGTTCAGCAGTAAGCTTTCCCACAAGAGATCAAGTTACTTAAAAGAAATGAGAGCCTTCCAAAAACAAGCCCTTTAATTTGTCTTGATCCTATTTTAGATCATGGGCTACTTCATAACGGTGGAAGACTTGCTAATGTCAACCCTCAGTAAAGAAATGAAGCATCCTATTATTCTTCCTAAGGAAAGCCACATTACAAAGCTGATATTATCTCATTTCCATGCAAATATCTGTCATCAAGGACGCAATCAAACTCTGATGGAACTCCGAGCGAATGGATTTTGGGTGGTAGGTGGCAGCAAAGCAGATGCTAAGTTGATTTAAAACTGTATGCAATGTCAAAAGCTCAGGCGCCCCACAGAAGAACAGCACATGTCAGAACTCCCCCCAGAATGTGTTGAAGCTTCTGCTCCTTTTTTGTATACTGGAATGGATTGTTTCGGCCCCTTTGTTGTGAAGCAAGGTCGCAAGGAGTACAAAAAACATGGATTGATATTCACATGTTTGTCATCGCTGCAGTTCATATAGAGTTGCTTGATGATTTATCTACAGATGCTTTCATCAACTCTTTAAGGTGCTTCATCAGTCTGAGAGGAGCAGTTTGTCAGCTTCACTGTGATCATGGCACAAATTTTATAGGTGCTAAAAATGAGTTTCAAAAAGGTCTCAATCAGTGTGACATGTATGCTCTGGAAGCCTTTCTTGCAGATAAACAGTGCAAGTTCATTTTCAATGCTCCCTCTGCAAGTCATGCAGGAGGAGTCTGGGAACGTCAGATTAGAAGCATTCGTAATGTGTTGAATGCAACTATTGCTCAGAGTGCAGGGAGACTTGATAGTTCTTCACTTTGAACTTTGTTTTACGAAGCCATGGCTATTGTTAATTGTCGTCCATTAACGGTTGAAAGTATTAATGACCCAAATGCACCAGAACGAATCACTCCCAACCATCTGATTTTGATTAAGTCTAAGGTTGCACTAGCACCGCCTGGAAAATTTGTTAGGGAAGATTTGTATGCAGCTAAAAGATGGCGTAGAGTGCAGTATCTTGCTGAACAGTTCTGGGGTAGGTGGAAAAGAGAATATCTTATGAACCTCATTACAAGACAGAAGTGGCACACACCTTGTCGCAATCTACAGGTTAATGATGTTGTCATCTTGAAGGAAGAAATGTTGCCAAGATGTCAGTGGAAACTTGGAAGAATTGTTGAGACTACTCAGGGAGATGATGGATTGGTTCGCAGGGTGAAAGTTCAAGTTGGAGAGAGAAGTTGGAATAAGAAACAAGGCTACATTTCTAAACCCTCTATTATTGAACGTCCTGTACAAAAGGTAATAGTGCTAATTGAAAGTCAAACTTAAAGGGTGGATTTGCAATGTGAGCTTGTGTGATTTTATTGGTTTTTTTTTTCTTTTTTCTTCTTTCTTTCCCCTAGAAATTATGTAGAGTTTCTGTGACATGATTTGGTGGGAGCGTAATGAAACTACTGTCTCTTTAAATCTGCCAGTGCTGGAGCTGCCTCTCAGGTGTTGTGTGTGTGTATATATAAATGAGAGGCAGGCCCAGTAATTGATAAGTCAGTTTGGTGAGCTCTGCAGCAACAACTGCTTTGTCAAGCATGTAAGTAGAAAGATTTGGTTTCTTGTGTAACTTTAAAGACGTACAGAAGAATGTTGCATATGGTGTTTTTTTGTTTTTTTAAGCTTCCAAGCCAGCTGTATAATTTGTCAGAGTGGCCAGGTACTTATGAAGCAGTTTTGCATCCCTTGGCAAGCGAGGCGATGTATGTTGTTCTGCAGGTTTACCCTTCTGAAGGAAGCCTTGTATGTTTGTTTATGGTCATGTGTATATTGACTTTTAATCATTAACTTTTGTTTTTGTAGTTTTCACGGTGCACAGTGACGCGCAATGGTGCACAATGGAGTGTAGATGTGCATAGAAGTGTTCAACATGTTCATTGTACTCACTGGGTGGAATCTGAGAAAACTGAGTGAAGACCAAAAGTAAATAAAAGTCTGCACCCGTCTGAGACTCTCTCGTCTGAATTTCTTTTGGAAGTCAAGGACTGCTACACATTGTTAATATAGAGATCACTTAGTCTGACAAGGCCTGAGCTCTGCCATAGAGAAAAAGCATTATCAATGATGGGAGGAAGGAAGAGATGATTGTTATGTATGGGACTGTGATTTGACAGTCCTTTGAGTCCAAAGGTGCATCTAAATTGGGACCAGATTTTAAAGGTGGAGACGACAATCAGGTTACATGTATATTGGGATGGTTGAAGGGGCAGTTTTGATGTAAGTAGACCATGAGTGACAGAGCAGGATTTCGTTTCTAGTTTACACCAGGTTAATTCAGGTTTGCGAATCCAGAAAGTAATTTTGCTTATGTTAGCTGCCCAATAATAGAGTCTTAGGTCAGGGAGCGACAAACCACCAACAGACTTCTTCCTTTGTAAAAACTCTCTCCTTATCCTGGCGGTCTTGCCCTTCCATATAAAAGATGAGAATAGCTTATTTATAGCACGAAAAAAAGGAGTTGGGTAAAAAAATCGGCAAGCATTGGAAAAGGTACAAAAAACGTGGAAGCACGTTCATTTTGATGCAATTTACCCTGCCTGCTATAGTTAAATGCAAATTACACCATCTTTCTAGATCGGATTTAAGCTTGTCGATCAGAGGTGGAAAGTTGGTCTTGTAGAGATCTGACAACGTATGGCAGATATACACACCTAAATATTTAAAGCTGCTTTTAGAAACTTTAAATGGGAAATGCTTATCGGGGATCCCAAGGGCTAAGTTATTTACAGGAAAACATTCGCTTTTTGAAAAGTTCAATTTGTATCCGGAAAATGCTACAAAGCTGTTAAGCAATTCAATTATCTTAGGGATGGTGGTTACTGGATCAGAAATAAACAATAACAAATCGTCCGCATACAAGGAAAGTGTATGTTCCAAACCACAGCGGTGGATTCCTTTGCTAAAATTGGCTGATTTAAGTGCAATAGATAAGGGTTCGATAGCCACTGCAAACAACAGTGGACTCAGAGGGCACCCTTGGCGGGTTCCTCTGCCAAGTGTGAAATATTTAGATTTCATCCCATTAGTGATTACATATGCTTTAGGGGAAGAGTATAAAAGTGAGATCCAAGATATATACTTGGACCCAATACAGAACTTCCATCAGATAACTCCACTCCACCCTATTAAAAGCCTTCTCTGCATCCAGGGAGACCACCATTTCTGGTGTCTCCCCGGTTGAAAAAAGAAGGTTGAGCAGTACGTTGGAGAAAGAGCGCCGGTTTTTCATAAATCCAGTTTGGTCGGAAGAGATTATGCTTGGCATAATTGATTCAAGTCATAAGGCCAGTGCTTTAGCTAAAATCTTGTAATCTGCGTTTAAAAGAGAAATCGGACGGTAGGAACTACAATCAGAGTCTTCTTTACCTGGTTTTAGTAATAAGGTTATTGATGCTTCGGTGAGAGTTTGAGGCAGAGCTCCCCGGTCCAGAGAGTCATTGAACATGTCTAAAAGAAAAGGAGTTAATTTATCAGCAAATAAAAAAAAAACTATTGGGTAATGTCGGCTTCCTACCATAATATGCTCTGCAACTCACTTTCTACTCAGAGAGGTGGGGGCGCCGAACTCCAAAACCCCGGCGGGAACTGTTTCAAAATAAGACCCAGAACTGAGAGACAGAGAGTAAAACAACACACACAAACAGATATCTGTTTCACAGTGGACGCACCTGCAGATGGGAGCCAGAAAAGATCTGACTCGCTTCTCTACAAGGGTGTACCATTTTTATTACAGAAGAACAAAGAACATATCACATGACTCCTCTCTCCTCCTTCTACATCTTGACAGGTCCTACATTTTCTCCAGGTCTCCTGACCGTACCATGAACTAGAGTTATAACCGATCCTCCCTGCTTTCAGTTCATATCTTTACGCAAGAGTTTATTTACTTAAAACCTTAACCCCATAAAATACTGGTAAAGAGTCATGTTTTACTACCCTGAATAATATAAACAGGCCTATTACTTCCAAACGCTTAAAAAAGATATAGTTAAAACATATGTACTGCATAATAAAAAATAGCCCCAAAAAAGTAGAATACAACAAATCCCTCTTTCAATCTATTTTCAAATAGATTGATCACTCCTCTGTACTTCTCCTTCAGGCTCCATGTGAGGGAGTAACAGATATTGACCTTGCATATTATCACCAACAGCTTTTTCAATACACTTTGTGAGCAATGAACGTATACAAGGAATACAACAACATCCACATAACACCATAGTTGACACAAATACTGGTAAAGAAACCATTATAGACATTGCCAGAGTCTTCCATTTACCTAACATATTATTTAACAAATCGTCCCTTTTTCTAACATGATTATTCAAAATGAGAAGAGTGTCTGTTTTTTTTTTTTATCTTTACCTTTAAGATATATATATTTTTTCTAATTTATTATTATTGTTTTTATGTTTTAACCTAATTCTCAATATTCTTTTAGTAAAAAGCAAACTCTAGCAATTGTCACCAACCCCAAAAGCATCCTACAAAAACCACATCATAATGAAAAAAGAATAA
Organism: Valencia hispanica; assembly: GCA_963556495.2. Taxonomy (NCBI): domain Eukaryota; kingdom Metazoa; phylum Chordata; class Actinopteri; order Cyprinodontiformes; family Valenciidae; genus Valencia; species Valencia hispanica. The sequence goes on along the minus strand of OY747701.1, from coordinate 737,815 downwards.
GTAAAACAAAAATTAGTAGTCAGTCAACCTGATTATACTTTAAACACCCCTTAAAACATTTTAGCTTATTACTAAAAAGTTTTATGAAACCGTAAAAACTGAATATTAAGAAAAAATCCTACAAATTAACTACTTAAAAATTCTTTGACACCCTCTTAGGCAGTGTCTAACAATCTGCACCTGTAAATAAAAATTGGTTAAACAACCTGTAAAATACAAGAAAAATGATTAATAAGTGTTCAGTCTTTATTATTTTGTTCTCTAGTCTTCGCTCTTGTTTATTTCTCTGGCAGCAGGCGGCTACCAGAGTGATGAAATTATTCAGTACAGTGGACTCTTTATTTTTCCCAATGTTACTGTCTTTTATGCAGATCGCCCTCACTGAAATGACAGTTACTTCATTAACTGAACATTTCCCCCAATAAACACAAATGCACAGACAGGCCCCGCCTCCAATAGTTTCCCCCACAGATTGTGAGGTGGTCAAAACCTGCTGTGAAATGTGTTTGATTTCTTGCGATCTTTTCTCTTCGGTATAATCCCTCTTCGAGAAAAGCAAGTCCAAATTGCTTATCTCGCCCAATTTTTGCACATATAGATTACACTGGATGATTACAGCACCATCAACCAATCTTCTGGGTGGGCCAGGCCCCGCCTCCTGGCTTCGGCAGTCGACACCGCCTAGTCAGAACCGACACCACCCACTGCAAAGAGATTCTCCCAGGTCAGCAGAGAGCTGCTGCAGCGTGAGGGACAGGAGGGGGGTCGGAAGGAAGGAGGAGACCAGGCCCTTCAGATGCTGATGATCACTGCGAGGGTCCGGGTCAGGGTGCGGTGAAACCTGTGGTTCTCTGCCAGCTTTAACTTTAAAGTTGAATTAGAACGCTCGATGACGCCCTGAGATTGCGGATGGTAAACAGTGCCAAACTTGTGGGTTATTCCCATCTGTTCCTCAACCTGTCGGAGATGTTTATTTTTAAAATGTGTGCCATTGTCAGACCTGATCCTAGTCGGAAAGCCATGGCACGGAATCCAGTGGTTAATCAAAGATTTCACCACTGTCTGAGCATCCTCCCGTCTAGCAGGAAAAGCTGAAACCCACGAGGTCAGTGGATCAATCATCACTAACAGGTAACGGAAACCTCTAACAGGGGTCACCATATCTGTATAATCGATAACGACCTCCTCGCCAGGCCTGCACAAGTCCTGGAAGGCGCCCATTTCTGGCTTGATAGTAGGCTTAGGATTAAATTGACCACACACCACACATTCACTCAAAAAACGCTTAATTAAATGTGGCAGGAAGGGATGCCACCAAAAACAAAGATTACGTTTCATCTGAGTGTATGACACATGTGCCGCACCATGAGCCTCCTGAAAAAGGGTGGGTTTTAACGCGGCAGGTAAAACCAAACGGCCATCAGGCCCACGCCAAAAGCCATCAGAAAAAAATCGCACCTCTATCCTTCCACACAGTTATCTCCTGCGACGCAGCAGCCTGCTGTGCCAACTTTACTTCCTCAGCAAAACTGTCTGACATTTCCTGTGCTGACGTGACAATCAGCTGCGTGTGGACATGTGACAGGTAACCTGCTGCTCCTTTCGCCGCCAAATCTGCTGCCCTATTTCCCCACGCGTCAACAGTGTCAGCCTTGCTGTGACCCTTACACTTAAGAACAGCGAGGTTAGCTGGTAACTGTACAACATCCAAAAGCTCCATAATATCTGCATGATGGTGTACAGGCTTACCAGTAGCAGTAACAAAACCTGCCCTTTTCCACTGTGGTAATTCATAATGTATAACAGAAAACCCGTAGTTCGAATCAGTGTAAATCGTGACGTCTTTATCTCTTCCCCATTTGCATGCTTCAATAAGAGCCCTTATCTCAGCACGCTGTGCGCTCTGCTTGCCGTCCAGCTTCCCTGAAATGACAGTCTGTAGTGAATCCCCATTTTGCTCAACAACTGCAAAACCTGATCTCAACTGGCCCTGTCCATCTCTAAAACAACAACCATCTGTATAGAGCACAAAACCTGTAGGTAAGGGATCAGACCGTAAATCAGGACAAAATGGACATGTATAGTCAGGAGTGGCTAAATCAGCTGCTTGTGCTAGAGCCTGTTTCAACTTAATAAATGCCTCCTCAGCTGGTATGTCCCATTCTAATTTAGCATGCAGATTTTTCATACCATGAGCATTTACAAGAGCCCTGAGTGGTGTGGTAAGGTTTGTGTAATTAGGCACATAATGTCTGGAAAAATTTGTCAGTCCCAGAAATGACAGCATTGATTTAACAGTGAGAGGTTTAGAATGGGCCAAAATAGCATTCTTGTGGGTGTCCGTCAGTCCAGCCCCTTGAGCGGTCACCCTTCGCCCCAGGAACTGGACTTCCTGCCTGACCAACTGAAGCTTATCGCGGGAGACTTTGAATCCCTCTTTTCCCAAATGTTGCAACACAACTAGAGTAGCTTCTATGCACGTTTCAACAGTAGGGGATGCTAAAAGTAAATCGTCCACATATTGGGTCAGTACACAGCCTGGAGGGAGCTGTACAGTGCTTAATGACTGCTTCAACACCTGATTAAAAATACCTGGAGATAAAGCAAAGCCCTGCGGAAGCCTACTATAACGTAGCTTCCTGCCCCTGAATGTAAATGAAAAAATATCCCTGACAGAAGGATGGAGCGGTAAACAGAAAAATGCATTAGCCAAATCTATGCAGGTAAACCATTTTAAATCAGGAGTCAGGGATGCCAGAGCTGTATACGGATTCGGTGTAGAAATGGGAGGGGTTCTAAGGGCCTCATTGATAGCACGCAAATCATGTGCCATTCTGTATTTACCAGTACCTTGTTTTTCCACAGGAAGAATAGGGGTGTTATATGAAGAGTTTGATGGTTCTAAAACTCCAACTTCAAGTAAGCCTGCAATAGTGTCTGCAATACCTTCCTCAGCCTGAGGTTTAGGTGGATACTGCGAACGCCAGATTGGATCAGAATGTTTCATCTCAAATGTGATGGGTGTGGTTTGCACTAGACCGACATCAGTGGGACCATCTGACCACAAAGAGTCAGGCACGACCTTTAAGGCCTCCACTGCATCAGGATGATCTGTTTTTTCTCTGCCATGATTTCTAGAAAGCTGCAAATGTTCCAGAATGGTAGTATCTGAGAGCTGCGTGTCTATTTTGTACATCTGAGTAGAAGGAGAAAAAGAGACTGAAGGTATCTGGGTAGGAACCCAATCCTTTAATTCAACTCCCCTTTTAACCATTCCCCCCAAATCTTTAGCTTGATGTTTCGGATGCAACAAAAGCGATATGTGTGGAAGCGCTTCAGCTTCCATCATATACCATTTATGCTGCTCCGAAGTCAGATCAGCATACAGTGCAACACCCTCCTTCCCCACAAAGCATGGACCCGAAGCCACAGACCAACTTTGGCCTTCAAGTTCTGTTTCAAATTGTTCCTGATATAAAGTAGGATCGCCCCTCTCATATAGGCAGGTCACATGGAACGGGTCAGGCGGTGGAACAAAAGGCTGGAGTTCAAGCAGCCAAGGCTTCCAGCATCTCAGAAATTCAGCCGCAGAAGATTCATGTGCAGACATCGTAGTCAATCTGGCCCAGAAAATATCAGCCACTTGTGAAGTGTCATCCTTCAGCAAAAATTGACCACTCATGGTATCACAGCAATGCGTATGTCCATTCGGAAAAGTCCCCATAAGTCCATCAGGGGTACATAGGATCGAAGCACCAAGTTTGATAAGCAGATCTCTGCCTAACAAGTTGACAGGCGTGGTTTGAGCAATGACAAAAGGATGTGATAGTCTTTGATCTCCCACTGAAACAGGCAATGGTTGAGTGATAGGGAGAATCATTGGAGCCCCAGAGATTCCAATCACAGACACTGTGTTCCCAGAAAAATTGACGTCTGGTAAAACTCTGTCCAACGTGCTGAAAGTAGCACCAGTGTCGACAAGGAATGGCAATGAACGTCCATGTACGTCTATTGTGAGCATCGGATCCCCCTTTGTCCTGCTCACTAAGGTACTCTGTGGGCATTGTCAATACTGAGGCCCACTCTGTCCTCCTGGATAGGAGGGAGGAGCCATATGCTGATTCGGAGCCATATGTAGAGGTGGCTGACCGGGAGGTATAGCGCCCCCTTGTGGGTGTGGGCACTCCCTCACCCAGTGTTCATTGGAGCCACACCTGTGACAACCGTTAGCACCTGGCTGCCCTCTCCCCATGCCTCTAAAATCCCCAAACCTGGCCCTGCCACGGGGCTGCCATGTCCTATAAGGAGCAGTAAATGGCGGATTCGGCGCAGCTCCAGCATACATCACAGGAACAGAAGGCAGCACTGTCGCTGATCCAACAGTAGGTGCTGCTTCAGCCACCATCTGCTTCACTTTTTTAGACTGATACAAGTCAGTCAATTTATTCTGAGCCTCTTTTAACTGTAGCTTTAACAAAGCAGTCTCCATTTTCTTATTCTCCTCAGCGTCCTTTAACACAGAATCTTGCACGTCTTGTAAATAATATGTTACGTGTCTTTCCCATGTAGGCTGATCATAAATGTGTGAATCAGGATTCCGTTTCATTAATGTAGCAACAGACTCTGGCATGCCTGCTAAAACTGCTTCTCTAAACCAAATCCGATTATTCCCCGGATCTCGAGGGTGTTCCCCAGTAACGGCAACCCATTTATCTTTACATTTTGCCATATGTTCTGCGGAAGTAACATCAGTTGACCAGGGAAATTTCAAAATTTTAGACGCGGGCGGAGTAGGATATTTTCTTCTGACCCACTCGGCAAGATCATGTGCATGATGCGTGAATGGGGCTTCATCAAGTACACGTGCTAACTGGCACTGGAGCATCATCTCATTATAATCTGTCAATGTCAACATCCTACCCATAATGGCTTTCCAATCTCCCACCGCTAGGGTTTGCCCTGAAGTCAGCTGATTTAATTTATTTATCCAACAGTTTCCTCCACCAGTCAAAGCAGGGAGTTGCAGAATGATGGCAGATATGTCAGCCATCTTCCATGGTTTGTAAATTACTGAACCATCCGATGCTCCCACTAAAGGAAGCATTAAATCAGGGCCCCCACATGCCCCCAGTGGCAACTTAGATCTGGTATTCTTAAATGGCCCCTGACTCCCCTTCTCTCCCAACGTCTGCATATTTTCGACCTGTACAACTGCTGCACATTCATCACGTTGACTGGGGCTGGCACTCCCTGGAAGGTCTGCAGCTTGCCCCCTTACCACAGATGCTAATCTTTCCTGATCCTGCAGCACCTCATCCATCTGTCGCTGAACTTTAGTTAACCTGTGTTCGTGCTGCTCCATCTCGTCCATCAATTTAGCATTATACGCCAAGAACAATTTATCGGTGTCCTGTTCTACTTTGTTGCTAACTAATTTTAGTAGCTGTCGCTTTTCCTCCCCAGAACACATTCTGTGAGAGACTCCTCTTATCCCCTCGGGCACCATGACGAGCCCACATGGCCGTCATAAGGCCCTGGAACTGGTTTTTATCTTTTTTACCGGGCTTATCAACTAAAACAGAATATAATTTAGAAATGTATACTAACAATTGGGCATCTAAAGTGCGCCACTCTTGTCCCTGTGGAGCAGGGAGTAATTTATATTCGGCTGCCATTGAAAATTCGTAACAAAAATCCAAAATGGATTAAAATTTAACAAAGTAGGTTATTTGTATTAACTCTATAAATTATTTATTTTAATTGATAAACTATCAATTCGTAGGCCCAAATTTATCCCAATATTAATGCAGTTAACAGTAAAGGCAGGCACAGTTTTTATTTATTTAATTTTCATTTATTTATTTTTATAGTGAAGGGGTTTATGTATTATTTTGTCATGCAACATTAACCTTAATAATGTTTTAGGCAAAGCCGAAACGAGGAAAGCTAAAAAGGTTTATAACGCACTGTTTATCTTATCATTAATTTATTTATATACGGAGATTATTGCCGTTTCGTCTAAAAATCAAAGAATTCCTAATAGAGTCCGGCCTGCGCCAAAACCCGGGACGCGCACTTCGGCGAAACACACGAAGAAATAGAATTCTCCCAATATAAAGCAATTTTTATTTATCATTAAAACATATACCGAAAGAAATACATTTAAAACTCGCATTGCAACACAAAATCGTCAACAGTTTGCTCAAAAAAAAAAACTCAGCCGGACTGACAGATCAAAGTCCGGCCCAATAAAACTTCCGGGTCACACCGCGGAATGAATACGCCGGTGCACAGATGGCTAATTCTTCACTACGATGCTAAACTTAACAAACCGTACTCATAAGTAAACCAACCAAAGACAAGAACAAAATGCCTCCAACAAAACCACACTTCGCCATCAATACTCAAATGACTGTTTAACCGAGCCAAATAAATACAGTTCGGAAGCTAAACTACCAGAGATTAGCTGTCATCATGAGCAACCTAGCTCAACCGGAAGCCAAACGTGACCGCTCCGTTACCATAAAAAAGTTATTTTATATATATTCTAAAGAGTTTATTACCAGTTATCCATAATAACAGTCCTATATATATGTGTTAGACAATGCTTTAGACGTGTTTACGTAGTTGCACAAGGTCGAACGCCTTTATTTCAGGCGAGACTCATCCAAACTGTATGTTAGCCGTAAGCTAGCTTATGGTGGTACTTTAGCTGACTGAAAATGATATTCCCTTATTCCTCTACAATGTCAAGCTTCTACGCTTATTGTCTATACAAGAAGCACGGGCATTGTCTAGGCGTTTAAGATTCGCAGAGGAATTATGGTTTTAGATTCAGTCGGTTAGTTCCCCTAAATGAGAAGTTTATATGAGGCCGGTGTGCACAGAGCCACTTGGTAGCTCTTTTTTCCGTTACCTCCACTTTCTCCAATCACACACACAGTCACACTAGAAAGAAAGAAAGTACAACAATTTTACAATTTCATCAAACACTAACCTCTACCGGAGCCACCTAAAGCCGGACCTTTAAACACAATCCAATTCACGTGGCTCAAACGTGCGTTTGGAAGATACGCCGGCCTCTCCAAGGGAATCCGTCTCGACACAGAAAGCACACAGGCCCTGCTGCTGTCTACTTTTCCCGTTTGCCAGCCTTGGAGAATTCCGACAGCGTCCTATCGGAGGCGAGGCGGCCAACCCTCAAACTCTGGTCCGCACTTTGGTCGGCCCTCAACCGAAAGAACAACACGTCAACATTAAATGGAGAACGTTTAAATCGATCAATACCTATTAATTTGGTGTTAGCGCTTTTCCAGATTGATACAAAACCACCCGGGTGTTGATTAGCAAGGATCAATCCAGTCGCTCTCCGATTCTCTGTTGAACTCAAAGAAAAAACACAAAATTACTATAATTGCCACAAACACATGTATCAATCAGTTATGCCACACTCATTACTCATACTCAATCTCTCCCAGCCCTGAGAAAACTCAAAACCAAATTAATGCCCGCATTCTCCACCATTTTGTCGGCTTCCTACCATAATATGCTCTGCAACTCACTTTCTACTCAGAGAGGTGGGGGCGCCGAACTCCAAAACCCCGGCGGGAACTGTTTCAAAATAAGACCCAGAACTGAGAGACAGAGAGTAAAACAACACACACAAACAGATATCTGTTTCACAGTGGACGCACCTGCAGATGGGAGCCAGAAAAGATCTGACTCGCTTCTCTACAAGGGTGTACCATTTTTATTACAGAAGAACAAAGAACATATCACATGACTCCTCTCTCCTCCTTCTACATCTTGACAGGTCCTACATTTTCTCCAGGTCTCCTGACCGTACCATGAACTAGAGTTATAACCGATCCTCCCTGCTTTCAGTTCATATCTTTACGCAACAGTTTATTTACTTAAAACCTTAACCCCATAAAATACTGGTAAAGAGTCATGTTTTACTACCCTGAATAATATAAACAGGCCTATTACTTCTAAACGCTTAAAAAAGATATAGTTAAAACATATGTACTGCATAATAAAAAATAGCCCCAAAAAAGTAGAATACAACAGTAACCATCGGGGCCAGGGGCCCTGCCACTTTGCATAAGTTTAATTGAGTTTGCTATTTCACGAACTTCTAAGGGTCGATCCACTTCGCTCCTCTGAGTAGAAGAAATGGGTGGAAAAATTTGGTCATCCAGGAAACTAATCATTTTGGTTTTGTCAGTTGGGGATTGTAAAGTATATAATTCAATGTAAAATGTTTTAAAGGTTTAATTTATGACAGATGGTACTACTGTAATTACACCTGAAGGAGTTCTAATCTGTTTAATTTGCTGGGATACGGATTGGCTTTTTATTAGCCGTGATAGAAGGCGTTCCGCCTTCTCACCATGTTCGTAAAGAAATCCGCGTGATCGTAAGAATAATTTCGGTTTCTTGTGTTGACAGCAGGTTATATTCCATTTGTTGGGTTTGTCTTTCTTTGTCTAATTCTGGGGATGGAGATGTTGATCATTTTCTGTCCAATTCTTTTATGCTTTCCTTGAGTTGTACCTGTTTTTGTTTTTTGAGTTTATTTAATCATGCAGAATAAGATGTTTTAAGTGGGGAAAAAACCCTACCCCCTTTTCACTGGACCATTGATCCCTTTAATGTTCCAAGAGACAAATCTCAGACAAGCTATCCCTTTTTTTGTAGTACTACTAGCCATAAACAAATTTGTAAATATATGATAGGAAAAAACATTGCTTTGTAGAAGGACATAGTGTTACAAACACACAAACAAAAATAGACTTAAAAGCAGTTCTGTAGGACCTACCACCCCAGAACCCCAAAACAAAAACCCTTAACGCAGGGAACAAATAAACAAATCTGAACCTCCCTAAGCTTGTCCTAAGAACGAGAACTAGCAGCGGGACTCCATAGACTCTGTAACTTCCATATGACATAAATCCGTAAACTAAACACTTACCGAGCAGACAGGGATCCTATATCTGCAAAAGTGTCTACAATATACATTAGGCACAAAATAGGTGGAAATAGCTGGGGGCAGTAGCACAACCATATCAGCATTCAAATGACAAAAGAACAATCTAAATAGCGCCTTGTAATTACACCTTGTTCATATAGAACGAAACATAAGAAAATAAAAATGCAAACTCGTAATAAAGATGTTTGTCTAATAATAATTTTAAGAAGGAGAAGAAGAAAAAGTTATCCTTCAAATACAGAGGTGAATGATATATTAATAGTGCCACACCATGTTATTTAGATGGGTATTAGCTTGGATATACATTAAAGTGCAATGTCTCTTACTGGCGTATCTGTTCCGTACCTGATTGTTTATAAACGTCCAAACTTTGCTGTGCACAGGATCCAGATGTAGCCGGCCTCCTCAACAAGTCCACTAACTGGTGGAAGGAATGCGCTCGTGGTAAAAATCCTGGGCTTTTTGTGGTGAGTCAAAGTAGAAGTTCTCATTTTGGAAGGAGACCTGGAGACGGGCAGGGTGCAGTAGCCGGAATTTTATTCCTTTAAAGTACAGAGAGTTTTTAATGTCGTTGAACGCAGCCCGTTTTTTAGCCAGAGCTGCGCTGATGTCAGGATTTACTCTCAGCTCGGTGCCGCGGTATTCCATCTTGTGCTGTCCGGCCCATCCGAGGACTTTTTCTTTCTCTTGGAAGCGAAGGAATTTGACGATGAAGGCTCTCGGTTTCGCCACACCAGCATCACCTGGTCTGGGGCCGAGAGAGCGGTGAGCTCTCTCTATCTCGGGAGGGCTGTTGAAAACATCGGGACCCGTCATCGCCATCAACAGGTTGGAGACAAACTTCGTCGCGTCCTGGTCTTTTTCGCACCCTTCAGGTATGTTGATAATGCGCAAGTTAGATCGCCTGGACCGATTCTCAAGGTCGTCCACCCGTTCCAAGAGTACCGTAGCTTCGGATTGTAAGGTCTTAACAACAGCTTCCATTTCTGTGATTTTAGCAAAGTTTTCACTTACTACGACTTCAGTCTTAGTGAGACGGTTGTTAAATGACGTCACCTGCTGGCCCAGAGAGTCCACTGAGAGCTTCAAAGCTTCAGTTGATTGTTGAATTAGGATAGCCATGTCAGCTTTGAAGCTATTCCGTTGTTTGCTGAATAGAGTCTCGAGGGCAACCATGGTGACTGGGTCGGAGCGGCCTCCACTGTCAGCGCCTCTGCCCGGGTTGGAAGGTTCTGGTAGCTCCTCGATTTGTTACTGACGGTTGAGGATTAGAGTTTGAGGCGCTCATTACGTCAAAATACTCTTTCCCACTTAAACACTGGGTAAAGCGCGGGTCAGCCCTTGGAAAAGCACTGTTAAACTGGTAGACTTTAAAAGTAAATGGAAAAGTTCGGCTGGAGCTCCCTGCTCGCACGTCTGTTCTTTACCTCATCAAACCGGAAATCTCCCATTTGTACATTTTAACATCATTTATTCACTTAGAACTTGGAGAACAAAATACTTTGTTAACAACGTAAAGATGAATACTAAACATCTTGTTCGCGCTAATGAGATGATCAGCTGGCCGCTAAAACCCGAGCCCAGCCCGAGCCCGTGGACATTGATAGAAATTAAGCCCGAACCCGGCGCAGATCTTCAGCTCTACCCAAGCCCCATCCCAGGAGGAGTGCTATACCAACCCTGACATTTGCTCTACTATCAGAACACACCTAGCACCTGTCGCTAGAAAGCAACAGCCTCCCCGCCAGCAAAGGAGGTGCCCAGCGCATCCGGGGCCCCCGCGTACAAATCCTGCCCAGACCAGGAGCAAACCGATGCCCCGGGCGGCAGACCCGCCAGGCCGACATCCACCACCCCCATTCCCTGGCCGATACTCAGCCCTTGCAGAGCGATCACTGCTGTTCAATGGGTCGGCAAGCGACCAAACCCAGCGCCCCACCCACCCCACAGGCCAGCAACGCCAACAGAGACCCCACATCGGCCAACCCCCAGCCAGGACCACAGTTAGGGGGCATGGCGCCCCAGAGCCCCCATGATCACCCCAGACCGTACCCAGGCGCAGCACAGCCACCAGGCAAGTAACCAATGTCCGCCAGTGCAACCCCCCTCTAAGGCACTGCATGCAGCCGTCAGGAGTTACCACCCAAAGCCACCAAAGCTCAACCCAAGGTTGAGGCCACGATGTCCAGCGCCCCATCCGCCCAGTGATCCCACCCCCAGACACCCTAATGCCAAGAACCCCCACATCAGCAACAGTATCCAACACGACAAAACCAAGTTCCCCCCACCCCTACAAGGTGAGCTGCTCAAAGGAGCCCAGGGAGATTGATCAGATATGAAGGCAGAGGCCGTCCCAAGACCGATGTGGTGATATCATTTAAATTTCCTAGCAAGCAAACTGAGGGAGATGGTGGAATGGTACATTTCAGACACTTTGAGTCATCACATATCTAGCACCAACATTTCTTGACAGGACCAAAGCGCATGAATACAAGTATCCGGTATATTGTTTATTGTTTGACATAAAACCCATCCTAAACATCCGTTGACCTGTATAGTGTACTCTATGAAGGATTTTGTATTATATTAATTGCAAATTAGGATTTTTTGTTATTTTAAAGGTTCTTAAACATATCTGAGACCAGACGTTTCAAGCCATTTTTTCACCGTAGTGAGAAAGGAGTGATACGGCTGCTATGTAGCCGTTTTAGACCAATGCGGTGGCAGAGTTTAACCGACGCGATGAGGTATGCGGATATGGAGACAGCTAAGGTCATGATTAAAACTTCTTTAAAACTTTTACAAAACAGAGTGAAAACATGTAGGCCTACGTAAAATGTGTTACATGCATTTACCTTCCATGAAACATAAACAAGAGATTGGATTTCATGTTAAATCCATCTCTTGGTCTAAAACGGCTACGTAGCAGCCGTATCACTCCATTCTCACTACGGTGAAAACAAACTAGTCCCGAATTATAACGTAGATTAAAAAAAAACGGCGCTATTACAGAAGGAGAACTTTTACTTTTGAACTAAGTGCGAATGTATAGATTTTATTAAGTAAACAGTTTTTGTAGATACCAGAGGTCGGAACGAAATGAAACGAAAACTGGGATCACCTGGCCTATTCTCAGGCAAAAACAATGTTGCATCATGGCGTTTCGTGCCTCTGTCCCCCGGATTTTATTAGACTGTTTATTTTCGCTCAACTTGCGGAGACCTAACATTTTCTGATGATGAAATTATTTCATATAGGCTAAGCCTATTTATGATTTATATTTCCATACAATATTTACTGTAAAATGGAAGGGATGGAGATGGAGGATGGGACCTTTACTGGTGGGACGCATAGACTGTATGGTGGGATGTTATATGTCGGATTTCTTTCTAGGGGGAGCGGCGTCCCCCTCCGCTCCCCCTGAACTTGACTACTGTGTACAATCACTGGCTACATGAGAAGGATAGACGAAAAAAATAAAGTGAAATTTAAGTCCTCAATCAGATTTGTGCTTATCTAGTGTCATTTATTCACAATGTTCATTTATGAAAATTGATCGTTAAAGTGGACCTGGCATGAAATTCCCCGCAACGTTTGAGCCCTTTTTAGTCACACTCTAAGTACCTTAATACTGTATCAAAGGATTATTTGCCATAATTCAGCCTTGTTATCGAATTGCAGCCCCTACTAGGAGGCCCTTCTGTTACCATTAGCACAGAACGACCGAGTTTTGGTGGGCGGGGCCCAAGCCATGCGCCACTATTGTCAAATGAATCTCTAACGTCCGCATCTGATGAAATATTGACAGACATGCATAATTGCCCAAATTCCAATATTATGTATGAAATGTAATTAGGTTTAGGCCTAATTATATTGTGTGTTGAACAATAATCTGTTTACAAATTACAGGTCTAATAAAATATTTGATCATCCATCCACACATCCATGCGTCCTCATTACGTCTCTAGCTTCACCACGACAGTAATGGCTCAGTTATCGGCTACTGTAACTACTACTGCTTCGGGAGTCCGTCAGGTACATCCCCTGCATAAATAAAGTCCATCCACAAGCTTTACAGTGGCTTGGAAGTGGGGATGCCAGTGTCGATTCGGTCTGGACTCCATGCTGTAGGTTTGTTGTTTGCCTTTTACCGTACCTCTCGCTGTTTAGGTTGAAATACGCGCCACGGGGGGAGGGACTTGGAGGGTGTAGTTCGGAGAAGGGGGTAATTGGCTGGAACTAAATGACGTCATATGCCGAAATGTTTGGTCATATGCCGAACTGCAAAACAGCCAGTTTCTGAGTGCTAATTTCATTATGTAGGCAGACATACCCGGGAACAAAGGAAACACTAATCAGTAATTTTAACCCCTTAGGGGACATAGGCAGGCTGGGGAAACTAAAAAATATGACCAAAAAACTAAAAAAATGCCAGGGGCACTTTAAATACTGTCACCAGTTTATGAGTAGCAGAAATACAAATAATGGTGTGATTATATGCTGTATTTTGCAGACAAATTGATCCAGGACCCTCTCCCAGACCACAGGAGGACTCTCTTACCCAGTGCTCAGCAAGAGCTTCACACAATGGCTCAGGCTTATAATACAGGTCAGACCTTTATAATTAAAATATGAAGTGTGTTTTCAAAATTTGAGTTCATAGTTAGCTTGGCTTACTTGGCAGTTAATGTTTCTCCACAGTTATAATGAAATATTTATACTTAAAATAGTGTTAATGTTGTGTTTGTTGTGTGGGTTCTTGAATAAAAACACTCGTTTGACTTGAAGAGACTGAGCTTTATGTAAAGAACATCAGACTTATTATATGTCTCCGGTACCACCGTTACGCTCAAACTGCGTCCTCCTCCGCTGACGTAAACCGTACATCACGTGACTTAAAAGACAAATAGGAAAACCTCTTTGTTCTTATCATTACATCTTCCCTTTTTTTAAATGAACAAATTCAACTTAACTTTAACATGCAGCTAACTTGTTAGATCAATATATTCTAACTTATTCTTGCATCACTCTACAGCAAGGTAAACATAACAGTACCACTGAACAAAATAACCACAGCATTTAGTTATATCCTATATCTGTTCAATGAGTCTCTGAGGGGCTTTCACTTGTCTGGATGATGTTCTCAGGACTGGTTTTTGCACTTGTTCTGAGATTTCAGGTGAAGGATTGTCAACTGTTAAATGCCCTTCAGGTTCATTCACTTGAGACCCAGTACTTGGTTCTTTCAGAAGATGTCTCCTGTTACCTTTGAGAACTGTGCCATCCTCAGTCTGAATGTTGAACGATCTCGGTTGAACTTTGTTGACAACAGTTGCTCGCTGCGCCCATGTATTTGTTTGGTCTTTGAGTCTCACTTGATCTCCAGCATGCAGATCAGGCAGATTCTGTGTTTGTCTGTCGTAGTAGAACTTCTGTTTAGCTTTTTGCTGTTCTTTGAATCTCCTTACATCCCTTGTCCGTAGAAGGTCCTCATGAATGGGGAGATTGGACCGAAGTCTCCGTCTCATAAGAAGTTGTGCCGAAAATTTACCACCCTCCCGTGGCGTAGAGCGGTACACCAGCAGGCTCTGGTAGAAGTCTGTTTTGCTGTCCTTAGCCTTCTGCAACAGCCGTTTCACTATCTGCACCGACTTTTCCACTAATCCATTGGACTGTGGGTAGTGAGGACTCGATGTTGAGTGGACAAAGTTCCACTCACCAGCAAACTGTTGAAAACTCCAACAGGAAAACTGCGGCCCATTGTCGGAAAAAACTTCATCAGGCACCCCATGTCTGGAGAAGATAGCCTTCAGAGTGGTTATCACGGCATCTGCTGAAGTGGTGTGCAGTTTACAGACTTCTGGGAACAATGAGTAGTAATCAGTAACCACAACATAGTCTTTTCCTGCAGAACAAAATAAGTCCACACCAACCTTTTTGTATGGCCTGTCTGGCACCTGGTGCGGTTGAAGAGGCTCAGCTGGATTATTGCTCTGATATTTCAGGCATCTTGCACAGTTTGACACCTCATTTGCAATGTCCTGGTTGATTCACGTGCTCTTTTCTTGCACTTCTCAATCCCAAGATGTCTTTTGTGGATTCTCTGAAGCATGCCTTTACGGAGGCTGGTTGGGATTACTATTTTGCTTCCCTTGAATATGATTCCATTCACTACAGACAGTTCTGCTCTGCAGTTCCAGTACTCCGTAATGTCAAAGGAACAATCCTGTTTTGACTTAGGCCAACCCGCCATGATGGTCTGTCTGAGTCCTTTAAATGTCTCATCCTTGTTAGTTTCTGATCTAATGAGCTCCATTTTAGCGTCGGCGACTGGTAGCGCACTTATGATCATGTTTATATAAGCATCCATGACTTTCTCGTTCCTTGTGCTCGACGTCTCTCCCGCGTCAACAGCTCTGGATAACGTGTCCGCTGTCAACATCAGCTTACCAGGTGTGTACATGACATCCAGAGTGTAGCGCTGCAGACGAATCATCATTCTTTGTATCCTCAGCGGGCAGTCATTGAGTGGCTTTTTGAACAGTGAAATCAGTGGTTTCGATTACGACTGCTTGTCCGGATATAAACTGATGGAATCTTTCACAGGCACATGTAATGCTGAGGAGTTCCTTCTCAATTTGTGCATACCGGGTCTCTGCATCGGTCATGGAGCGAGACGCATATGCAATCGGTTGCCATTCATCAAATCTTTGCATGAGGACAGCTCCTAGCCCACTCTGTGAAGCATCTGATGAGATCTTGATAGGTTTAGAATCGCAGTAGTGGTTCTTTTGTCAAGAGTTTTCTCAAGTCATTCCATGACTTCTCATGTTCATGATTCCACTCCATTCAGTTCTTTTTTCTGTTAAACGTCTTAGAGGTGAAAGTCTTTCAGACAGGTTTGGTATGAACTTCCCCATATAGTTCACCATTGCATTAACCCTTTACATCCTTCTTACATTGTGGCCTAGGCATGTTTTCAATTGCAGACACTTTTTTTGGGATCTGGTTTGACTCCTTCACTACTGAGAATGTCGCCAAGAAATGTCAGTTTTTCAACTCCAAGCTGACATTTCTCTTTGTTCAGCTTTAAGTTAGCCTTTCGGGTGGCTTTTAGCACCTGTTTTAGCCTCTCATCGTGCTCGGCTTTTGTGCTTCCCCATACAATAATGTAAAGTGGCTTGTAAAAGAATTCGGCCCCCTTGAACTTTTCCACATTTTGTCACATTACAGCCACAAACATGAATCAATTTTATTGGAATTCCACGTGAAAGACCAATTCAAAGTGGTGTACACGTGAGAAGTGGAACGAAAATCATACATGATTCCAAACATTTTTTACAAATAAATAACTGAAAAATGGTGTGTGCATAATTATTCAGCCCCCTTTGGTCTGAGTGCAGTCAGTTGCCCATAGACATTGCCTGATGAGTGCTAATGACTAAATAGAGTGCACCTGTGTGTAATCTAATGTCAGTACAAATACACCTGCCCTGTGACGGCCTCAGAGGTTGTCTAAGAGAATGTTGGGAGCAACAACACCATGAAGTCCAAAGAACACACCAGACAGGTCAGGGATAAAGTTATTGAGAAATTTAAAGCAGGCTTAGGCTACAAAATGATTTCCCAAGCCTTGAACATCCCACGTAGAGCGCTGTTCAAGCGATCATTCAGAAATGGAAGGAGTATGGCACAACTGTAAACCTACCATGACAAGGCCGTCCACCTAAACTCACAGGCCGAACAAGGAGAGCGCTGATCAGAAATGCAGCCAAGAGGCCCATGGTGACTCTGGACGAGCTGCAGAGATCTACAGCTCAGGTGGGGGAATCTGTCCATAGGACAACTATTAGTGGTGCACTGCACAAAGTTGGCCTTTATGGAAGAGTGGCAAGAGGAAAGCCATCGTTAAAGGAAAACCATAAGAAGTCCCGTTTGCAGTTTGCCACAAGCCATGTGGGGGACACAGCAAACATGTGGAAGAAGGTGCTGTGGTCAGATGAGACCAATATGGAAAACGCTATGTGTGGCGGAAAACTAACACTGCACATCACTCTGAACACACCATCCCCACTGTCAAATATGGTGGTGGCAGCATCATGCTCTGGGGATGCTTCTCTTCAGCAGGGACAGGGAAGCTGGTCAGAGTTGATGGGAAGATGGATGGAGCCAAATACAGGGCAATCTTGGAAGAAAACCTCTTGGAGTCTGCAAAAGACTTGAGACTGGGGCGGAGGTTCACCTTCCAGCAGGACAACGACCTTAAACATAAAGCCAGGGCAACAATGGAATGGTTTAAAACAAAACATATCCATGTGTTAGAATGGCCCAGTCAAAGTCCAGATCTAAATCCAATCGAGAATCTGTGGCAAGATCTGAAAGCTGCTGTTCACAAACGCTGTCCATCTAATCTGACTGAGCTGGAGCTGTTTCGCAAAGAAGAATGGGCAAGAATTTCAGTCTCTAGATGTGCAAAGCTGGTAGAGACATACCCTAAAAGACTGGCAGCTGGAATTGCAGCATAAGGTGGTTCTGCAAAGTATTGACTCAGGGGGCTGAATAATTACGCACACCCCACTTTTCAGTTATTTATTTGTAAAAAATCCTTGGAATCATGTATGATTTTCGTTCCACTTCTCACGTGTACACCACTTGGTATTGGTCTTTCATGTGGAATTCCAATAAAATTGATTCATGTTTGTGGCTGTAATGTGACAAAATGTGGAAAAGTTCAAGGGGGCCGAATAATTTTGCAAGCCACTGTATATCCATCCATTGATGTGTCCACGCCTGTGTATTGTTTTGTGGTACACCTCGGGTGCGGATGCAATGCCAAAGGGTAGCCTGAGGAATCTGTAATGGCCAAATGGAATGTTAAAGGTGCTTAATCTTGAACTTTCTTCATCTAACTTTGTTGCCAAAATCCTGATGATGCATCTAGTTTGCTGAAATATTTGGAATTAGCAAACTGTGGCATTATCTCTTCTCTTGTGGGAAGTTTAAAGTGTTCTCTCTTAATTGCTCTATTAAGATCCCTGGGATCAATGCAAATTCTGAGCTTGTTGTTCTTTTTCCTCACCACAACCAGAGAACTCACCCACTCGGTAGGCTCATCAATCCTTTTTATCACTTCTAGCCTCTCCATTCTATCCAGCTCTGCTTTCAGCGGCTTTTGCAAAGCCAACTACTTTTCAGCAAGGATGAACAATGGGCGACACACTTTTGTCCAGTTTTATTGTGTGCTCAATGATGAGCACTCTTTTTATCAGATTGAGTCTCTCACACGCAGCTAAACCCAATATGGCCTGGACATCTTTTGGAACAACAATGAATGACAGTGTGTGAACTCTGCCCTTGTGTGTCACTTTTACAATGCATTTCCCTTTGACTGGTATTGCAGCTCCAGAATATCCTTTCACGTTCACCTTAGTTGGGTGTAGTTTTGGTCTGGGTCTTATTTTCTTGAAATCAGCTTCTGATATCACATTAGCTTGAGCTCCGGTATCTAACTTCACAGCCATATGTCTATCATTAATCTGCAGTGTCATAGCCCATTCCTTTTTCTCTGTGTTAGGTTCCATTGACAACATCCACATAAAATTCCTCAGTCACTTTCATTAACTGTATGAACAGTATTTTGCTGGGTTTCGTTTTTGGAGCATCGGGCATAATGATTCTTCTTTTTGCAGTTGTTGCAGATTTTACCGAACGCCGGACACTTTTTAGGAGCCACAGCGACCACAAGTCTTTACACCTCCTTCTTTGCCCGCTAACTTTGTTCCACAATGCCCTTCAGCAACACTGTATTTCTTTTTGGTTGCTTTGTGTGATCCCTTTCTCACAGCATCCACATTGCAGCTTTCAGTAAATAGTTCTTTGGCTTGCATTCTCACAGTCTCTGCTGCTCTGCACAGTGCCATTGCCTTCTCCAAAGTCAACTCATGCTCTCTTAGCAATCTCTCTTGTAGACAATTATCTGGGATCCCGCAGACTAATCTGTCCTTCATCAGTGAGTCGGTGAGCCCTGCAAACACACAAGTTCTGCTCCTGTTCCTCAGTTCAGTTACATATTGATCAACCGTCTCTCCTGATTTCTGTACACATGTGAATAATCTGTGCCTCTCGAATGTCACATTTCTTCAAACTTTTCCAGTATTTTATCAAGCATCTTGCGGTCACCATTAGACTCAAAGGTAAAGTTATTGTACACTTCAAGCGCTTCTTCACCAATAACGTGCAGAAGGACGGATGCTTTAGTCTTTTCACTCTTCTCATCAGCTCCGATTGGAGCCAAGTACAGTTCAAAACGTTGCCTAAACCTCCTCCAGTTTTCAGCCACATTAATTCAATTCAATTCAAATTCAATTCAAAAATACATTATTGATCCGAGAGGGAAATTAAGTGTTGGTATAGCTCATATAATTAATTCTTTAAGGAGTTGTTATAGATGATGATGGCTGTGGGCAGGAAGGATTTCCTGTAGCGGTCTGCATTGCAGCGAAACTGAAGAAGCCTCCGACTGAAGACGCTCTGTTGTTGTATGACTGTCTCATGAAGAGGATGCTCAGGGTTGTCCATAATTTTTTTGATTTTATGAAGAATCCTTTTTTGCATTATCATCTCTACATGTTCCACAGTGGTCCCCAGAACAGAACCAGCCTTCTTTATCAGGTTGTTGAGCCTTTTTAAGTCCCTGGCTCTGATGCTGCTACCCCAACAGATGATGGCTGAAGAGATTACACTCTCCACAACAGACTTGTAGAAGATCTGCAGCCTCTTGCTGCAAACCTTGAAGGACCTAAGCTTCCTCAAGAAGTACAGTCTGCTCTGTCCCTTCTTGTAGACGGCTTCACTATTCAGTCTCCAGTCCAGTCTGTTGTCCAGGTGAACTCCGAGGTATTTATACCCCTCAACCACCTCCACTTCTTCTCCCATGATGGAAACAGTGTTTGACTTATCCCTGTTTCTTCTGAAATCTACAATCATCTCCTTTGTTTTGTTCACATTCAAGGTGAGACGATTGTTTCCACACCATGTCACAAAGCAGTCCTCCAGCTCTCTGTATTCAGCTTCTTGTCCATCTCTGATACACCCGACAATTGCAGAGTTTTACCTGTCAGCTGAAGATTGGATAGATGCGATGCTGGCATGACCACAGTGCACACATCTGATGTTGCTCACAGTGGTCAAAGGGACCGCTCAGGGCGTTTGTGTGTTTGCTCAGACACATGAAAAATTAGAGGGTGTATTGATTGCAGCTATGGCTACTTTTCTCTCTCCTATTTCTAACTCTTCTCTTCTCTCTTGCTCTCTGTGTCAGATGTTTAGTTATTTCCTTAATGGTAACTGTAATAAATATAATATTTTTGGTTATAACATGATAGTGTATTGTAAAAATGTGAAAACAACGTGAAACTATCACGTTATAATGTGAAAGTTTAATAGTTTAAAGTTTTCACAATAAACTATCACGTTATGACGTGATACGGTCTAATTTCTTTATTATATGGCTGACAGCTCTACACCGGTGTACATATGACATGCTGAAACATAGAAAATTTACCTGGGATGAAGACATTTGACACGGAACGAAGGCTGACCAAGACGTGAAAATCTGTAATGTTAGAGGGTATCGCTTGTCAATGCACGTGAATCCCCTGGTGTAACCATAACAGATTTTACAACAGTAGTAGAAAAGAAATACCTTTTTCCCAACTGTAGGGGGACCCCGAGAGCAAAACTTACATAGTGTTGCTTGAAGTGCCTTGAGATGACATCTGTTGTGAATCGGCGCTATATAAATAAATAAACTGAACTGAAACTGATAAAGTCTGTTCCTTTTAAATATATGTTCCAGGTATTCAATTCCATGACAACTACAGAAAACGTATCATACATTTTTTTTGCAAGATGTCAGGGTTATTCCAGATGGTCGTGCGTCTGCATGGGATTATTGTGGACTCTGTCATTTTTAGAAACTCCCACCATGCTGTCAGAGAGGAGCTGATATTTATGGTTTTAAAGCATTCATGTCGTTCTATATTTGAGCTAATAAATGGTAGGTCTGAAAGTTTTATCTTATTGCATAGTGTCTGTTCTACATCTATCCAGGACTCATCTAGGTAGCTATGTTTTAACCATCTTAAGATGTATTGGAGCCTGTTGGCTAATAAATAATTATGGAAGTTATGTAGATCTAGACCTCCCTTTTCTTTGGTCTTCTGCAGTGTTTTTAAGCTGATACGTGGGGGTTTATCTTTCCAAAGAAATTTAGAGACAGAGGAGTCCAGAGATCTAAACCAGTCTAGTGTTGGTTTACTTGGGATCATTGAGAATAAGTAGTTGGTTCTGGGCAAAACTATCATTTTTATTGAAGCAACCCTTCACATAATTGATATGGGTAGGGATTTCCATCTAGTAATATCATCTTCCACTTTTTTTAAAAGTGGGATGTAGTTTAGCTTTATTAAATCTGCCAGTCTTGGTGAGACATTGATACCTAAATAAGTAATATTCCCTGACTGCAGATGTGTATTAAATGGATTCTGGACGGAACAATTGATTGGAAGAACTGTAGATTTTAATCAGTTTATAGAATAATCTGAAACTTTTGAGTAAGACTTTATCAACCCGATTACCTGAGAGAGAGAGGTTTGTGAATGCTGGAGAAAAAGTAACACATCATCTGCATAAAAACTGATGTTATATTCTATGTTATTGCATTTTATGCCTTTAATATTGTTAGTTTGCCTGATTGCTGCAGCTAGTGGTTCAATAAAAATAGCAAAAAGGGAGGGAGCGAGAGGACATCCCTGTCACCTTTCTGAAGATAAAACCTAGATGATGTTTGGTTATTAGTCCTGATACATGCTGTTGGTGAACTGTATAATATTTTCAACCAGTTTATAAAATAATTTCCGAAGCCAAATTTATGTAAGGTTGCAAATAAGAGTTTCCAGTTAACTCTATCAAATGCTTTTTCTGCATCTAGAGATAATATATTAGTTTCAGTGTTGTTACAGTAAGAAAAATCTATTAAATCTATTAATCTATGAATGTCTCCCTTTTATAAAACCAGTTTGGTCAGGATGTATCATAAGAGGGGTTACTTTCTCCCTCCTTTTTGCGAGAGCGTTGCAGATTGTTTTAAGATCAACATTAATGAGGGATATGGGATGATAGCTGGTAGGAAACCTGTAATAACGTGACGTTATTCAATGATGACCACAGTTCAGAGCACAACGGGATAGCTTTATTCAGCTTTTACACTCCTATGCTTACAACATAACTGCGCTGTAGTGGTGAATCTCTTCCTACCGCTGGGAACCGTCAGGACCCCTACCAGAACCTTATTGCTGTTCACAGTGATGCCTGACTAAACTGAAACAACCAATGTAAACTTTTATAAAACCTTTTAACACTATAACATTCCCTCCACCCATGGTCCAAAATAAACACAGTGTAACTTGATTGTTTATCTTTCTAAAAGAGAAAAAACATCAACCACCTTTTTTCTAATCTAAGAGGTAGGGGTAGACTGCCCTCTCCTGGAGGCACCCTAAGGGGATTATTCTGCCCCTGGAAGAATGTAATCCTTAAGGTAAGTGGGTGCCTTTCTATCTCTAACTGGATAACGTGAAGTCTCAACAATTTGTTCTGGGGGTGCATGTTTCCCAGTCTCTTGTGACATCTCAACAGACTCCTGCCCTGGATGGTTTGGATGCTGAGGTCCATAATCTCCAGGAAGAGCATCTTCTTGATGTGCTTGTTCACTCTGTCTCTGATCGTACCGTGGACGGATTTGATCTTGATGCCTCCTCATCAGTTGACCCTCCAGTGTTCTCATCCTCCAGGACACTGGACCAGTTCTCTCAATGAGTGTAACTTTGTTCATCAGTGAGGGACACACCTGATCCAGCACAGTGCGGAGTTTTCTGCTCATGAGTAGCTCAGAAGGTGTTACTCCAGTAGTGGTCTGAGGAGTCAATCGATAATTGAAAAGGAATCTTGCCAACTTAGTCTCTAGACTACCTTCTCTCATTTTTTTGACTCCTTAACCTGACTGCCCGCTCTGCACAACCGTTTGAAGAGGGGTTATAGGGTGCTGTTGTAATGTGCTAGGTCTATTATCGCTAACAAGGACTGCTGGAATGCCATGTGTGGCAAAGATGAATCTCAGTTTTTCGATGGTTGCTGCTGAGGTTATCGATGCCATGGTATGGGCCTCAATCCATTTTGAGTGGGCATCCACAAGAACCATGATCATCTTCCCTTGTACTGGGCCACAAAAATCCAGGTGTAATCTCATCCATGGTTTGGAAAGCCACTCCCATGGGTGTAGGGGTGCACCTGCTGGTGCAGCCTGGTTAGACTGACAAGCGTGACACTGTCGTACTGCTGCCTCCAGATCAGCATCCATGTTTGGCCACCACACGTAGCTCCAAGCCAGAGTTTTCATTCTTGATGCCCCAGGGTGGGCCTCATGTAGCTCTTTAATCAAAATCTGCCGTCCTTGTGGTGGAATTACCACTCTGCTTCCCCACCGTGGTTTATGATCAGTCACGATCGTGCAGTGTTTTCCAAACAAGTACTGGTGGAATTTTTTTCAGGCCAAAGATGATGGCCAGTGTTTCTTTTTCAAGTGGAGAGTACCCATGTTCCGCTGATGATAGTGAGCGTGACATGTAACCAATGGGCCTCTCCGTGCCATCTGGAAACTGATGTGCCAAAACTGCTCCAATACCATATGGTGATGCATCACACGACAGATATAATGGCTTTGTGTCATCAAAATGAACCAGGAGTCGTTTTGACTGGAGTCCCCGTTTTGCCTCCTCAAAGCCCGCGTTTGAGATTTCCCCCAGTTCCATGGAACTCCTGCCCTCAAGAGCTCATGCAGGGGCTCAAGCACTGTGGCGATGTTAGGTAAAAACTTGCAATAGTAGTTGAGCATGCCCAAGAATGATTTAAGCTGTGACTGATTTTGAGGTTGGGGAGCATTGATGATGGCCTGAACTTTATCTACTACTGGATGGACCCCCTCATGCCCTAGCCACATCAGCAGTCCTCATGCCTCCCTGCAGCATGCCTAATGCACGTTCACGCAGATGAGCAGGGACCCTAGGCATCTTTCTTTGGGTGTTTTTCACAGTCGGTAGACACGTCTCTATAGTGTTCTGCGTTTTTAGAACTGTGACCTTAAATGCCTACTTTCTGTAAGCTGTTAAGGTCTTATTGTTGAAATACACAGTCCTGAAAAAGGGGCGTTTCTTTTTTTGCTGAGTGTATATGGTGAAAAGAATTGGTCCAAGCACAGAACCCTGTGGAACTCCACAAGTAACCCTTGAGAGTGAAGAAGATTGATCATTTAAATGAACAAACTGGAATCTGTCAGACAAATATGATTTAAACCAGCCTAGCGCTGTTCCTTTGATCCCTGCAACATGTTCAAGGCTTTCTAAGAGAATATTATGATCGACTGTGTCAAAAGCAGCACTGAGATCTAACAAAACCAGAACAGACACAAGTCCATTATCTGAGGCCATGAGAATATCATTAGTAACCTTCACCAGTGCTGTTTCAGTGCTATGATGAGCTCTAAAACCTGACTGAAACTCTTCAAACAGCTCGTTACTGTTTAGATGCTCACAGACTGAGATCAGATCTCGGGGGATGAGCTGCTGCTGAGATCTCGCGAGAGCTGTGCGTAAGTAATATGGCGGTAAACTGGTAAAACAAAAACGCACTCATTCTGAGGCCAGCACCTCCACCATCTCTCCAGAGAAAAGCTACAGCGATGTCCTGGACTCAATAGATAAGAAGCTAACCAGCCTAGACGCCCGTCTGGGCCTGGTTGAGGTTCTCCATAAAGAATTTCAAGCTCTAAGGGAATCCCTGGAGTTCAGCCAACAACAGGTAGCATCGCTCACTGCAGAAAACCAAACGCTTAGGGAGAGTGTAAAGAAACTCACCGAGGGGATGACGCAGCTGTCCGGAGAAAGTAAGAGGATGAAAGAAACTATCTTGGATATACAGGCCAAGGGAATGCGGGACAATCTTGTTTTTTCCGGGATCCCAGAACAGGCTGAGGACGATGCTGAATCCACCGTCCGAGATTTTCTCCAACATCAGTTAAAGCTCCCAAGCGACACGGTAAAAAACATCACTTTTCATCCCGTTCACCGCCTAGGAGGTAAGAAGCCCAACAACAGCCGGCCGCGACCAATTGTTGCTAAATTCGAGCATTACAAGTAAAAAGAGCAGGTCAGAGGCCAGGACAGAGAACTGGGGAACGAATTACAGCGTTAACGATCAATATCCGAAGGAAATCCTGGATAGAAGGTGCGTTTTGTTCCCAATCAGGAAGAAATATATCAGTGAAGGCACCAGAGCTACAGTAGCGGTAGAAAAACTGTATGTTAATGGGCAGCTGTTCAGGGATCCCCAGCTTACTCCTTGGCTTTATTAGTCATGTAACACTGGTCAGATAAGAGTTGTTTTATCAGTCAACTATAATGTAATGTTAGCACAGCTCTGTAAAGTTGTTTACATTTGTCAATGTGGGCGGGGCCAGGGCTAAGCACTGGGATACTGGCTCTTTTTTCTTTTCTTATCTTCGCATGTCTATCACCAAATGTCTTTGTCACTCCTCACACACACACAGATTTTTTTCATAACATAACTATTTCTTTCTCTCTCACCCTCACCCTTCACACCTTCACAACTTTCTTCTATTTCTCTCTTTCTTATATCTCGGCTTTTGGATTTTCAATCAGGCAACCCCAAGCACAAACTAATAATACACCTGTGTTTATCAATTTCTATGGTGATATGGACTTTACAACTTTTATCTCAAAACTCTGACTACTCTAAGGTTTGTCACGTGGAATGTTCATGGAGCTGGCACCAGAGAGAAAAGAGTTAAGATTTTTAACCAGCTTAAAAGATTGAAGGCAGATGTCGTCTTATTACAAGAAACCCATAAATCTACCTCAGCTGCAGATGATCTTAAGTCCCCTGAGTTTCCTAATGTGTTTTCTGCATGCTATAACTCCAGACAAAGGGGAGTAGCAATATTAATAAATAAAAATGTAAATTTTACAGTAATAGATACAGTTACAGGTCCAGAGGGTAGATTTATTATAATAAAACTATCTATACATAACCATAACCGGGGGAGGCGGGGGACATCGAGTCCGAGTGGACCATGTTCCGCGCCTCCATTGCCGAGGCGGCTGACCGAAGCTGTGGCCGCAAGGTGGTCGGTGCCTGTCGAGGCGGCAACCCCCGAACCCGCTGGTGGACAACGGCGGTAAGGGATGCTGTCAGGCTGAAGAAGGAGTCCTACCGGGTCTTTTTGGCTTGTGGGACCCCTGAAGCAGCTGATAGGTACCGACAGGCCAAGCGGGATGCGGCTCGGATGGTTGCTGAGGCAAAAACTCGGGCGTGGGAGGAGTTTGGAGAGACCATGGAAAACGACTTCCGTACGGCTTCGAAGCGATTCTGGTCCACCATCCGGCGTCTCAGGGGGGGAAAGCGGTCTGCCACCAACACTGTTTACAGTGGGGATGGTGTGCTGCTGACCTCGACGCGGGACGTTTTGGGTCGGTGGATGGAAGGTTACTGATGATATTCTCATGGCCTCAGATAATGGACTGGTGTCTGTTCTGGTTTTGTTAGATCTCAGTGCTGCTTTTGACACAGTCGATCATAATATTCTCTTAGAAAGCCTTGAACATGTTGCAGGGATCAATGGAACAGCACTAGGCTGGTTTAAATCATATTTGTCTGATAGATTCCAGTTTGTTCATCTAAATGATAAATCATCTTCACTCTCAAGGGTTACTTGTGGAGTTCCACAGGGTTCTGTCCTTGGACCAATTCTTTTCACCATATATATGCTTCCAATTGGTAGAATCATTAGACAGCATGGGATAAATTTCCACAGCTATGCCGATGATACACAACTATATTTATCCATAAATCCTGATGAACCCAGTCAGTTAGGTAGATTACAGGCATGTCTGGAAGACATAAAAGCATGGATGGCCCTAAACCTTTTGCTTTTAAATTCTGACAAGACAGAAGTTGCTGTCTTTGGACCAGAAGTTCTTAAACAGTAACGGATTAGTCAATCACTTCATCTGGATGGCATTAAATTGGCCCCCAGTAATCACGTAAAGAACCTCGGCGTTATTTTTGACCAAGACTTGACATTTAAATCCCATATTAAACAGGTTTCTAGGATTTCTTTCTTTCACCTCCGGAATATTGCTAAAATTAGAAACATCCTGTCCAGGAGTGATGCTGAGAAACTAGTCCATGCATTTGTTACCTCAAGGCTGGACTACTGTAATTCTTTACTATCAGGAAGTCCACAAAATGCCATTAAAAGCCTTCAGTTGATCCAAAATGCTGCAGCAAGAGTTCTGATGAATATTAAAAAGAGAGATCACATTTCTCCTGTTTTAGCTTCCCTTCATTGGCTCCCTGTTAAATCCAGAATAGAATTTAAGATCCTTCTTCTTACATACAAAGCCCTTAATAATCAAGCTCCATCATACATCAGAGATCTAATTGTTCCATATGTTCCTAAAAGAGCACTTTGCTCTCAGACTGCAGGTTTACTTGTAGTTCCTAGGATCTCTAAAAGTAGAATGGGAGGCAGATCTTTTAGTTATCAGGCTCCTCTCCTGTGGAACCAGCTCCCAGCTTTAGTCCGTGAGGCAGACACTCTGTTTACTTTTAAATGCCAGGCTTAAAACTTTCCTTTTTGATAAAGCTTATAGTTAGAGTGGCTTAGGTCATCCTGAGCTATCTCTGTAGTTATGCTGCTATAGGCTTAGACTGCTGGAGGACAGACTTACCAATTTTCTTCACTCTGCTACTTCCTTTTCTCCTACGACTCTCCAGTTGTATTACAGTACATTCTGTTATTTCGACTGTTAACTTTGTTTTCTCTCAGTGTTTTTCTCCCCATAGAAGATATACCTGGTCTGGTATCCTGCTTGGCTGCAATGCCCTGTTGGACGGGGGGCATCGACTGGGATGATCCTCTCAGTAACTGAACATCCACTGTGTCCTGTTATCAACTTTTTACTTTCTGTAACATAGAAAGTTCTCTTATACCAGATTTTCTGTTCCTTCTGTGTTCTGCTCTGTCTTCTCAAACCCCCAGACGGTCGTGGCAGATGGCCACTCCTACTGAGCCTGGTTCTGTTGGAGGTTTCTTCCTGTTAAAGGGGAGTTTTTCCTCTCCACTGTCGCTACATGCTTGCTCAGTATGAGGGATTGCTGAAGGATTGCTGTGGTTGGAAATCTGCCCAACCTCACGCCAATGACTGACGCAATCTGCTGGGATTCCTTAAATAGGAAACTTTTTAACTGATTGGAATGTTTGTATAATTGTATTGAAATGACTTCTTGTTAAGTGCCTTGAGATGACATCTGTTGTGAATTGGCGCTATATAAATAAACTGAATTGAATTGAATTGAATACTTCGAAGACCTCCTCAATCCCACCAGCACGCCTTCCAATCTGGAAGCAGGGTTTGGGGACTTGGGGTCGGGCTCTCCAATCTCTGGTGCTGAGGTCACCGAGGTCGTTAAAAAGCTCCTCGGTGGCAAGGCTCCGGGGGTGGATGAGATTCGACCGGAGTTCCTCAAGGCTCTGGATGTTGTGGGGCTGTGTTGGCTAACGCGGCTCTGCAATATTGCGTGGACATCGGGGGCAGTTCCCTTGGATTGGCAGACCGGGGTGGTGGTCCCCCTGTTTAAAAGGGGGACCACAGGGTGTGTTCCAACTACAGGGGGATCACACTTCTGAGCCTCCCTGGTAAGGTCTATTCAGGGGTTCTGGAGAGGAGGGTCCGACGGATAGTCGAACCTCGGATCCAGGAGGAACAATGCGGTTTTCGTCCTGGCCGTGGAACACTGGACCAGCTCTACACCCTCAGCAGGGTCCTGGAGGGTGCGTGGGAGTTCGCCCAACCGGTCTACATGTTTTTTGTGGACTTGGAGAAGGCGTTCGACCGTGTCCCTCGGGGGGCCCTGTGGGGGGTGCTCCGGGAGTATGGGGTACCGGGCCCCTTGATACGGGCTGTTAGGTCCCTGTACGACCGGTGCCAGAGTTTGGTTCGCATTGCGAACCAAACATTACAGGGCGACTGTGGCTCAGTGGTAGAGTAGAGTTGGCTTGCAATCGGAGGGTCGTAGGTTCGATTCCAGCTTCCTCCAGTCACATGTCGATGTGCCCCTGGGCAAGGCACTTAACCCCAAAAAAACATCGTCCTACCGAGCCATGTTGGGTGTCGGTGTATGAATGCGAGTGTGAGTGGGTGAATGTGGCTTCAATGTAAAGCGCTTTGAGTGGTCAGTATGACTAGAAAAGCGCTATATAAGTTCAGTCCATTTACCATTTACCATTGCCAGCAGTAAGTCGGGCTTGTTTCCAGTGAGAGTTGGACTCCGCCAAGGTGGCCCTTTGTCACCGATCCTGTTCCTAACTTTTATGGACAGGATCTCTAGGCGCAGCCAAGGCGTTGAGGGGATCCGTTTTGGTGGCCTCAGGATCGGGTCTCTGCTTTTTGCAGATGATGTGGTCCTGTTGGCTTCATCGGAGCGTGATCTAATGCTTTCGCTGGAGCTGTTCGCAGCCGAGTGTGAAGCGGCTGGGATGAGAATCAGCACCTCCAAATCCGAGGCCATGGTCTTGAGCCGGAAAAGGGTGGGGTGCCTCCTCCGGGTCGGGGATGGGGTCCATCCCCAAGTGGAGGAGTTTAAGTATCTGGGGGTCTTGTTCACGAATGAGGGAAAAATGGAGCGGGAGATCGATAGACGGATTGGTGGGGCATCTGCAGTTATGCGGGCGCTCTACCGGTCTGTCGTGGTGAAGAGAGAGCTGAGCCAAAAGGCGAAGCTCTCGATTTACCGGTCGATCTACGTTCCTACCCTCATCTATGGTCACGAACTCTGGGTGGTGACCGAAAGAACGAGATCACGGATACAAGCGGCTGAAATGAGTTTCCTCCGCAGAGTGTCTGGGCTCTCCCTTAGAGATAGGGTGAGAAGCTCAGTCATCCGGAGGGGGCTCAGAGTAGAGCCGCTGCTTCTCCATATCGAGAGGAGTCAGTTGAGGTGGCTCGGGCATCTGGTCAGGATGACTCCTGGATGCCTCCCTGGTGAGGTGTTTCAGGCACGTCTCACCGGTAGGAGGCCCAGGGGAAGGCCCAGGACTTCTTCCTCCCGAGGAGCTGGAACAAGTGGCGGGGGAGAGGGAAGTCTGGGTCTCTTTGCTTAGGCTGCTGCCCCCGCGACCCAACCCCGGATAAGCGGAAGAAAATGGATGGATGGATGGATATACATAACCAAAAGTTATGTATTGTCAGTATATATGGTCCAAATGTTGATTCAATTCAATTCAGTTTATTTATATAGCGCCAATTCACAACAGATGTCATCTCAAGGCACTTAACAAGAAGTCATACATTTATACAAACATTCCAATCAGTTAAAAAGTTTCCTATTTAAGGAATCCCAGTAGATTGTCAGTCATTGGCATGAGGTTGGGCAGACTTTCCAACCACAGCAATCCTTCAGCAATCCCTCATACTGAGCAAGCATGTAGCGACGGTGGAGAGGAAAAACTCCCCTTTAACAGGAAGAAACCTCCAACAGAACCAGGCTCAGTAGGAGCGGCCATCTGCCACGACCGTCTGGGGGTTTGAGAAGACAGAGCAGAGACACAGAACGAACAGAAGATCTGATATAAGAGAACTTTCTATGTTACAGAAAGTAAAAAGTTGATAACAGGACACAGTGGATGTTCAGCCACTGGGAGCACCATCCCAGTTGATGCCCCTCATCCAACAGGGCATTGCAGCCAAGCAGGATACCAGACCAGGTATATCTTCTATGGAGAGAAAAACGCTCCATAGAAGATATGTATATCCAACATATGTATATACAGAAGCCTGTATATCCAACGAGAAAAGTGCTCTGTTGGAAACATATGGAACAATTAGATCTCTGATGTATGATGGAGCTTGATTAGTAAGGGCTTTGTATGTAAGAAGAAGGATCTTAAATTCTATTCTGGATTTAACAGGGAGCCAATGAAGGGAAGCTAAAACAGGAGAAATGTGATCTCTCTTTTTAATATTCATCAGAACTCTTGCTGCCGCATTTTGGATCAACTGAAGGCTTTTAATGGCATTTTGTTGACTTCCTGATAGTAAAGAATTACAGTAGTCCAGCCTTGAGGTAACAAATGCAAGGTTTAAAGGTTCACGTCACATCATTAGAATCACTTTGCCTGTTTTACTTGTGTTGTCCACTTGACGCAGTAGAGCAAATGAAGCTCCATGCTGCCTTGGCTCGTCACTCGACCAACTGGACGGAGAAGCTTTAGTGCATCATGAGGCTTCATCTCACCATCTAGAGGACCGCAGGAGTTGAACAAAAGGAGATCATGGAAGCAAACACAGAGAAGAAATGGGTAAAAACGGAAGGAGCCAGTTGATGACCCCTCATTATTTCATTCCTTCTTCTCGGTGCTCCTTGAACACATGGATTGCTCACTTCTTCTTGGGGGCGACCTCAACTTTGGTTTAAATGAAGAAATAGACAGGCTCAGCACAGCAGGGACTCAGCGCAGCTGGAAATCTATAGATATAGTCAAACAGTACATGAGCGATTATGGACTTTGAGATGCATGGCGATCTCTTCACCCCAATGACAAAAAATATACTTTCTTCTCAAATGTCCACCATTCATATTCTCGACTGGATTATTTGTTAGTCAGCAGCTCACTGTTGACTGACATTTCCGACACTGAGATACACCCTATAGCTGTTAGCGATCATGCTCCTGTTTCTCTAACTTTAGTAAATAAAACAGAAACACCTCAAAGCAAAAATTGGCTGAAATGCCTGCTCCCACCTATCCCCGCCTTTTCCATCCATCTCCTCCTCCGACCTTACGTACTCAGCCGAGAGCCTCGCCCCTGCAGAGCTCCCCTACCCCTCCCCACCTCACACAACTCTGGCTAAGTCCCAGGTGCATTAATTATAACACACCAGCTGCAGCTGCGCATCTTTTGTGGGATTTTTTTTCTGACTCCGTGCATGCTGCGATGATGAACGGTATGTGATGAACTGAAGGGGGAGTGTCAGAAAGAGTAGGAGGGTCTTAGAGAGGTACAGGCGAAAATCAAGGCGTCCAATACGGAAGTATATTTCTTTAAGTTAGATTTGGATATATGACGGACTTTTAAAAGACTTAAGGTGACAATTATATTAAATATTTCAAAAAAGACTGGGCATCATATTTGGAGTATAATGACCTCCCTGGTATTCAATTCAGTTCAATTCAGTTTATTTATATAGCGCCAATTCACAACAGATGTCATCTCAAGGCACTTAACAAGATGTCATTTCAATACATTTATACAAACATTCCAATCAGTTAAAAAGTTTCCTATTTAAGGAATCCCAGCAGGTTGCGTCAGTCATTGGCGTGAGGTTGGGCCCCGTTGATGCAGACTTTCCCACCACAGCAATCCTTCAGCAATCCCTCATACTGAGCAAGCATGTAGCGACGGTGGAGAGGAAAAACTCCCCTTTAACAGGAAGAAACCTCCAACAGAACCAGGCTCAGTAGGAGTGGCCATCTGCCACGACCGTCTGGGGGTTTGAGAAGACAGAGCAGAAACACAGAAGGAACAGAAGATCTGATATAAGAGAACTTTCTATGTTACAGAAAGTAAAAAGTTAATAACAGGACACAGTGGATGTTCAGTTACTGGGAGCATCATCCCAGTCAATGCCCCCCATCCAACAGGGCATTGCAGCAAAGCAGGATACCAGACCAGGTATATCTTCTATGGAGGGAAAAACACTGAGAGAAAACAAAGTTAACAGTCGAAATAACAGAATGTACTGTAATACAACTGGAGAGTCGTAGGAGAAAAGGAAGTAGCAGAGTGAAGAAAATTGGTAAGTCTGTCCTCCAGCAGTCTAAGCCTATAGCAGCATAACATCAGAGATAGCTCAGGATGACCTAAGCCACTCTAACTACTGACTGTGTCAAAAGCAGCACTGAGATGTAACAAAACCAGAACAGACAAGTCCATTATCTGAGGCCATGAGAATATCATTAGTAACCTTCACCAGTGCTGTTTCAGTGCTATGATGAGCTCTAAAACCTGACTGAAACTCTTCAAACAGCTCGTTATTGTTTAAATGCTCACAGACTTGATTAGCAACAATTTTCTCAAGGACTTTGGATAAGAAAGGAAGGTTAGATATAGGTCTGTAATTCACTAAGTCATCTTGATCAAGGGAAGGTTTCTTGAGTAAAGGTTTAATTACAGCTATTTTAAATTCCTGTGGTACGTATCCGTTTACTAAGGATAGATTCATCATATCCAAAATGGGGCCAGGAACCAAATGGAACACTTCTTTAAATAATTTGGTTGGAATTGGGTCCAACATACAAGTTGAAGGTTTAGATGAGGCTAATATTTTAGATAATTCCGAAAGCTCGACTGAATCAAAACAGCCTAAGCACAACTGAGGTTCTACAGTTCTTTCCGATACTGCCTCATTTACTGAGGAAGAAGTAATCATGTTTGGGAGGATGCCAATGATTTTATTTTTAATAGAATTAATTTTATTTATGAAGAATCCCATAAAATCATCACTGCTAAGAGCTGGGGGAATAGTTGGCTCAAAAGACCTATGACTCTGTGTAAGTTTGGCAACTGTACTAAAAAGAAACCTAGGATTGTTTTTATTCGCCTCTATTAATGATGAAAAATATGCTGTTCTAGCTTGTCGAAGGGTCTTTTTATACAGCAATAGACTGTTATTCCAGGTTAAATAGGAATCCTCTAGGTGTGTAGAGCGCCATTTTCTCTCCAACTTCCTAGTATTCTGCTTTAAAGTACGCAACTCTGCGTTGAACCAAGGAGTCAGCCTCCTATGGCTAGCCACTTTCTTTTTTAAGGGGGCTACACTATCTAATGCCAAACGCAATGAGGACGTAACGCTGTGAACCAGATCATCAATTTCTGAAGGGTTAGAGATAGAATTGCTGCCATCCACTGTGTTACCCTGAGACACTGAGGAAAGTAAGAATGGAACAGATTCTTTAAAAATTGTTACAGCATTGTCTGATAAAGCTCTACTATAATGACATTTTCTTTCAGATTTAAAATGGTCAGTTAAAGTAAATTCAAAAGTTATTTAGAAGTGGTCAGACAGAACCGGGTTATGTGGGTGGACTGTTATTTCCTCACACTCAATACCGTATGTCAGTACAAGGTCCAAAGTGTGTTTGCCCGAGTGGGTCGATCCCTATACTTTTTGAGTAAAGCCAATTGAGTCTAAAATAGCACTAAAGGCTGCATTTAGGCTATCACTTTCAGTATCCACATGAATATTAAAGTCCCCCACTATAATAACCCTATCAGTATTTAATACTAAATCAGATAAAAAATTTGAGATCTGATCCAAGAATTGAGAGTAAGGGCCTGGTGGACGATACAAAACCACAAACAAAAATGGTCTTAATGTTTTGCAACTTGGATGAGGAAAATTAAGGGTTAGCTGTTCAAAAAACTGTAGCTATCAATTGGTCTGGGACTAATTAGTAAATCAGAACGAAAAATGGTTGCAACTCCTCCTCCTCGCCCAGTATTTCTAGGAATGTGAAAATTGAAATGACTGGAAGGAGTTGACTCATTTATACTGACATGATCCTCCTGCTGTAACCAGGTTTCTGTGAGACAAAGGAAATCAATGTGATTATCACAAATCAAGTCATTTACTAACAAAGTCTTTGAGGAGAGAGATCTTATGTTTAATAAACCACATTTAATAGATTTAATTTCTGTTCAGTCAAAGTTGTATTTGTTTTTATGAGATTTTCGTAATTTGCTTTTGTTGGCTTAACTTTTAATCCATTTAATTTTGGCCGTGGGCAAGACACTGTTTCTATAGGGTAATGGGTGGGTAACAGTACAGAAGCAGGAGAGAGGTGGGTTAAACTACGACTCTGCTTCCTGGTCTGGATCCTGGGTTGTCAGTGTTTTGGAGGACAAATAAATTCGGCCATATTCCTAGAAAGAAGTGCTGCTCCATCCAAAGTGGGATGGATGCCGTCTCTCCGGATCAGACCAGGTTTTCCCCAAAATGTTCGCCAGTTATCAATGTAGCCCACATCGTTTGCAGGACACCACCTAGACAACCATTGATGGAATGACAGCATGTGGCTAAACATGTCGTCACTGGTCCGATCAGGCAGGGGACCAGAAAAGATTACCGAGTCTGACATTGTCTTGCCAAACTTACACACCGAAGCAACACTAATTTTAGTGACCTCCGATTGATCATATTGATTTATATCTTAACCTATTATTTTTATCTTCCTTCCAGTGTTTCCTCTATTGGAGCCCTATGCCTTGGGAACGGTGGTCGGCTGTAGCTGCCTGGGTGCTCTCCAGGTAGCGCTTGGGTGGAGGTGGGGGTCTTGGCTTTGCCTCCACTGGGCGCCTGTGTCGGTGCCTCGGCGGCTGCAGCTGATGTGCTGCTGCCGGTGCAGATGGCTCTTCCGTTGGCGTTTACTTACCTGGCTAATCTGTGCTCTGCCCTATGTCCTTTTTATTGTTGCTTTTAAGTGTATGTGCATGAGGGCTGGGGGGAGGGGGGTATAACTGTAATCATGTGTTTAATTCTGTGGGGGAAGGATGGGAATGTGGTTTTAAGTGGGGTATTTTTAATCTGTAAAGCACTTTGAGATGTAATTTTGTACGAAAAGCGCTTTTGAAATAAAGGTTGATTATCTTGGAGGTTTTAGATTAATAGAAATAGTTTTTTTTTATAACCATATGAAGCATTTTGTTGCTTTAAGTGTCATTTATATGTGAGCACAGACAGAACCAGAGTGCACTCGTAACGAAGATGATTCATCTAAGCTGTCTTAGGAATGTGTTGGATTTCTCACAGTGTGCAAAGTTCCCAGATGCACAGTAAACAATCTGTAGTAAACAGCATTGGGGTATTTTGTTTTCCAGAATAAAAACCAGCCAACATTTCTTGCTGTTTATCATGTGCTTCAGCTGGAAACAAGACCATCCTATTGGTTCCAGGACTTTGCAGGCAGTGTGGTGCCTCTGCAAATTTCATGAACGATCTTCTTGTCACTTTCAAATAGTTGACTCTGTATTTGACTGATATGAATAAATCATACTGTGTGCGTTGACTAAGCTGCTGTTCAGGTCACAACCAGGGGTGGACAGGCCATCTGGCATACCGGGCATCATCCCAGTGGGCCATTGACCCAATGTGGGCCGGTCGGCTGTTTTTTTTTTTTCTCTCTCTCTAAATTCCCTCCAATTGGGCCGGCCAATTGGCTACAGAAGGCTAGCAGTGTTTTGCCAGCATCGACACATATTATTGGTCTATGTATGTCATCGTCAATCAATCATGGGCTGACAGCCTATGAGAGCCATGACAGTGCTGTCAATCACAACACAAAGCAGGGCGGGCGGGACCTCATGACATGGGCCGGAGTGGAGGGACGGGATGCTGCTGAGCTGAAAATGGAGAAAGGTAAGAAACGCCCCGGTGACGCTGAAAAAGTGCGGCTCAAAAAGCTTAAATCTCTGGAGTGGGAAGCTGCTAAATGTTTCAGGTTGACAGACCTATTTGGTGCCGGGGTCACCACCCCAGCAGCAGGTGCTGCTGCACCAGGAGACGCGCAAGGGGAGACATCCATGGTAAGTAACGTTAGCGTGGGGTTGGCTCGGCTACATTTTGAGACATGCCCAAAATAAAGTATAAAACTATTTTACATTGACTCAGTGCTTTAAGTGGCCCAAAAGAGGTGCCGGTACTCTATTTTTTTCCTGCCTCCCCTGAGGTAACAACTATATTGAATGGGTTTTATATACAACAGTCAACAGACAACCTTATACAAAATAATAAATCATTTTATTAGTTTGTGGATTTGCTTGAGCTAGAAAGAGCTACTGAACATAAATAGAATGTGCACAAGGTTATTGAAAAAATACCCTTAGAAAGAGCTACTAGAAAGAGCTACTGAACATAAATAAAATGTGCAAAAAGGTATTGAAATTCTTTTTTAACAAAATGTACATAAAATAAATTATAAACTAATTTGTATTTTGCTCTCTCTTGAGTCACTGCTGCTATCAGCAGC
Source organism: Valencia hispanica (assembly GCA_963556495.2). NCBI lineage: Eukaryota > Metazoa > Chordata > Actinopteri > Cyprinodontiformes > Valenciidae > Valencia > Valencia hispanica. Next base: position 700,602 of record OY747701.1, on the reverse strand, counting down.
AGCACTTGTAAAGTGTTTTTTTTTTACACAAAATGTATATAAAATAGATTATAAAATAATTTGTATTTTGCTCTCTCTCTTGAGTCCCTGCTGGTATCAACAGCAGCACTTGTAAAGTGTACCTGCAGAGCTTGGTAGTTCTCCCATACTACTTTCACTGTTCTCTCACTTGAAGCAACCCAAACATAATAACCATAGAACAGTAGAACATAATCTTGAGTCTTGAAGATGGTTCATTTCTTTACCCCTGAAAAATATACAAAAACAGATTCAGCAAAATACAATCACAGTACACCAAATGAAAAATGAGAAATACTGTACAAATCATTTTACCTAGAAAAGGCAATGGTGTGGACAGCTGTAAGAAGCGGCTTCAGGGCTGCTGGTGTCTTGGAAGCTTTAAGGTCTTTATACTCCCTAAATCCTAGGACACTTTCCCTCTCCCCAACTCTGAATCTCTGACATAAACGTCTGACCGCTGCATCCCCATATTGAATATCTAGAGATGCAGGCCAGGAGTCAGACTGGAGGACCTTGATGTCTGAGAGGAGGTGACTATCTGTCTTTTCAGATGAGGTTTTACTGACATGCGAGGAAGTTGTTGGAGTCATCCTGCACTTAATAGTTTCAGCCAGGCTACGGAAAAATTGGCCATGGTTGATTTTTATAACCCTCTGATTTTCATGCAGGCATACATTTCTGAAGATTTTCTCCTTTTCAGCTTCAATGGCAGTTTGTGTGTAGGGACCAGGTGTGGATACCATTGACTCAAACACCCGGATTTGTCAGTCCAGCTGCCTGTCGGCTTGATCCAAAGTCATGTCCCGTCTCTGGAGCATTCTTGAGAGGTCACTGAGTTCTGTGAGAGCGTCATACATGATGCCAAGATTGACCACAAAAGAAACAGTAGTGAGAACATCATTGAGTCCTTTGTATTTTGCTCTCTCTCTTGAGTCCCTGCTGGTATCAGCAGCAGCACTTGTAAAGTGTACCTGCAGAGCTTGGTAGTTCTCCCATACTGCTTTCACTGTTCTCTCACTTGAAGCAACCCAACGCACTGATAAAACACGGCCTATCACAAGGAGACGTTGTCCAACATTGTGAGCACTCTCGGTTAACTCCCTTTGGTTTTTTGGTGATGGATGGTAGAGGGCGTAAAGCTGATCTAAAAGTATTTTAAAGTGGTTGATTCCTCCTAGCTCCTTCAAAACATCACAAACTGCCAGTTCCAGTCTGTGATTGGAACAATGCCAGACAAACAGGTAAGGGAATTTGGAACAAAGCTGCGCAGCAACTCCTGCTTTCCTCCCAAGCATCACTGAGGCTCCATCACAAGCAAATGCCAACAAATGTTCCTGTAGGTAGTGAGGGTCAAAGCCATTATTATGAAGACATCCTAACAGTGCTTCAGTGATGTCCTTTGCTGTGGTCCCCTGCAGCTCAATCAGTTCAAAAAATATTGTGTCTGGATTTTCACTGGAAATAGCTGACCGCTATGGAGGACTACGGGGGTCATTGGAAAAGCAATACAGCATTTTGACGAGGAGTGCTTAATTGTGAATTAAAAACATAGATTGCTAAATATAATTTCAAATTCAACAATTCTTCTCTTCGAACGTAACCAGCTCTCTCATTGGTTAGACAGCCATATTTGGGTGGACCTTGCCGAGCTGCACAGCTCCAGTCTAACCAATGAGAGAGCTGGTTACGTTAGAGGAGCAGCTGTGATTGGTTGAACTTGGTTTTCGGTGTGCTCAGGGACCAGGAGGGTCACTCGAATGCTAAAAGGAGAGGGTAAACCATTTAGGAAATGCAATTGCAAAAAGGATTTGAAAATGAGAGCTGGAAAGAGAAAATGAATGTAGAAAAGGGAATAACTTTTTTAAATGTATGAAAAGGAAAGATATTTATAATCTCATTTATTAATTGTGTTATTTAATTCTCCATTTTGAAATAGGATTTGAAAAACATTTTCAAATCACAGTATTTAATAATCAAATAATAAATACAATTTGCAATTCCTCTTTAGTATTTTAATTTAAAATGTGTAATTTCAAAATGTTTTTCAAATTTGTCTTTTTTTTAATGAATTAATTGTTGAATTTTAAATTATATTTAGCAATCTATATTTTTAATTCACAATTAAGCACTCCTTGTCAAAATGCTGTATTGCTTTTCCAATGACCCCCGTAGTCCTCCATAGACCGCAGGCACACGACAAGCACAGACTTTCCACTTATTGTAGTGGATTCATCAATGAGCACACACAATTTTCTTTCATTCATCACTATGTCATTGACTACCTTCTTTTTCATTTCAGCTGCAATGTGATCCAGTATATTTGCACATGAGTTATTAGAGTGCAAAACTCTGCCCATCTTGACACCATTTAAGACTTGCAACTGGACATCTATTGGCATGTCTGTAAAGGGACGCCCATGCTTGCCAATCTTATAAGCTGTTCTAAACACATTGGAAGTTGAAGCGTAGTCAGCCTTTCTCATATCTTCAAAGTGTTTTTGCATTGTATTTTGTGTTGCCTTCTATTTTATTTCAACTGCTTTCTTGTGATAAATTGAGTCTCTGTGCTCTTTTATTTTCTTTCGTAGTGAGTTTTGTTGTGCAGCCTTGTCCCTTCCAAAAGACGAGATTAAGCACCCACTCCACTCCTGCGACACTCTCTGCCCTTGCTGCATGTCCACGCGAGCACAAACTTGACTACACACACTACAACCCAACTTTTGATTTCTGCTGATCAGCCACTTGTAATTTGTGGAGAAATACCGGACTAGTGCTTGGGACCAACATTCTGTCCACTCATGCTCGCTAACGCGGCTGTTGTCATCGGTAGAAATGGTGTCATTCTCGTCCTCGTCGTCGCCAAAAGTGCCGTCGTCCGCGGCACTAGTGCAGCTTTCATTAGCTTGCGTCTGACCTGCAGTGATATCATTCTGGCTTGGTGGGGTGTCAGCCAGCGAGTCCTCTGATTCTGACCTTGTTCTTTTACTACTCAGAGTCTGAAGCCAGGAGAGCATATTAAGTGTTCATTGTTTTTGTATTTTAACCGAGCAGCTGTTTGCGCGTTTTACACACCCTCTCCGGACCACCTTGAGTTGTTGACATGACAACGGCAAAAGCGACGCATGCGCTTTTCACTTGTAAAACACATTGGTGTATGGGTAATGTAGTCTCTGCTCTCGGTGGGACGAATTAGGAAGCGTGCTTGTGAAGGGCGCTCTGAAAAGCGGCAGCGCAGCCAAACGATTATAACAGATGTGCGAATGAGAGTACCGGTACGCTAAAAGCGCTAAAAGCGCTAAAAGCACGTTCTGGGCGCATGGAGAGGTGGCGGTACTCTCAAGAGCTATATTTAGAAGTGGCGGTACTGAGTACCGGCGCGTACCGGCCCACTTAAAGCACTGCATTGACTGCAATGTGACCTGAATAACTGAATACTAGTGACAACATATTAGCCCAGAGTTGAAAGGCTGACTGTTGGTAGTTAAGGTTGATTTTGTTAAATATGCAAAACTATGACTGCTACTAACGGCAGCGGTCTCTGGTTGCCATAGCAACAGTAAACATCAAGGGGAGACACTACAGGTGAATAGGGAAAAAAGTTAGCTTCAAGATACCTTCATGAAAATAGACAAACTTAATCCTAGTATTAAAACAAACACCTTTTGTATGAGAAGTTTTGATATAAATTTTGTTTAGATATGCAAATGAGGTGTAACCTGGTTAAAAATGTGCTAATTTGGATATATTTTTTAACGTATCTCAAAATTGGTGAGAGACAGATTGATATTTTCTTTAATTTTCTAATCATATGTTATATGATTAGAAAAAACTTCAAAAAAGTTTTACAGAGGGAAATAGGTTTATTTCATTTAATTACTTCATAAATCAAAAAACAGTGTAAGTAGCTCGAAAAAATAATTATATTATTACATAATTGTAATTGTTTTCAGCTCATAGCATAGAACAATGGTGGAAAGTTTGGTGAATATAGGTATAACTGATTTCAAGATTATTCGTTTTGAATGTTGGAAAAAACTCATTTTGAGAAGAACACAATTAAAGATTTGCATTAGATAATTCAATGCAATGTGCAAAGTACAAATGACCCTTGAATCCCTCTTTTTGTGTTTTTGATTGGTCATTAATTTAAACAGGCATACCATTTTTGGACATTTTTCTTTTTACTTTTTTTGGGGGGGGGGGGGGGGGGGCTTGTTTTCCCACTGCCTCCACTTCACTTTTTGGGTACTATTGAGACGTCTCTGATTTGAGTATGTCATGTGTCTTATAATGTTTTATGAATTCATACTTGATTTGTTCTGTTGAGACTATAATGAATAAATACTGAGTGATTGATTGCCATAGCTGTCAGTTTTATTCCTTGAGTTCACAGTTTTGTGCTTTATTTGTTAACTGATATCAAGAAATATTCAATTCAATTCAATTCAATTCAGTTTATTTATAGAGCGCCAATTCACAACAGATGTCATCTCAAGGCACTTAACAAGAAGTCATTTCAATACATTTATACAAACATTCCAATCAGTTAAAAAGTTTCCTATTCAAGGAATCCCAGCAGATTGCGTCAGTCATTGGCGTGAGGTTGGGCAGATTTCCAACCACAGCAATCCTTCAGCAATCCCTCATACTGAGCAAGCATGTAGCGACAGTGGAGAGGAAAAACTCCCCTTTAACAGGAAGAAACCTCCAACAGAACCAGGCTCAGTAGGAGCGGCCATCTGCCACGACCGTCTGGGGGTTTGAGAAGACAGAGCAGAAACACAGAAGGAACAGAAGATCTGATATAAGAGAACTTTCTATGTTACAGAAAGTAAAAAGTTGATAACAGGACACAGTGGATGTTCAGTTACTGGGAGGATCATCCCAGTCGATGCCCCCCGTCCAACAGGGCATTGGAGCCAAGCAGGATACCAGACCAGGTATATCTTCTATGGAGAGAAAAACACTGAGAGAAAACAAAGTTAACAGTCGAAATAACAGAATGTACTGTAATACAACTGGAGAGTCGTAGGAGAAAAGGAAGTAGCAGAGTGAAGAAATTTGGTAAGTCTGTCCTCCAGCAGTCTAAGCCTATAGCAGCATAACTACAGAGATAGCTCAGGATGACCTAAGCCACTCTAACTATAAGCTTTATCAAAAAGGAAAGTTTTAAGCCTGGCCTTAAAAGTAAACAGAGTGTCTGCCTCACGGACTAAAGCTGGGAGCTGGTTCCACAGGAGAGGAGCCTGATAACTAAAAGATCTGCCTCCCATTCTACTTTTAGAGATCCTAGGAACTACAAGTAAACCTGCAGTCTGAGAGCGAAGTGCTCTTTTAGGAACATATGGAACAATTAGATCTCTGATGTATGATGGAGCTTGATTATTAAGGGCTTTGTATGTAAGAAGAAGGATCTTAAATTCTATTCTGGATTTAACAGGGAGCCAATGAAGGGAAGCTAAAACAGGAGAAATGTGATCTCTCTTTTTAATATTCATCAGAACTCTTGCTGCCGCATTTTGGTTCAACTGAAGGCTTTTAATGGCATTTTGTGGACTTCCTGATAGTAAAGAATTACAGTAGTCCAGCCTTGAGGTAACAAATGCATGGACTAGTTTCTCAGCATCACTCCTGGACAGGATGTTTCTAATTTTAGCTATATTCCGGAGGTGAAAGAAAGAAATCCTAGAAACCTGTTTAATATGGGATTTAAATGTCAAGTCTTGGTCAAAAATAACGCCGAGGTTCTTTAAGTTATTACTGGGGGCCAATTTAATGCCATCCAAATGAAGTGATTGACTAATCAGTTTCTGTTTAAGAACTTCTGGTCCAAAGACAGCAACTTCTCCCTTGTCAGAATTTAAAAGCAAAAAGTTTAGGGTCATCCATGTTTTTATGTCTTCCAGACATGCCTGTAATCTACCTAACTGACTGGGTTCATCAGGATTTATGGATAAATATAGTTGTGCATCATCGGCATAGCTGTGGAAATTTATCCCATGCTGTCTAATGATTCTACCAATTGGAAGCATATATATGGTGAAAAGAATTGGTCCAAGGACAGAACCCTGTGGAACTCCACAAGGAACCCTTGAGAGTGAAGAAGATTTATCATTTAGATGAACAAACTGGAATCTGTCAGACAAATATGATTTAAACCAGCCTAGTGCTGTTCCTTTGATCCCTGCAACATGTTCAAGCCTTTCTAAGAGAATATTATGATCGACTGTGTCAAAAGCAGCACTGAGATCTAACAAAACCAGAACAGACACCAGTCCATTATCTGAGGCCATGAGAATATCATTAGTAACCTTCACCAGTGCTGTTTCAGTGCTATGATGAGCTCTAAAACCTGACTGAAACTCTTCAAACAGCTCGTTATTGTTTAGATGTTCACAGACTTGATTAGCAACTATTTTCTCAAGGACTTTGGATAAGAAAGGAAGGTTAGATATAGGTCTGTAATTCACCAAGTCATCTTGATCAAGGGAAGGTTTCTTGAGTAAAGGTTTAATTACAGCTATTTTAAATTCCTGTGGTACGTATCCGTTTACTAAGGATAGATTCATCATATCCAAAATGGGGCCAGGAACCAAATGGAACACTTCTTTAAATAATTTGGTTGAGATTGGGTCCAAAATACAAGTTGAAGGTTTAGATGAGGCTAATATTTTTGATAATTCCGAAAGCTCGACTGAATCAAAACAGCCTAAGCAATACTGAGGTTCTACAGTTCTTTCCGATACTGCCTCATTTACTGAGGAAGAAGTAATCATGTTTGGGAGGATGCCAATGATTTTATTTTTAATAGAATTAATTTTATTTATGAAGAATCCCATAAAATCATCACTGCTAAGAGCTGGGGGAATAGTTTGCTCAACAGAGCTATGACTCTGTGTAGGTTTGGCAACTGTACTAAAAAGAAACCTAGGATTGTTTTTATTCGCCTCTATTAATGATGAAAAATATGCTGTTCTAGCTTGTCGAAGGGTCTTTTTATACAGCAGTAGACTGTTATTCCAGGTTAAATAGGAATCCTCTAGATGTGTAGAGCGCCATTTTCTCTCCAACTTCCTAGTATTCTGCTTTAAAGTAGGCAACTCTGCGTTGAACCAAGGAGTCAGCCTCCTATGGCTAGCCACTTTCTTTTTTAATGGGGCTACACTATCTAATCCCAAACGCAATGAGGACGTAACGCTGTGAACCAGATCATCAATTTCTGAAGGGTTAGAGATAGAATTGCTGCCATCCACTGTGTTACTCTGAGACACTGAGGAAAGTAAGTAAATATGATTCTCATTTGTACTGTAGTATGCATGAGAGTAGATGCTGCGAGATTTGTGGACTTTTATGTAGTGTCGGCTGATAATGTAGTTGGCTGGTCTGGACAGAAAATGCCAGAGCTGAATTTTTGTCCCAGTCCACCCCTGGTCACAACATTATGACCTCACTGCCTGGAATTGCACAGCAGTGTCTCAAAATCCCCAAAATATTGCTTTGAATGAAGGATTTATTCCCTCTTTTGCTTTGTACGATTCCACTGTAAAACTTTGTTCAAAAGTTCCAGGTAAATGCAAAGCTACCACCTCCCTACCAGGATCTTTAGGGGGGGCAGACCGTTACCTTTTAAAAAAGGAATAAACGCTTTTAGCCTTCCAGTAATTTAAATAACATTTTATTTTAGATTTGAATAGGCAGCAAATATAAACAACTGCTTTAACAGTTCGATTTTGTCATCGTTACTTCATAGGAAACCAGCAAACAGGAAGTGAATAGACATAATGTCAAACCGGTTACGTCTTCATATTTTAAACTGCCTTTAGTATGAAGTCAAACAATTACCAGTAAACACTAACACGTGTTGTCTCTTATCTAAATGAAGTGGGTTTGTCAGGTTTTGCTGCTGATTTATGCAGTTTGTAGTGCTGGCTAACAATTTGTCATATTCACACATCCTGGAAACCTAATGACCATGACACAACTTTAATGACACAAGAGCCAGCTGAAAGCAGAAGTTTCCATCCAGCCGATAAAGATACAGACACATCCATCTTTTCTCCTTAATCAGACCAGACTTCTCTGCTTTCAGCTCAGTTAGAATCACCTTATTTATTTCTATCTGCTAAATGCCTCAATAATGAGAGAACCATAAGTCACAGATATATTTATTAATGTCTTCAAGGTCAAAGGTTTACATACATCTCATCAGTATTTGGTAGCATTGCTTTTCATGACTTGGGTCAAATGTTCTGGGTTTCCTTCCAGCAGCTTCTCTCTATAGTTTGCTGGAGATCTGGTCCATTCCTCCTGACAGAACCGCTGAAACCGGATCAGGTTTGTAGGCCACACTTGCCTTACTAGGTCTTTCCGCAGATTCTCTGTTAGACTAAGATCAGGACTTTGTGATGGCCAAACCAGAACCTGGACTCTGTTGTCCTTCAGTCTCTTTGGAACCTCTCTGGCAGGATGCTGATGGTCATCATCCATCTGGAAGACCGATCTGGACCCCAGTTTCAACTTTCTGGCTGATGTCTTTAGATGTTGCTTCAATATTTCCACATAATGCTCTTTTCTCATGATACCATCTGTTTATGAAGTGCAACAGGTCCTTCTGCAGCAAAAACAGCCCCACAGCATGATGCTACCCGCCCCCCCCCCCCCCCCACCCCCCCATACCGCATTGGGAGGATGATGCCCCTTTCAGCTTGTTTCCACTACCATTGTCTAGGTTGAACCGGACCCTTTTTTCGGACTACCTCTGCCTCAGTCCAAATCAGGCCAAGGCGACCCCACCTATGTACTGATTGGTCAGGTAAAGTGATGTCACTCTCACTCCTACCTACGTAGTGGTAGCCACTGATTGGCCTGGCGTTGTACATATGAAGTGACATCTTGGAATGGCGACGCATGGCTTCCAGCGAATTCAAAACATTGCTTTACGAAACTAAAAAAATAAAGTGTGAATATCGGGCCATGAAGGACCACAACGGCCAGAGTGGGGCAGACCGCAAGCACTGGAAGTGCTTTGCAGAAATGGAGGGGATTTATGGTGAAAGGCCAGTGAGCAACGGGAGAGAGGGTGGGCTAGATACGGACTCCACCATCGGCATATGGAAAACGGAAAACGGTGAGTGAAAACAGATCTTTACTGGAACTTTTTCTACGTTGAGCTCTCTCCCATGTCCTCGCCCACTGCTGCGTTCTTGAGATGGCAATGGAAACACAACCAGGCCGTGCTGGGCCGAGCCATCCCTACACGGCCCAGACTGACACTAGGGGAAAAGGGGCACTTTTTCCTCAAACAGTTCCACTTTAGTTTCCAACTACAGGACATGTCTCCAGAAATGAAGGTCTTTGTGCCTGTGTGCATTTGCTTTTTCATGTTTCTGTTGTGAGGAAATACGGAAAGACCTGCTCCTCTAAATAGTAATAATAATACCCTGCCTCTTGATTGCTGATGATAACCACTAGCTGGAAACTTCACCTGATGGTCACACCCTACAGAGGATGTTTGGAGAAACACAAATGCACATAACCGTGTGCATGCAACAATTTCTTTTAGAGTAATTGCTTCCTTCTCGCTGAGTGGACTTCCAGCCAATATCGTTACAGGACACTGTAGATAATGCTTGTGTCTGACCAGCTTCAGAAGCGTCTTCACGAGGTCTTTGGCTTTTGTTCTGGGGTCCATCTGTACATTTCAGACCAGAACCAGTCTCCTTAGCGATATGATGGTTGGACATTATCATCAAGTCTGTACTTGGTGTAATCGTTTGATCAGATAAATGCAGCATCTTCAAGCATCTGGAGATTGTTCCCAAGGATGTACCAGACTGGAGCAGCTCCACGATTCACTTCCTGATATCTGGGCGGATTTCTTTGGATTTTCCCATCGTGTCAAACCAGAAAGCTGTGAGTTCCAGGTGTGGCCTTAAAATACATCCACAGGTGGGCCTCCAAATAACTCTAATGTGTCAGTAAACTTATCAGAAGTTTTCAAAGCCATGACTTTATCATCTGGGCTTTCCCTCATTGTTTAAAGACGCAGTGGTCATTATGTATATAAACTCACGATCTTGAAGACATTAATAAATAAATCTCTGAAATATTGTTTTTCTATTTTTTCTGGCTTTTAGCACATATAAATAATTCTGGTAATTTCAACTGACCTAAAACAAGAGAAATTTGGTTTGATTCAACTCAGACAATAAAGAAATAAAAAAAATTATATAGTGAATGTAAATATCTAGATTCAAGTTTAAAAGACTTGTGATATTTGAGAAAAGAAACTCATATGATGCAGAAAAATGGAAAAACCAGCTCTGCAGAATTCTATTTCTGTATTTTAGGAAGAAACTTTCACCTGTGGGTATTTCCCCAGGGTGAGTGTGTATAAGTGCGTGTTCATGTGTGCGTGTTCATGTCTGTGCACACATCTTTTTGTTCCTCATTTAGAGTCACACAGCTGGACTGTCATGCAGAGTAGAAATAATCTCTGACCATAGCTAACTGTAGGGAAGGCCTCACAGCTTTAAGCTCCACTGGGCTTATATCATGTTTTTGGGACACCAGCTGTGTATATATGTTACACCGGATTAATATTTTTCTGTAAAGTGTTCAGATGATTTTCTGTTTTCATGTTCTTCGGGAAGTAATCCTTTAATTAAGGACCTGAAGTTTAAAAAGCAGTAAGTGAATCTGGGCTGACTTTTAGGACGATAAAAGCAAAAAATTTCTCACTGTAGACGAGAACATACTGGATCAGCTTTGCTGATTTACAATGAGGAACATAAGTATTTGAACACCTTGCGCTTTTGCAAGTTCTCACACTTAAAAATTATGGAAGGGCCTGAAATTCACATTATAGGTGCATTTCCACAGTGAGAGACAGGATTTTTTTTTAAATTCAGGAAATCACATTGTCTGATTGTTAAAGAATTTATTTGTGTTTTATTGCTGCACATAAGTGTTTGAACACCTGAGAAAATCAGTGTTAATATTTGATACAGAAGCCTTTGTTTGCAATTACAAAGGTCAAACGTTTCCTATAGTTCTTGACCAGGTTTGCAGACACTGCAAAAGGGATTTTGGCCCACTCCTTCACACAGGTCTTTAAATCTATCATGTTTCGGGGCTGTCAATGAGCAACACGGATTTCCGGTCCCTCCAAAGATTTTCTATTGGATGTAGGTCTGGAGAGTGGCTAGGCCCTGTGGTGTCTCTGCATTTGGGGGCCAGTGGGGCCCAGCCCCACCAGATGTCAATGTGGAGCTTTATACACGCCATGCTTAAATTAATCTGAACAGGATCGTTCTTTATAGAGTAATATTACATAAAGACAGATTCTGTTACCAGGTCCTCTAATTATAGTCTGCTCACCATCCATAGAATCAGAACCAAACATGGAGAAGCAGTTTTCAGTTTCTATGCTCCTCTAATTTGGAACAAACTTCCAGACAACTGCAAAGCTGCTGAAACACTGAGTTCATTTAAATCACAACTAAAAACGTATCTGTTTAGAGCTGCCTTTGAGTAATACCTGGATTTATAATGTTTTGTGTATTCTTCTTGGTTTATTGCTGTTTTTACATTACATGCTTTGTAATGCTTTGATGTATCTGTATGCTTCTTGCTTTATCGCTGTTTTTACTTTATATGCTTTGTTTGTGTTTTACTGCTATTTTTATTTTACCTCTTAATCATGTAAAACATCTTGTATTACCTTGTTGTTGAAATTGTGCTATACAAATAAAATTACCTTGCCTTGCCTGTAATTTCATGTAGGCTATAAAAAAGGTTTAATATTTCAATCACATTTACATAAAGTGGCGTTTGTAGTATGTAGATGTGTGCTATTTTATGTGGTTCATTTAAAATTGAATCAATATTAGATTAATCATATAAAATAGCAATTAGTTGACACGAAGGGGAGGATCCTGGCATTGTCTGTTCGCCCCTTCCCCAGTCAGCCAAAATAACGTCAGGTGCTTTTTAAGCTACCTTTTATAAGCTAACTTTTATAACTTTTTGCTATCCGTGCCGTTGATTAGTGGATCTTTTTTAAAATGGAGCTAACAGGTTAGCTGAGGTTCAGGAGCAAGGCCACGCCTCAAACCCGCTTCATAAATCCTAATCAGCCTTAACTCGATTCACCCGGTACCACACGTCTGCTCTACATCTCTAATCCCACCAGGATACAAATATAAACTCTGCCTGCCCTTCATCCCTCGTCTCTCGTTCATTTTCACGCGATCAGTTCGGACTTCCGCGTGTGCTCGCTTACCTCGCTCGACGTTTTGCTTCGTTGTTCCCGGCATGGGCGTTCTCACGCTCGGCGTCGATCCGTCTGAGGAGTTGCTCGGCGGTCGTCCTGCATCTCCCGGGCCATCTCCCCGGCTTTTCGTCCGCCAACTCTCCCACCGTGTCGGGCTCTTTTCGAGCCAGCGGGACTTCAGTCTGCCCCCATCCCGTACTTCGTTCTAGAGCCTCCCCTCGAGCTCGGCGCTCCCCGATCGCCGCTTCGGGCCTCCCTGACATGTCCGGCTGGACACTAGCACGGCTCCAGCGCGCGCTCCGGGAAAGGGGTTTTCCCTTCAACCGCTCAGGGCCTTTAAGCGAAACCTCTTTCGTGCTCAAAACGGCTCCAGAACAACACGGCCGATATCGATGAAGAGCGTTTTGCTGGTATGTACGGCTTTTATTGGTATTAAATTAAACGAAGTACTGTTTTAACGGGTAGTAAGGGAGACGTCGCACTGTAGTGCTTAGCATTAATACTTAAATGAGCATTGTTACTAGCCTCGTGAAACTGACTGACTAACGTTAACACTGTCACGCCTGTGTGAAGATGCTTAAAACATGTCGTTAGCAAATGTTCAGCAACAATCACAGACATTAGGTAGGCCTATTCATATCGGCTCGTGTAATGCAGAATATTGAACTAATCTTACTAAAACTGCCGTGGAGATAGTACAGGGATGCAAACAGCGCGCTTTTCGGCGCCTCGTTTTTCACGTCAGTTTGGGGTGACTTGGGTCTGAGAGGGTCTGATTATAATTTCACAACGTCTTCTGAAGCCATTCCGTAGCTTAATGTGAGGGAAAGAAGTCTATTTACATCATTAAATTTAAGTTTACGGAAACTCGTTTTCCCTCCTCTTCGGCCGTCAATCATTCTCCATTCAGTATTCAAACAGCACGCGCGCCTCGTCCGGTTACAGCAGGATACACGGTAAAACTCCGTCCACTATGATATTATGTTATATTATATTATAATATGCTTTGAGCACATCATTCTGCACCCACGATGCGCATACGCGCTTTGTGCGCTCTGTTTTTTGAAGTGTTTTATATACTCTGTATATCGACCCCCCCCCCAAAATAATACCTTGCCACCCCCGTTTTTTTAAAGCCTAGCTCCGCCACAGCCCCCCTTCATTCAGTCTTCCGGCGCTTCTCCAGCGTCCGTCGGAAGGGTTCCTACTACTTTGCGGTCCAGCTCACATTCGGCTGCAGGAGTAGTCCCAGGATTTCCAGTTCTCTTTCCGAGACCCCGTGATGGGTACGGTTTAATACTTAACACCTGCCTCACGTCCTTCACTCCCCCTCGGATGACTTCTTGGTCATCACCTCCACTTCTTCTCCACCTCGTTGAGGGCTTTGTGCCCTCACTGAGGCTGCTTCCGACATCGGTGTCCCTCTTCCCGATGAGAAGACGGTGGGCCCCCTTACTACTTTCGAGTTCCTGGGCATCACCCTCGACTCATCCTCCATCCAGGTTTCGCTGCTGTTTGGAGGTCCACCGTATCTCCCCGATCCGCTCTAACTTCTTCCTCACAAATACGCGCTAAGAAACAGCTCCTATTGCTCTCGGGTCATCTTACCTACGCCGTCCGCATCATTCCCCAGGGTCGGTCGTTCGTGTCCCTTCCGTCCGCTGCCGCTAGCGTGCCATGCCTCCACTATCAGCTCGCCCTCACCGAGCCCTGTCGTACAGAGATGCGGCTCTGGCACGATTTCCTCTCTTCCTGGAACAGCTGGTCCCCGGAGTTTGATTCCCTTCAGCCCCAGTCCACCCTCCCTACCTCTGCTCCCCACGAGCTTTACCCCATCGTAATAGCAAGCCTACTTTTGGGGACACGACCTGTCGCAGAAATCGATCCTCATTCACTCCGATAAAGAAGCTGTTGTAGAAGTTATTAACAAAGAAATTCAGATCCTTAGCTCCTACTGCAGACCTCAACCTGACTACAGTCCCACAGTTTTCAGCCACCATCTTCATCTGACGCCGCAGCTCTACAACCTCACCATCTTGCAGAACTTCATCAACAGCCTCTCACCCGGTACCCGCTCTGTTTACCTGTCCGGCTGGAACGCCTTCAAGGCCTTTCACGTAATGTATGGTCTCTTTCCCTTTTACTCCTTTGTTTATCTGCCAGTTCATCTCTCACTCGCATTCAATCCAAAAAATCCACATATCCACCATTAAATCTTATCTATTAGGAATCAGCTTCTTCATCAAGCTGGCAACAGGTAACCCCTGTCCAGCTCTCGACCATAGCCACATTCTGATGTTTTTCTGAAAGGTCTTAAAAAGCTAGAACCTTCCGCCGCTCATCGCTTACCACTCACCTCCGACCTCCTCACCTGTTGCATTCTCACGCTTCGTTCCGGTTACCTATCCCCCTTCATCGACCTAACTCTTCAGTCCATGCTCTTGCTCGCTTATTTCAGTTTCCCGATTTGTTCTGAGTTGGCCCCTTCCTCTTCTAGACATGATCCTTCCATTCACCCATGTCTCTCAGACATTTCAATCCTTAGTCAGGACACCCTCATTTACACCCTACGTAGAAGTAAAACAGACCAGCTCGGCACCTCCGTCCGAATTCACTTATTCCGCCTCAGTTCCAGCCTCAGCCCCTAGGAACCCATCACCTGCTACATTCAGCCTCTATCATCTGCTAACGCCTCTCCATTCGACCCACTTCTCATTACCGAATCAGGTAGCCCCGCTACCCGGTTCTGGTTCATTAATCACTCCCACCAGATTACTCGCCGGTCCGGTATCTCCCCTGATTTTTACTCCGGCCATTCAATCTGCAGGGGTACAGCTACCTCAGCCGCCAGGTCAGGGATATCAGACGACATCATCCAAATCTTAGGTCGGTTGTCCTCTTCAGCATACCGAACCTACATTCGTAATCTACACAATCTGCGACGCGCTCATTCTCTTCTCTGCTAATCTCTCCGACAAGACCTTTTGGGGGTCCTGAGCAGGCTCGGAAAGACGATTTCCCAAAGACTGCACCCCCACACTGAGTCTTCCTCCGGGTCTCCGGCGTTGCCTCTCCCCAGACCATTCAATTCAACATGCCTTCAATAAACTGTTAAATTCTGAACCTGTAGCGTGGTCCTTGCTAGTGAAATGGAGCTAACAGGTTAGCTGAGGTTCAGGAGCAAGGCCACGCCTCAAACCCGCTTCATAAATCCTAATCAGCCTTAACTCAATTCACCCGGTACCACACGTCTGCTCTACATCTCTAATCCCACCAGGATACACATATAAACTCTGCCTGCCCTTCATCCCTCGTCTCTCGTTTGTTTTCACCCCTCCCTTCCCCTCCCTCTAGGTCCAGGGTCCTGCCGACTCGCCTCTTCTTTTCAGGGTCCTGCCGACTCGCCTCTTCTTTTCAGGGTTCCCGCCGACTCGCCTCTTCTTTTCAGGGTTCCCGCCGACTCGCCTCTTCTTTTCAGGGTTCCCGCCGACTCGCCTCTTCTTTTCAGGGTCCCCGACGACTCCCCTCTCCTTTCCTTCGCAGGGTCCCGCCGACTCCCCTCTCCTTTCCTTCGCAGGGTCCTGCCGACCCTCTCCTTTCCTTCGCAGGGTCCTGCCGACCCTCTCCTTTCCTTCGCAAGGTCCTGCCGACCCTCGCCTTTCCTTCGCAGGGTCCTGCCGACCCTCGCCTTTCCTTCGCTGGGTCCTGCCGACCCTCGCCTTTCCTTCGCTGGGTCCTGCCGACCCTCGCCTTTCCTTCGCTGGGTCCTGCCGACCCTCGCCTTTCCTTCGCTGGGTCCTGCCGACCCTCGCCTTTAACCCTCCCCTTTTTTCGCAGCATCAATCGGGCACAGCCTCCCTGTTCTGCGCTCCAGTTTACTCCTGTACCACCTCTTCTAACGTCTCTCTCTTTTAGGTTCCGTCTGGGGGGGTCCTGAGCAGGCTCGGAAAGATGATTTCCCGAAGACTGCACCCCCACACTGAGTCTTCCTCCGGGTCTCCGGCGTTGCCTCTCCCCAGACCATTCAATTCAACATGCCTTCAATAAACTGTTAAATTCTGAACCTGTAGCGTGGTCCTTGCTAGTGAATAACTTTTTAAATTTCTGAATAGTATCAGGTGGCTTTCGAGTCCTGCGGTGGCCTACCGGTTGCTGCTAGCACAACTCCTACTCGGAGACTCCCTTGAAACTGGTCATCGTCGCTTCTACTTCAGCTGGAAAAATGGACATAAGACATCTTGGACTCAGCTTATCCCTGCCTTTATGAAGTACATCTGGGAAGTCTGAAACCATCCATCGCCGCCGCCGCAGAGCTGGAAGCCCTTGTGGCTAGCACCCTGGCTACTTGTAGCCCATTTCTTTGACGCTGTTGCTGGCACCACCACTATGTTGAGTTACACCGTCAACCAGCTGATGAATCTCAACAGTTTCTTCACTCCACCATGCACTGCAGTGATTAAGCAACTTGGGCTTATTTGCTGTCCGCTCTACATCCATAGAAGTTCCCACAGAAAGTTTGTCCGCTCACAGACAAGTTCCAACATCCCGGCTTTCTGGTCAGTAACGCGAACTGTCTCTCCACGCATACGTCATCAGAGAGCTGTTTCCTATCGAACAAGTAGTCTGGGCGTTTCCATGGTGACATCTCTCAGCGAGCCAAATGGGAAACGCAGAGTGGACTTCAGTCTGCTAAGGCCAGTGCAAAGATATTTTGCATCATCAAGTAGCAAAATTTAACTCTTAAATGCACAGTCTATTACAAACAAATCCTGTTTTATTCATGACCATATCCTGGATAAACATTTGGATTATATGTGCATCACAGAGACCTGGCACCCACTGTTAGGTAAAATAATAATGTTGTATTATTATTTTCTTAGGGTGTCTTTCTAATGTACTTTTTAAATGTCATTTTGGTTTCAGTCACATGCTCATTTGCATGACATCCTGTTCTTTTAATATGTTAATGAAGTGTGACTAAATAAAGAGAGACTGCAGAGGGGATGCTCTTGTAGACCAGAGACTATGACACTGGGAGGCTGAGAACAGACAGACACGGTTGGCTCATTCCTTATAGTATTTTCCTGGTCTCCCTCTGCAGAACTGATTATCCACATCTACCTCTGCAGAGCTTATTGACTCCATATTCTCTCCGACCCTTGTGTGTGATTCTTTGTAGGTCAACCACTTTTTAACCTAACACCCAACAAATACTTTTCTCTCCCTAAATGAGAGCTGTCCACAGGGATACAGGTATCTCAAGAAAGCTCGCAGCACAGGATGTGGTGGCAGCTTGTCAGTTTTCTATTGCAGCGATCTGGAGCTATCTGTGCAACCATTACCTGAACTGTATTCATTTGAATGCCTCGCAATCAAGTCTAAACCCCCTTCCCCTGTGTTGTTCCTCCTCATTTACCGACCTCCGAAACCAAATTCCTCTTTTATCACTGAGATGTCAGATCTTTTCCCAACTTTCTGCACATCCTCTGCTGATGTTATAATTTTAGGTGATCTGAACATCTATGTTGATACCCCCTCCTCCCCTTTTGCAGCTGAATTTCTTCAGCTACTGGACTGTTTTAATTTAACACAACTTGTTGATGTCCCCACGCACACTAGGGGGCACACCTTGGACCTGGTCATTAAAAGTTCAGCTCATCTTACCAACTTGCAGGTGTATGAGCTAGGTGCCTATGATCACAAGGCTATTTCTATGGAATTGCAATCTCCATCCAGACTTTCCAAGCCTAAGCGGAACATCTGTTTCAGAAATCTAAAAAACATAAATCCTGAACTCTTGGCAGCAGATATTCAACATATTTCCACACATTTCTCATTAGCTGATGAAGCACTGGACTATTACAACAGCCATCTGAGCTGCCTCCGGGACCTTCATGCCCCGGTTAAAACCAGAACAGTCACATTCCCCCACTCAGCTCCCTGGTTTACAGATGGGCTTCGTAAGATGAAGACAGCAGGGCGAGTCCTTGTGCGGTGCTTCAGGCCTTACTGTCCACAAACAAATGTATTGAGAACGTTTTTACCTCCCGTTGGCAGTATGTTAAATATTTCCGGGTCAAAACGGGCCTTTTTGACACTCTATGTAAATATTCATGTTATACATAATTTAAAAAAGGGACTGGATGAGGTTCTGGAGTTTTTCCGAATGATCGCTCTGTTCTAGATCTGTGGTCAGAACATTTGTTTTTACTCTCCTAGATTAGGTGCGGTTGAGCCAGTCACGATCATACTGTGTATGTGAGTGAGCCATCTTTCTTCATTGTCGCTCAGCGGGAGCTTTGGTTAAGTCACGCTTAAGATTCAAGATTGAAGATTATGTAGCAGAAGATGAGGCTGGTTTGGAGAAATCAGTGGTGCTCTCTGGTGGGACAAACTGTCTTCTGAACGCATCTTAGTGATGTGGCAGCCGATTGAGTCAGCCCTGGATGATGCAGTGGACGGTGCCAAGAAGCTGCCCTAAGCCCCGATATTCAACCAGAAAAGACCAGGCAGAGGTCTCAGCTGGAACACTCCATCCACATCCCTGATCTTTATGAAGCTGTTCCAGGAAAACTGCCTGTTCTAATAAAGCTTAAAGAATGGTCCAGGAAGAGTTAATCCTGCATTAATAACTACAAATAACTACACAGTAATTTATCCTAATGTCAATTTTTGTTATTTATTTTTCAATAGTCATTTTAAATAGTTCAAAGTAAGCTTTATGTTCATATCTTTAAAAAATTGTAATAATAATGTAACTGTTAATGAAATTACCTGATGATATTTACTATTTGTTTGAATCAATTTATTTATAACAACCATAGAACAACTAAATAACCAATGTGACAAAAACATAAATTGACAGAAAACAGTCTATCTATCTGGTCCCTCCTCTCCTCTCCTCTCCTCTCCTCTCCTCTCCTCTCCTCTCCTCTCCTCTCCTCTCCTCTCCTCTCCTCTCCTCTCCTCTCCTCTCCTCTCCTCTGCCTCCCATTGCTGCTTTATGTCCTAAACAAGAAATCAAAAAACTGTTTACAAAAAGAGCAACAAAAACTTTTAGGAAATTTTATATTAATTAACACGATCAGTAATAAATTATGTATTAAAGCACTGCTGCACATACAGTTCATTTTCATAAATAAATAAAAATCTCATTTGAGATTGCAGGTTCTGTAGTTTTTGAGGCTTAATAAGACTCCTCTAAGCATAAAGTGTGTAACTGGATTTATTATTTTACCTCCATGCCACCGTGGGCCAATTTTGCAACAGTAAAGAGGTAATAATTTGTCCTAAAAAGAGTCGTCTTTTTGCTTTATTTGCAAAAATCGAAATTAGCTGTATATAAGCGGGGCAATACATGGAGAATCATTAGACCAACATACGAGCAATGATTTACAAAATAATTTTAAAATAAATGTCTATAGGCATACTAACAACAAAAGCCAAACAAGACAACCACTTAAAGTTTTTAATGTACTTACTTTTAAAACTGTACTCCTTTCCTGCTTCGGCCGCCATTGTTGCTGGAACAAAAATCTCCAGTTCTGCCCGCAAGCCTGCCCACAGCCTGTGTCTTCTTTTACCACATCCAAAACGCCTGATTAGTAACCTATTGCACCCTCTGGTGGTGTTCTTGGGCCAATACATTTGCATGAGGCATCGTAATCTGTCATGGGCGGGTCCGAAGCGTGAATGGGCGAGCCCGGCCCACCCAGGCTCGCCCATGGCGCCGTGCCTGCTCATCCCCCTCGGCCAAATCATTAGCCGTCACAAAATGTCATTCCACTGCTATGCTGATGACATACAGCTTTATGTAAATGCTACAGCTGCAACCCCATCCTCACAGTCATGTCTATCAAAACTCACACTCTGTCTGGAGGAGACAAAAACATGGATGGAGTACAACTTCTTCCAACGAAACATCTCCAAAACTGAAGCCATACTGATTGGCACTTCTCATCAGATCAAATCTTCCTCCGCAACCAGCATAACTTTTTCTGGTACCAATATCCCCCTTTCATCAATAGTCACTACTCTTGGTGTAAAAATGGACTCCAGACTTACATATGAAGCCCATATAAATCGACTTTGCAAGACATCCTTCTACCACCTCCATAACATCTCCAAACTCTGTTCCATTCTCTCTCTCTAAGATGCTAGAAAAGCTGGTTAGTGCCTTTATCTCCTCTAGACTGGATTACTGTAACGTACTTCTCATCAGGATCCCTGGCAAGAGTTTGCAAAAGCTTCAATACATCCAAAACTCTGCAGCTAGGATCCTGATGAGAGTGTGGAAATATGAGCACATTACTCCCATTCTCAACTTACTCCACTGGCTTCCCGTCTCCACCAGGATTGAGTACAAGGTTTTCCTCCTCACTCACCAATGCATTCATGGACACGCCCCTTCCTATCTCAAAGAATTAATCAATCCACAAAAATCGATACGTTCCCTCCGCTCTACTCATTTCAACCTTCTCCACATACCC
This sequence comes from Valencia hispanica, assembly GCA_963556495.2. NCBI lineage: Eukaryota > Metazoa > Chordata > Actinopteri > Cyprinodontiformes > Valenciidae > Valencia > Valencia hispanica. Next base: position 679,818 of record OY747701.1, on the reverse strand, counting down.
AGATCCAGACTGAGGACTATGGGAGATATGGCTTTATTGTGCCGCTGCCCCACGTCTGTGGAATGCCCTCCCTGACACCTTGAGGGCACCACAATCCACTAACTGTTTTAAAAAAGGTCTTAAGACATTTATTTTTAGCAAAACTTTCGGTTCTCTTTAGACGTTATATATATATTTTTTTCTCTTTTAGATTGTCTTTTCCTTAAGTTGCTCATCTTAATATGCTTCTTATGGAGCCACTTCTTGGTTACTTTGGGTGTGTGCTTCGGGTCATCGTCATGTTGGAAGACCCAGCCACGATCCATCTTCAATGCTCTTACTGAGAGAAGGAGGTTGATGCTCAAAATCTCACAATACATGGCCCCATTCATCCTCTCCTTAATACAATGCAGTCGTCCTGTCCCCTTTGCAGAAAAGCACCCCCAAAGCATGATGTTTCCACCCCCATGCTTCAAAGTAGGGATAGTGTTCTTGGGATGCAACTCATCCTTCTTTTTCCTCCAGACACGGCGAGTGAAGTTTAGACCAAAAAGTTCTTTTTTGGTCTAATCTGACCACATGACTTTCTCCAATGCCTCATCTGGATCATCCAGATGGTCATTGACAAACTTCTGACAGACCTGGACATGTGATGACTTGAGCAGGGGAACCTTCTTTGCAATGCATGATTTTAAACCATGATGGCGTATAGTTCTAGTGACAGTAACCTTTGAAACTGTGGTCCCAGCTCTCTTCATGTCATTGACCAGCTCCTCTCATGTAGTTCTGAGCTGATTCCTCGCCTTTCTCATAATCAGTAATACTCCACCAGGTGAGATCTTGCATGGAGCCCCAGTCTGAGGGAGACTGACAGTCATCTTTAGCCTCTTCCATTTTCTAGCAATTGCTCCAACAGTTGATCTATTTTCACCAAGCTGCTTGGCAATTGCCCTGTGTCTCTGCTGTCTTTTGATAGCTCTTTAGTCTTTTCCATGGTAGTAGTTGGAGTCTGACTGACTGTGGGGTGGACAGGTGTCTTTTTCTCTCGGCCCAATGTCCATTTTTACTGTTGCTTTTTACTGTGTGTGTGCATGGGAGTTGGGTTGGGGGGAGGGGGGTATAATTGTGACCATGTTTTTAAATCTGTGTAAATTTATGATGCAATTTCTTGTATGAAAAGTGCTTTATAAATAAAGTTTGATTTGAATTGATTTAACGAGCTCAGGCAGGTGCTACTAATTTAAGTCAATAAGTGGAGTAGAGGTGGACTTTTAAAAGGCAGAGTAACAGGTCTTTGGGAGACATAATTCTTGCTGATTGCCAGGTGTCCAAATACTTATGTGCGGGAATAAAATACAAATAAATTATTTAAAAATCAGACAATGTAATTTCCTGAATTAAAAAAAATGCTGTCTCTCACAGTGGAAATGTAACTACAACGTGAATTTCAGACATATCCATAATTTCTAAGTGGGAGAACTTGCAAAATCGCAGGGTGTTCAAATACTTATGTTCCTCACTGTAGATGCAAATTTCTGATTAGGTGTGCCTGAATCCTTGGAGCCTATCTGTCGATATAATACCAGCATTTGGCAGCTCTCATTAGCATTAGTGGCTATATGGTTGGTCTTCAAAGTTTTAGCTGTTTCTCAGAAGCCTATCCAGTGAACTGAGGTTACCTTCCCAGCATCATACATGCTGTTTTTCTCTCCAGATTGTTGGGCTCCTTTTTTCACAAATGAACTGAACAGACTGTTGGACGGCAGGAAGCCATTTTCCCAGATGGACTGAGCAGACCACATTTCCCAGCAATCCTAGCAGTGGCCCCCAACACACTCCTATTGGTCCGTGACCACCCATGGTGACATCAACTATGACATCACGGCCAAAGGGCTATAAGAAGGTGGTGGTGGCCATTTCAAATTGTTCTCAGCAGAACTTCTGCTACACAGAGGGCGTCTCACCGGTGAAAATTCTCTTGTGTTCTGACCTGCTGGACCGGGGAGAACTCTCATTTCAAAGCTTCGAAGTCCCCCTTTTGCTGTTTGTGTATCTAGCTGGGTTTTATCAGGACTATTCCAAGACAATTCGATACAACGTCAACCTACAAGCCGTCCAGCCTGCAGTTAATTGTGTTTAATTTTCACATATTGTTTTCTAAAATCTGTAGTAGGTATTTACATGCTTTAGAATAGAGGGAAATTATTGACAAAATGTTTTGGCTTTAAGGTTAATCTATTTGCTTAATAAATTCCCCTTAGGTTAAAGAGAAGTGGTCAGTGTTTAAATGGTGTATGTGTACAATTATTGTCCACGGCGTGTGAATTTATACTTTCAAGAAGAGACTGGATGTCTGGTCTTTTAATACAAAAGTGGTGCCCTGAATGTTAATAGATTAAACTTAAACCTCATCAATAATTATATTAATATTAAATTATTGATCATAATCATTGATGGTTATGTAAGCCAGACGAAAAATTGCTCACTCTGTGTCACAACAAGATTATACTCTGCACATACAGTAACTGTTGAAGGATTCCTTCTTCTATACTGTGGTCTGTGCTGCTGTTGACTAAACACTTCCTCTTTAAAAAGAGAACTACACACAACCCAAAGAGCTCATGGAGAATCGTGTGGTTAGTTTAGGTTCAATTCAATTCAACTCAGTTTATTTATACAGCACCGATTCACAACAGATGTCATCTCAAGGCACTTAACAAGAAGTCATTTCAATACATTTATACAAACATTCCAATCAGTTAAAAAGTTTCCTATTTAAGGAATCCCAGCAGATTGCGTCAGTCATTGGCGTGAGGTTGGCGCCCCTTGATGCAGACTTTCCAACCACAACAATCCTTCAGCAATCCCTCATACTGAGTTAGCATGTAGCGACGGTGGAGAGGAAAAACTCCCCTTTAACAGGAAGAAACCTCCAACAGAACCAGAACCAGAACCTTAAATAAAGGGGCATTAAATACATCACGGACTACAACACCAAGGATGTACAATGCCCAAGAGACCCCTCCTTGCCAGATGCACTCAACCATTTCTATGCCCGCTTTGAGTTCCCTGATGTCTCCCCCAGCACCAAACTTATACCACCACCTGGTGACACGCCCATCAGTGTGACCACAGCAGATGTAAGGAAGACCCTTCAATGTATCAACCCTCACAAAGCAGCAGGGCCCGACAACATCCCAGGGCGGGTACTGAGGGACTGTGCACACCAGCTGGCTGAGGTGCTGGCAGACATCTTTAATTTCAATTCAATTTCAATTCAGTTTATTTATATAGCGCCAATTCACAACAGATGTCATCTCAAGGCACTTAACAAGAAGTCATTTCAATACATTTATACAAACATTCCAATTATTTAAAAAGTTTCCTATTTAAGGAATCCCAGCAGATTGCGTCAGTCATTGGAGTGAGGTTGGGCCCCGTTGATGCAGACTTTCCAACCACAGCAATCCTTCAGCAATCCCTCATACTGAGCAAGCATGTAGCGACGGTGGAGAGGAAAAACTCCCCTTTAACAGGAAGAAACCTCCAACAGAACCAGGCTCAGTAGGAGCGGCCATCTGCCACGACCGTCTGGGGGTTTGAGAAGACAGAGCAAAAACACAGAAGGAACAGATGATCTGATATAAGAGAACTTTCTATGTTACAGAAAGTAAAAAGTTAATAACAGGACACAGTGGATGTTCCTGGGAGGATCATCCCAGTCGATGCCCCCCGTCCAACAGGGCATTGGAGCCAAGCAGGATACCAGACCAGGTATATCTTCTATGGAGAGAAAAACACCTTTAACACCTCACTGTCACTGTCATCTGTCCCCACCTTAAAGACTGCCAAGATTGTCCCCTTCCCCAAGTGCCCCACAGTGACAAGCCTGAATGACTATCGGCCCATAGGTTTAACCCCAGTAGTCATGAAGTGCTTCGAGAGGTTGGTCATGACCCACATCAAAGACGCCATCGATATCACTGTGGACCCTCACCAGTATGCCTACAGGAAAAATCGCTGCACTGACGACGCCATTTCATCGGTGGTCCACACAGCCCTGACCCATCTGGAGAGCAGAAACTCCTATGTCCGTCTGCTCTTTCTGGATTTTACTCAGCCTTTAACACCATCATCCCACAGACGCTGGTGCAGAAGCTCTCCTCCCTCGGACTGAGTCCCACGCTGGGGAACTGGGTCCTGGACTTCCTGACCAATAGACCTAAGACTGTTAAGATCCACAACACCATCTCCTCCTCCATCACCCTCAGGACTATGGAGGACTACGGGGGTCATTGGAAAAGCAATACAGCATTTTGACGAGGAGCGCTCAATTGTGAATTAAAAATATAGATTGCTAGATATAATTTCAAATTCAACAATTAATCCATACAAAAAAAGACAAATTTGAAAAGCATTTTGTAATTACACATTTTAAATTGAAATACTAAAGAGGAATTGCAAATTGTATTTATTATTTGATTATTAAATACTGTGATTTAAAAATGTTTTTCAAATCCTATTTCAAAATGGAGAATTAAATAACACAATTAATAAATGAGATTTTAAATATCTTTCCTTTTCATACATTTTAAAAAGTTATTCCCTTTTCTACATCCGTTTTCTCTTTCCAGCTCTCATTTTCAAATCCTTTTTGCAATTGCATTTTCTAAATGGTTTACCCTCTCCTTTTAGCATTCGAGTGACCCTCCTGGTCCCTGAGCACACTGAAAACCAAGTTCAACCAATCACAGCTGCTCCTCGAACATAACCAGCTCTCTCATTGGTTAGACAGCCATATTTGGGTGGACCTTGCCGAGCTGCACATCTCTTGTCTAACCAATGAGAAGGCTGGTTACGTTCGAGGAGCAGCTGTGAGGAGCAGCAATTCAATTCAATTCAATTCAATTCAATTCAGTTTATTTATATAGCGCCAATTCACAACAGATGTCATCTCAAGGCACTTAACAAGAAGTCATTTCAATACATTTATACAAACATTCCAATCAGTTAAAAAGTTTCCTATTTAAGGAATCCCAGCAGATTGCGTCAGTCATTGGCGTGAGGTTGGCGCCCCTTGATGCAGACTTTCCAACCACAACAATCCTTCAGCAATCCCTCATACTGAGTTAGCATGTAGCGACGGTGGAGAGGAAAAACTCCCCTTTAACAGGAAGAAACCTCCAACAGAACCAGAACCAGAACCTTAAATAAAGGGGCATTAAATACATCACGGACTACAACACCAAGGATGTACAATGCCCAAGAGACCCCTCCTTGCCAGATGCACTCAACCATTTCTATGCCCGCTTTGAGTTCCCTGATGTCTCCCCCAGCACCAAACTTATACCACCACCTGGTGACACGCCCATCAGTGTGACCACAGCAGATGTAAGGAAGACCCTTCAATGTATCAACCCTCACAAAGCAGCAGGGCCCGACAACATCCCAGGGCGGGTACTGAGGGACTGTGCACACCAGCTGGCTGAGGTGCTGGCAGACATCTTTAATTTCAATTCAATTTCAATTCAGTTTATTTATATAGCGCCAATTCACAACAGATGTCATCTCAAGGCACTTAACAAGAAGTCATTTCAATACATTTATACAAACATTCCAATTATTTAAAAAGTTTCCTATTTAAGGAATCCCAGCAGATTGCGTCAGTCATTGGAGTGAGGTTGGGCCCCGTTGATGCAGACTTTCCAACCACAGCAATCCTTCAGCAATCCCTCATACTGAGCAAGCATGTAGCGACGGTGGAGGGGAAAAACTCCCCTTTAACAGGAAGAAACCTCCAACAGAACCAGGCTCAGTAGGAGCGGCCATCTGCCACGACCGTCTGGGGGTTTGAGAAGACAGAGCAGAGACACAGAAGGAACAGAAGATCTGATATAAGAGAACTTTCTATGTTACAGAAAGTAAAAAGTTGATAACAGGACACAGTGGATGTTCAGTTACTGGGAGCATCATCCCAGTCAATGCCCCCCGTCCAACAGGGCATTGCAGCCAAGCAGGATACCAGACCAGGTATATCTTCTATGGAGAGAAAAACACTGAGAGAACACAAAGTTAACAGTCGAAATAACAGAATGTTCTGTAATACAACTGGAGAGTCGTAGGAGAAAAGAGTGAAGAAAATTGGTAAGTCTGTCCTCCAGCAGTCTAAGCCTATAGTAGCATAACTACAGAGATAGCTCAGGATGACCTTAGCCACTCTAACTATAAGCTTTATCAAAAAGGAAAGTTGTAAGCCTGGCCTTAAAAGTAAACAGAGGGTCTGCCTCACGGACTAAAGCTGGGAGCTGGTTCCACTGGAGAGGAACCTTATAACTAAAAGATCTGCCTCCCATTCTACTTTTAGAAATCCTAGGAACTACAAGTAAACCTGCAGTCTGAGAGCAAAGTGCTCTGTTAGGAACATAAGTAACAATTAGATATCTGATGTATGATGGAGCTTGATTATTAAGGGCTTTGTATGTAAGAAGAAGGATTTTAAATTCTATTCTGGATTTAACAGGGAGCCAATGAAAGGAAGCTAAAACAGGAGAAATGTGATCTCTCTTTTTAATATTCATCAGAACTCTTGCTGCCGCATTTTGAATCAACTGAAGGCTTTTAATGGCATTTTGTTGACTTCCTGATAGTAAAGAATTACAGTAGTCCAGCCTTGAGGTAACAAATGCATGGACTAGTTTCTCAGCATCACTCCTGGACAGGATGTTTCTAATTTTAGCAATATTCCGGAGGTGAAAGAAAGAAATCCTAGAAACCTGTTTAATATGGGATTTAAATGTCAAGTCTCGGTCAAAAATAACGCAGAGGTTCTTTCTGTTATTACTGGGGGCCAATTTAATGCCATCCAGATGAAGTGATTGACTAATCAGTTTCTGTTTAAGAACTTCTGGTCCAAAGACAGCAACTTCTGTTTTGTCAGAATTTAAAAGCAAAAAGTTTAAGGTCATCCATGTTTTTATGTCTTCCAGACATGCCTGTAATCTACCTAACTGACTGGGTTCATCAGGATTTATGGATAAATATAGTTGTGTATCATCTGCATAGCTGTGGAAATTTATCCCATGCTGTCTAATGATTCTACCAATTGGGAGCATATATATGGTGAACAGAATTGGTCCAAGCACAGAACCCTGTGGAACTCCACAAGTAACCCTTGAGAGTGAAGATTTATCATTTAGATGAACTGGAATCTATCAGACAAATATGATTTAAACCAGCCTAGTGCTGTTCCATTGATCCCTGCAACATGTTCAAGCCTTTCTAAGAGAATATTATGATCGACTGTGTCAAAAGCAGCACTGAGATCTAACAAAACCAGAACAGACACCAGTCCATTATCTGAGGCCATGAGAATATCATTAACCTTCACCAGTGCTGTTTCAGTGCTATGATGAGCTCTAAAACCTGACTGAAACTCTTCAAACAGCTCGGTACTGTTTAAATGCTCACAGACTTGATTTTCTTAAATCATTCATCAGCATGGGATACATTTTCACAGCCATGCCCATGATACACAACCATATCTATCCATAAATCCTGATGAATCCAGTCAGTTAGGTAGATAACAGGCATGTCTGGAAGACATAAAAACCTGGATGACTCTAAACTTTTTTCTCTTAAATTCTGACAAGATAGAAGTTGCCGTCTTTGGACCAGAAGCTCTAAAAAAAGAAACTGCTTAGTCAATCTCGATGGCATTAAATTGGCCTCCAGTAATAACATAAAGAACCTCGGCGTTATTTTTGACCAAGACATGACATTCATATCCCATATTAAACAATTTATGTTTAAATTAATGTAGAAATTCGGCTTTGGCGATTCTTTTATTCAGTGGGTAAAATTGCTTTACACATTTCCTCAAGCAGTTGTAATCACAAACGGGATAACTTCTAGCCAAATTATGTTGGAATGTGGAACAAAACAGGGATCACCCTTGTCCCCATTATTGTTCGCAATAGTTATTGAGCCACTAGCTGAAGCAATCAGATCCAATCCTAATATTAATGGCATCTGCAGTGGAAATTTAAAACACATAATCTCCTTATATGCTGATGATGTCTTACTTTTTTTACAGAACCCTAAACAGTCTGTTCCACATGTAATAGATGTTATTAACACATTTAGTGAGTTCTCAGGATATAAAATTAATATGAGTAAATCCTCAGTATTACCACTAGGTGACAGTCGAAATTTTAATTCTGATATGACTCTAAATCAGTTCAACGTCTGCCATAATGGGTTTAAATACCTGGGCATAAATATTCTATATAAATTAGAAGACCTTGTTAAAATAAATCTAACTCCAACTGTTAAACAGGTAAAATTAGACTTTCTTAAATGGACAACTTTACCTTTTCTTTACTTGGACGAAATGTGACCATAGAAATTAATATACTTCCACGTATCTTATACTTAATGCAAATGATTCCAAATGTAATATCTCAAAATGTATTTAAAGATTTAAATACAGCAATTAAAAAGTTCATTTGGAATAATCGATGTCCCAAGAATTACAATTGTCAGTTGAAAGTGGAGGGCTTGCAGCACTGAATTTCCAGTATTATCATTGGGCAGTACAACTCAAGAACATCTCAGAGTGGCGCTTCTTCAACAGCACAATATCCTCAGAATGTTAACAGGTCTGATTTACATGAGACTATTAGATACAGGTTATGAGATGTTGATCGCTTCGCGTTAACTCTTGTATTTATTACATGATGCACGACACACAAACTGAAACTTGGCCCGACTCCCCAAAATTGTTGTATGACTGCAAAATCGGCTTAAAATGGGCAAACAAATCGCACCGTGTTTGCCCACCTATATATCCCCTGGGGAATGCGTGCATTGACCACGTCATCCATGCATACATGCGTGGAACAGGTAATGCTGCATATTTAGAACACCTTGCATTATAGAGATACGAGTTAATCTGTCACCTCTTGATACTGTTCCAGTTTTGAATGGATTCACAAGGTTTGAATCATGCCTTGAATGTCTACTATTGCGAGTTTTTATTAAACCTTGTAACATCACATTCTGTGAGGAACGCTGCAGCAGCTGCACAAAAAATAAATAAAACATGGCTGTATGAGACAGTGGAATAGAGTGATTTAGGTACCAGTCAGTTCAGATACTGATTATACAGAGATTGTGCTGCGAACACAAGTAGATGTCAAAGCTGTACTGGTAAGAAATTCCGCATCACATTTTAAAATATAGTGGGGAGAAAATGGCCAATTATAAATATTGCCTGCGACATGTCCCCTGGGTTCATGGCTTTAATGACGCCTATGGATGGTTATATCACAGCATTTTCATGAGTTTGATTGGCCTAGTCAAAGTCCAGACCTAAATCTAAATTTTAATCTCTAAGCTTGAGTCATTTGGCAAGAAGACTGGACAAACATTTCAGTACTTACATTTACAAAGCTGGTAGAGAATTTACCCCAAAACATTCATCCATCCATCCATTTTCTGTACCCATCCATCTTATGCAGGGTTGCGGGGGTGCTGGTGCCTATCTCCAGCAGTCACAGGGCAAGAGGTGGGGTTACACCTTGGATAGGTCGCCACTCCATCACAGAACCCAAAACATATGGTTCTACAAAGCATATAAATGCACAACACAGTCTCCAAGCAGTGCATTGTTTTTCTTCCACTTCACAATTAGCTGGTCTGTTCGTCTGTCACATAAAAGTTCTGTAAATTTGCATTAAAGTATGTAGTTTGTAACGTGACAAAATGTTTAAAAAAAAGGTTCATGTGTGTGAATACCTATGTCCCATTCTCAACTAGTGATTCAGAACAGGTCTGATAAAAAGAATTTATTAACAAAAACATTTAACATAATTCCATACAATAATAATGTTCAGCATCTGTAATTTCTTTTAAATATACAGTTCCAGTAAATGACTAACTCGTGGCTCCTTAGAGTCAAATGGTATAGAACCCAAAAACAATGGGCTGCAAAGTTCCAATGTTTGGAAATGCTCCGCATTCTCTGACAGGTTGTTTTTCTGGATCGACCCACTGAGTTAAACCCTTCACTGTCAGCCGTGTTCCTGGACCTCATTGCTTATTTCAGTATATTTCAGAATCAGCTGTGTCTGCAGCACCTTCAGCTATAATCATCGACACCTCCAGGAACTGACCTGACTGATAGTTTTCATGAAACTTTGTCCAAAATTGATCATGAACAGATTTTAAATTGTAAACAAAATCTTAATATTGGATTATATGTTCAGTGGCAAATTGAGAGAAATGAGCCAAATAAACAAAATAAAGAGAGACATGGTGATGCACTGGACTGGAAGTAGTGAATTGCTTGAATGGAGTTAAAAGAAGCTGTGCCAAGCAAGGCAAGGCAATTTTATTTGTATAACACACTTTCAACAACATGGGATTTCAAGGTGTTTTACATGATTTGGTGATAACGAAAAACATAGAATATAACGTTGGAAATTAAAAGCAGCAATTTAGCATGAAACACACACAACACATGATGCACAATAAAGCATGAAAAACAGCAATAAAGCATGAACACATATGATACACACGACAAGCTAACAGATCCAGTGATGGCTGATAGTAATGATCTCAGAGCTGGGGTCAGCTTCCACCTCCAGACACTGAGCTGTGTAGATCTGAGCAGAAATGTAAAGCAGAGCTGCTCTGGTTCTGTTTACAGATCAGCCAAACAGACATGTGAGAGGATTCATCTGAGCAGATGTTTCTACCCAACAACTATAAAAGGACAAAGGACAGCTTGTGTCCTCATGTCCACTTCATTCTTCATCTGTCCATGAGAAGTACAATAAGGGACAATAAAAAGGCGCTGCTTCACAGTGAGGTGGGGACCTAACATCATTGTATTAGATAATTTAAAAATGTTAGGAGGAAACAAGGGGAAAGCTTTGTAAAACAGAACAAACTGGTTTTCAGCAGAATAGAGCACTAAGGTTAGCCTGGCAATCACAGGACTTCCTGGAAAGAGTGGGAGCTGTGGCTCCCCTGCACATTCATCTTGTGCTGTTTAGGCCCAAATAGGATTCTGAAAACAATCCATTATGTTCCGAGAGTCAGTGTATTCCACCCATCTACCAGCAGCAGGACCATAGCTTAGTTAATGTGCTTGAGCACAACCCAGTCAGGACTTGTCATTTAGGAATGTTCCTATAAAGTATCGACTCCACTGTCTCAGTTTGGAGGAATTCTGCTGGACAGAAATCTGGGGAGAGTAAACAGTGCAGTGGAGCCGGAGTAGATGATCTTATCAAAGAGTCTTTCTGAAGTAAAATCACTTGTCAAAGCAGAGTTAGAATCTCGTCTCCTTTATGGGTGATTCTGCTTCATCAGATGTTCTGTTTAAACCAGATTTTTACATCCACATATTAAAAGACACACAACCTTTTTTATTCCTCCCTGTCAGATATTAAACCAGGCTGAAAGTTTCTACATCAGGTTAGTTCAGATTGCTAAATACCAGAATAATAAGAGAGGTTTCTTTGTAACTTTCAAAAGTTTCCATACATGTTAGTATTATTGGGTAGAATTGTATTTGAAGCAACATGACTCGGGCATCTTTGGTTCTGAGGTCTGTTTGCACCTTTTGGACCAGAACCTGTTCATTTCTAGGACACAGAACGTGTCTCCTTCCTGAGCGGTACGATGATTGAACATTCCCATCATCTCTATACTTGCTTATTATTGTTTAAACAGATGAACCTGCTAGTATCTGGAAATTGATCCGAAGGATGAGCCAACCTTATGGAGGACCACACTTCTCTTCCTGATATCTGAGCTGATTTCCTTTCCGACATGGAAGCAGCATGTTTGAGGTGTTGCCTTATAGTACATCCACAGGTATGGCTCTAATCAACTCAAATATGAAAAAATAACCCATAGGACGCTTAAAAACCCAAGCCATCATGATCTGGGCTTTCCACAATTCTTCATAGACGTAATATTGATGTATGTAACCATCTGAATCAAAAGACTATTTCTCTCATTACTCTGACATAGAGCAAAGAGAACTAATTCTACCCAACCTAAAATAGGAAAAGATTAATGTGATAGTGATTTAATGTCAGACCGTGATGTCATGTGTCTTTTCATAGAGTGTGTTTAAGGATGTATGTGGGGGCCAAAAAGTTGAGCTCCTTTCTGTACTTTTCTTGTACGATGTCTTTCCTGCTCTGAGCTCTCCAGTCAGTCAGGCAGACCCCCCCCCCCCCCCCCCGGCTCTCCCACCACACAGGGATGTTATTCTCCTCCCGAGCCATCGCAGGACAACAGCTACCTTCTTTTTCTCACGTTGCTCTCGGAGCGGTACAGTTCCTCGTAGGACTGGTAGAACACGTCGAGCTCACGGCTGCCCCAGGCTCTCCAGACAACCAGGCACCATTCCATGTTTTCCTTCTGCTGGAAGCCACACACAACAGTGTCCTTTGCCACTAGCACTGCTTCCTCCAGGGTCCTGAGGGGAAGGAACACAAGAGAGAAGAGAACATATCAGTTTGTCATGTCATTTGCTTTTCCTAGAAACTCAAGAGGCAGCTCTGGGAGGCAGCTTGTTAAAAAGCCATCAATGGAGAAAATGTACTGCATGTGTAGTTAGTAAAATACTTCTCTGGGACTAAAGATAAGCAATGATGAATATCAGGACTTCTGAAACCCAATGATTTATGAAGGATATGTATAGGTAACTGATCCTTCTGCCCTGGAGCTGTAAAGAAAAAACTTTTTCTGTAAAGGGTCTGAGTGCACGCTGATGTGACTGTCGCCGCTACTCACCAGTAGAACTTTGGCATAAACTTTGACATTAGCTACGAATTTTCAGACGGACAGTGTTTCAATCTGATCAAATTGAATCATCACATCGTCTGTACAACATTGGTTGCTGTTTATGACCAGTAACCGTTGGAGTATCGCTCTTCTGTGATCCCGACGGCGTCCTAACATCTACTTCACCGCTGATGCCTACCTGAGGATCTCAGGCTCGCCAGCCTCTCTTCTGTGCTGGATGACGTGGATTCTCCGCTCAATGCTCTGGTTCACGCTTGGCTGGATCCTGTCTCTTGCCCACCTGCAAGCCGACGCTCTGTTCCAGTACTCTGTTGCTGAACTTCTTAAGCTCCGGCACCATGTCGATGTCCTCCAGCCTCCACCTAGTTGCTCCATTCCCTAGGACATCGTCTTCCACCCCAACCGGAGATACATCCACCAGTTTTTGTAAAAGCGCGGTAAGCGTTTTTACAAAAACTCTTATTCCTCCATATCAATTTGGCTTACCACAAGCTGCCGCTCTAGTAACGCTAGCCGGGGAGCTAATCACAGTAGCCTGGCTAGCCTACCCAAAGTGGCTAACTCTGCCTGCAAAAGTAGCTTTGCCACTGTCAACTTCGGTCTCCTGAACCTCCGCTCTCTCAATAACAAGGGCCTTCTAATCAGAGATGTCTTTATGGATTGTAATCTTGACTTTTTATTGGATTTAGTCTGCTGTTCTGGCGTCTCACCCTCTGGCTGTAAAACTCACACCGTTGCTTTTTCCGACCACATGCTTATTACTTTCAACATCGCCCTCCTGCTGTCTACACCCATGCTCTTCCGAGATCCAGATCAGTTTCCTTCGCCCACTCATCACCCTGGTTCACTCCCGGCCTACGCCTTCTGAAATCTCAGGGCCGTCAGCAAATAATTGTTGTTTGTTGTTATTATTGCTCCTTTTTACAGAAATGAACGAGCACGCTGGAAGGTGAAATAAGAGCCCAAGAGAGCCCAGGGGTCATTAAATTAAATGGGTGTCTGTTCCTTTAAGAGAGGCTTTAAATTAGAGTGAAAACCCCTTTCCAACACTTCCCATCAAACCAGAGATTGGGACTCGAGTTTGAGACTCTGACTCGAGTGCGACTTAAGTCGCACACACAGTGACTTCAGACTTGACTTGAGAGTCGTCCTCGAAAGACTTCAGACTCGACTTGGACTTGAGCTGCGGGACTCGTAAACAATGTTTATTTTTAGGAAACAACTGATGAGCTCACTGTTATTCCCCTCCCTCCGTTACCCATTACCTGCCCACGTCAGTGTTTCCCCTCACAGACGAATCTGTGGCAGTGCGCCACAGATTAAACTACAACCGCTAAAGATTCAACACCGACCCAAAAAAAACAAACAAAAAAAACACCGACCATCAAATATTGCGTATCGTTTTTCTTTTTTACGCTATTTAAAACACGCAGCGTATTCGTTAAGCTGCATTTCTTTTCCCTGCTCTCTCTTCGTCTCTCTGTCACTCACGCGTCTCTCTCGCTCTCTCCCGCTCTGTCTCTCTCACACACACAGCCACACACACAGCCACACACACACACACACACACGCACACACACACACACACACACACACACACACACACACACACACAGCCCCTCCCCTCCATGCACACTACATCTGTCTGGATCACCTGTGGAGGCGTGGCCTATTTGGTGCAGAGAAGATGGCTGGCAAAAGGTTGGTATCTCGTGAACACTTTTAACACACAATCACAGATTAAAAGGTGCTATAAAATATTTTATATTCTGAATCCAATAGTTTCAGTGTGTTGATGTTACTGTAGGTCCCGACCCTTAGCAAACAAGCGATTGCGCCTTCTTTAGAAAGTTAACTATAGTCGCAAGTTTGAGGTAAAATATAAGGTGATAAAATTAATGTAATACAGTCTGTGTAACCAATTGTTAACTTTTTTTTACTTATTAACCTTTAGGAATTAGGATATCCCTTTAGGAATTCCCTAAAGGTCTGTACTGTACTGTTTGTTCATGCTACAAGGCAAAATACAGATATTAACTTAAGAGTAAAGCATTCTTGGTGTTTTGGTCATGTTGCAAAACTAATTATATATCAAAATCAAAGCTGATACTGTATGCTAATAGATAAAGGAGTCATAATAACATATTACATGCTCTGAATTCCTTATATATAGCTATGCAGTGTTGGATGTGTTGCTGTAGGTGATGATGCGACACTTATAACCAGAGACTTAATATAATAAAGAGACTTGAGACTTGACTTGGACTCTAGCTCAAAGACTTGTGAGCATCTCTGCATCAAACAAAGGATCATTTTTAAAATACTTCTCATCACCTCCAAAGCAGTTCATAACATGGCTCCTCCATACATCTCCGATCTCCTTCATTCAAACATCCCGACCCGTTCAATCCGATCCTCCCATACCTGCCAGCTTTCAATCCCCCATGCCCGTCTTGTCACAATGGGGAGCAGGGCGTTTAATCGCTCTGCTCCCCATCTCTGGAATTCTCTCCCTCCTGACCGCCATACCATGGACTCATTTCACCTTTTTAAATCCAAACTCTTCTGTTCAGACAGTCATATTCCACCTGACCCATATCAGCTCAATATTGTCTTGCCCCGGTACTTGTCCTAATTATGTGTTATTTGTTTGTTTTTGTTTAAAATTTATTTTACTGTTTTCAATGTTTCCATCTGCTTTGTACAGTGTCCTTGGGTGTCCTGATAAGGCGTTTTGGAATAAAATTTATTATTATTATTATCATTATTAAAGACTCAAAGGAAGCTGGTGCTTTACAGGAGTACTCTATCAAACAGAACCAAACAAACCTGGAATACTGACTACAGTGTATGTATGCTGTATGAAGACAAACAGAACAATACCACAACTATGGGATCATAATGTCTCTATTGGTGGCAAATATGTGCGCATGACAACCCTGGGGTCTCATTTATAAAACTTTGCGTAGAATCTTTACTAAAACCGTGCTTAGGCTCAGCTATTTTTTCTTAGATCTGGTACGCACAGCTGCACGCAATTTCCGCTTTATAAATCCCACTCCCCCTAGTAATGTGCTCAGGTGATTTTGGATCATATCCCGCCTCCTAAATACCCACTTTCTGCCATAAATGATCAATGCAAAGTGCCTGGTGAATATTCTGCATAGACTTAAACCAGCTGATATGGGGCGTTTCCCAAAGAGAAGCAGAGAAAGCGCAACACGGAGGCACAGATACTGTTTTATGTCAATCAATCAACGTTCATCTATATAGAGCTTTACTCAACCAAAGTGCTTCACAATAAAATACCAGAATATATTTAGTAATAAGAACATGTGTAACAAGACAACAATAGTAAAAAGATTAAAGTAAAAAATGAGAGCAGCAGCACAAGTGATAAAACAAATAAGAACAATAAATAAATAAATATAAAGTTTGAATTATATGATTACTTCCTGTAGCAACAATAAGATTGGAATAAAAGCAAACGGAACAAATAAAAACTAAATTACAGCAGAACTTAGAGTTTCAGCACTCCTAAGTATTTAAAGCCTGAAAGAAAAGGTGCATTTTAAGTCTTCTTTTTAATAGTAGCATCACACAGCGTTGATGCAGCAGTGTGCCTGACATAAAAAAGAGGCAAAGAGAGAGACATCATGCCTCAGCCACAATGTGTCAGGGTCAGTAGATCTAACAGCGACCCAGTTCAGCACATAGATCTAATAGGACTGCTTTAGGAAATCTACCTCAGCTCCCCCCATCTTGATGCTGACAGTGGTTGATCTTCAATAAGTGCCAGAGCATCCATTGTGCAGCATTATGCAGGAGTGTCACTGCAGGATTTATATTTGTACTTCATACAATTAATGCACCAATAAATGCAATTGCTGTATAATCTGAAGACATACATATAAACATATTGTGAATTGCAACATATTTTCATTCAGTTTCTTATTTTAATTCTCACTTTAGAGACGGGGTCTGACTGTTGGTGGTGTGTGTGTGTGTGTGAAGCTCTACAAGTCTGAAAATGTGGCTTAAATTCACCATGTTTCCATCTCACCGGCTGTACTGCCAGTGTCCTCTGTGTCCAAAATGTGTGTAAGCAGCAAGGCCGTAGTGTGCTTAAAGTTCCGCACATATTTCCACTTCCTTTTTTTTTCCAGGAATCCCAAACTTGGCTTAGAAAGTCACTTACGTAGTTTTCAGACCCAGTTTTGTGCGTAAGCAAACTTTATAAATGAGACCCTTGAGCTCTACAATACCTGGAAGAGTGTGAGCATGAACAGTACAGGGTTCTCTCCAGGTATTCCAGTTTACTGAAACAGCCCAAACACATGCATTGATTACCTAAAGTGTTCTTAATTATGTGTGTGAGGAATCACACATACATTAAGCACCCTTAATATAGGCTTCTCAAAACTCCCCTTTAACAGGAAGAAACCTCCAACAGAACCAGGCTCAGTGGGAGCAGCCATCTGCCACGACCGTCTGGGGGTTTGAGAAGACAGAGCAGAGACACAGAGGATGTTCAGTTACTGCAGCGGTTCCCAAAGTGTGGTGGTGCAGAGTGATTGGGGGAGTATGAAAGAATAAAATTTAAAAGCTAAGATAACCTGGCAGGTTTTTGACAAGGCTCCCACATAAATACAAATCAGAAGTTAAAACATCTCCAAATAAGCTAAACCAACTTCCTTAGTAGAAAATATGACAAAGCATATCTTCCCTTTGGTTTTGTTATATCAAACACCTGCAAATGATCAACTGAGCTCATATAAAAGGCACGTTTCCACTGTCAAAACTTCAGGGTAATTTGACCGGACCTTACCGATATGGACATGTATCGACTGCATCGGGCCAGGCCGATGGGGCCATTTTCGGGGCCATTTCAGGAACCAACACAGTACAAGTCTGGGGGGGTGTAGGACTCGAGTTGGCCCAATCGAGCCACTCAGCGGGAGCTGTGGTTAAGTTGCGCTGATTTGTTGTAATTCAGAGGGACATGAGCAGATGTTGCCAAACAACTGGCTTTGTATAAATAAAAAGAGTTGTTGGCGAAGCTGTTTGCCAAGCAGGATACCAGACCAGGTATATCTTCTATGGAGAGAAAAACACTGAGAGAAAACCAAGTTAACAGTCGAAATAGCAGAATGTACTGTAATACAACTGGAGAGTAGTAGTAGAAAAGGAAGTAGCAGAAAATTGGTAAGTCTGTCTGAAATGAAGGGAAGCTAAAACAGGAGAAATATGATCTCTCTTTTTAATATTCATCAGAACTCTTCCTGCCGCATTTTGGATCAACTGAAAGCTTTTAATGGCATTTTGTGGACTACCTGATAGTAAAGAATTAGAGTAGTCCAGCCTTGAGGTAACAAATGCATGGACTAGTTATTCACCCTGTGTTGCGACAAGGAGTGATCTTCATTCATAAGTCCCGCGTTGCGGCAATATTGCGGTAATATTACTATCAATCAAGCCGGCACAGATGCCCCCATATTCACGCCTCGCCATGCCATTCAAAAGACACACTGAGGCGGCAGTTTAGGGTAAAATTGCCGGCAGTGTGTCTTTTGAAAACGCCTTTTGAGTAGAGCAATTTCTTTCGAGTGTAGCTTACAAAAGCTATACTGAAATTTGTTGAAGATCTCCTGTTTTTTCATGAAATAAATGAGCTGTTCTGCCACTACTTTTTCAAGAAGACATTTCGTTCTTGTGATTGGTTGTCCCGCCCTTAGTTTGTATCCGCCTGTGCTGGTCAGTGCAGTGCAGATGAGCAGCTTTGCTGTGAGGAGAAGCTTGCTAACCTCGTGGTGAGATTCCGATTTGAGGTAAACCTTGTGTGATGACGTATACTGGGTGCATCAGCCGAGCAGAGGACTGGCGACAGTTTCCCTGCCTACTCTTGAGTGCGTTGCACCGGTCAGGTTTTTTTGTGTGTGTGCTATTGCCAAGCACTGGAGAACCAGAGAGCTGAGAACTGAGACTGGATCCAGAGTTTCGAAACCTAAGAAGAATTTCCATTAATGGATGGCGAGCCATTACCAGACCAGAATCAGAATCCTCCAGGCTCCAGCCTTAAAATCTTCTGAATTTGCCTAAACCAGATGTCACACTTTAAATATTTGAGTACTACTTTTTATTCTGGTTAACTATAACTAAGTGACGTGTGACTGGTTACAAGTGCCCTAACTCTAATCATTAAAGTGTAACTGAACCCCATGAAAACTCCTAACCCCGCCCCCAGACAACGTTTGAAAAATTCTACAAAGTGGGCGGTACCAGGAGGCACGGAGGGGTATGGCCTACTATGGAGGATGAGAGGAGGGGGGGACGTGTAGGTGTGTTCAGGAGGACAGTGACAGCTAGCTTAATCTGGCACTGAAACATGGACAGTGACCAAAGCGACTGATCGATCTGATCAACGTTCATCTGTTTTGAACGTTAGCCTATGTTAGCTTTAGCACTCAGAGACTGGACTCCTCCTGTCTCCTTCTGCCTCAGAGGGAGGCACTGAATCAGCGCCCTGAGCCAGCGGATCTCCTCCGTCGTCACCGGAGGGAGAGGGAGGCTTTATGGAGCCAAGCGGCCGCAAGCTGTATTGATTAGAGCCGCTGGCTCGGGGCGCTGAGTCAGCGCTGCCCGAGGCTGGCGCTGCTGCTGAGGGAGAGAGAGACAGGATGGGTCCGGTCTCTGAGTGGTGATGCTAACATAGGCTAACGTTCAAAACAGTATGTTAGCTATGCTAACTAAGTGCTAATGTGATAATAATGGTAACCTGAAAAACGCAATCCAACTCCAAACTCGCCACGGGGGGGGGGCGGTATATCTGATAGTTTTATACCCAAACCCACGGGGCGTGTCTGTGAGACCATGACTGCTGTGACACAGACGATGCCTGTGACGTAAAGATGTACCGCTCTCCACCAATCACAAAATTCGAATGCAGTAGCCACCGCTCAACCCTAAGAGGGCAGCACTAAGACGTTTTTAAAACAAAAAGTGTAGAATTAAACAAATTTACACCAAAATGTAAAAAAATCCCCAGAAACTGAAAGATTGCATTGGTAAAGACCCATTTATACAGTTTATAGGCAAAAAAAAGTTGTTTTGGGGTTTAGTTACTCTTTAAACCCAACTAGCATCCGACATTCCAAATGAGCCTAAGCTAAACATGTAAATTATATTGTACTACTTTTGTTGTACTCTTGTTCCTGTAGAAATAAAACAAAAAACAAAATAGTCTTTCTAAATCGACTAAACCATGAGCTACAAAGCCAAAGCATAGTAAAAAGAGCTCAGCATAACTTACCCTAGAGAAGACAGTCCAGGTGGACTGAGGACAGCGGTGACACGCCCCCTTAGTTGATTTGCACATGACTGGATTTCTATGATTATCATATCACCTCCACGCCTGTTAAACACACACATTCAGCATTCAGGTTTTTTAAAGACTGCATAACAAAATTAAATTCCTAAATCAGATGATTATTGGGATTTTATATTCCTTTCATGTATGCACTGACTAACTAGCAAGCTAGAAAGCAAGTTAGAAAATGAAGATATTTATTTCAACATGGTAAACAAGCAAACTCTGTAAGTCTCACCTAAAAAACAACATAAACACTATATTGTGTCTATTACACTTAATAAGTTAAGCCAACCAGACTTAAACAGATCGAAGCCTTTCTAATGCTGCTGCAACATGGATGTCCTCTTTGTTTGGCTTCAGTCAAAACAACCATTAGCTTGGCTTCTTAAACACAATCCTCCCAAGTTCTCTACTGGCCACTGTCTGACACAGTATTTGGCTCTTTACCTGATACTCATATGATAAATATTGTTCAATTCAATTTCAATTCAGTTTATTTATATAGCACCAATTCACAACATATGTCATCTCAAGGCACTTAACAAGAAGTCATTTCAATACATTTATACAAACATTCCAATCAGTTAAAAAGTTTCCTATTTAAGGAATCCCAGCAGATTGCGTCAGTCATTGACGTGAGGTTGGGCCCCGTTGATGCAGACTTTCCAACCACAGCAATCCTTCAGCAATCCCTCAGACTGAGCAAGCATGTAGCGACGGTGGAGAGGAAAAACTCCCCTTTAACAGGAAGAAACCTCCAACAGAACCAGGCTCAGTAGGAGCGGCCATCTGCCACGACCGTCTGGGGGTTTGAGAAGACAGAGCAGAAACACAGAAGGAACAGAAGATCTGATATAAGAGAACTTTCTATGTTACAGAAAGTAAAAAGTTAATAACAGGACACAGTGGATGTTCAGTTACTGGGAGGATCATCCCAGTCGATGCCCCCCGTCCAACAGGGCATTGCAGCCAAGCAGGATACCAGACCAGGTATATCTTCTATGGAGAGAAAAACACTGAGAGAAAACAAAGTTAACAGTCGAAATAACAGAATGTACTGTAATACAACTGGAGAGTCGTAGGAGAAAAGGAAGTAGCAGAGTGAAGAAAATTGGTAAGTCTGTCCTCCAGCAGTCTAAACCTATAGCAGCATAACTACAGAGATAGCTCAGGATGACCTTAGCCACTCTAACTATAAGCTTTATCAAAAAGGAACGTTTTAAGCCTGGCCTTAAAAGTAAACAGAGTGTCTGCCTCACGGACTAAAGCTGGGAGCTGGTTCCACAGGAGAGGAGCCTGATAACTAAAAGATCTGCCTCCCATTCTACTTTTAGAAATCCTAGGAACTACAAGTAAACCTGCAGTCTGAGAGCTAAGGGCTCCGTTAGGAACATATGGAACAATTAGATCTCTGATGTATGATGGAGCTTGATTATTAAGGGCTTTGTATGTAAGAAGAAGGATCTTAAATTCTATTCTGGATTTAACAGGGAGCCAATAAAGGGAAGCTAAAACAGGAGAAATGTCATCTCTCTTTTTGATATTCATCAAAACTCTTGCTGCCGCATTTTGGATCAACTGAAGGCTTTTAATGGCATTTTGTGGACTACCTGATAGTAAAGAATTACAGTAGTCCAGCCTTGAGGTAACAAATGCATGGACTAGTTTCTCAGCATCACTCCTGGACAGGTTGTTTCTAATTTTAGCAATATTCCGGAGGTGAAAGAAAGAAATCCTAGAAACCTGTTTAATATGGGATTTAAATGTTTCTGTTTAAGAACTTCTGGTCCAAAGACAGCAACTTCAGTTTTGTCAGAATTTAAAAGCAAAACGTTTAGGGTCATCCATGTTTTTATGTCTTCCAGACATGCCTGTAATCTACCTAACGGACTGGGTTCATCAGGATTTATGGATAAATATAGTTGTGTATCATCTGCATAGCTGTGGAAATTTATCCCATGCTGTCTAATGATTCTACCAATTGGGAGCATATATATGGTGAACAGAATTGGTCCAAGCACAGAACCCTGTGGAACTCCACAAGTAACCCTTGAGTGTAAGGAAGATTTAACATTTAGATAAACAAACTGGAATCTATCAGACAAATATGATTTAAACCAGCCTAGTGCTGTTCCATTGATCCCTGCAACATGTTCAAGCCTTTCTAAGAGAATATTATGATCGACTGTGTCAAAAGAAGCACTGAGATCTAACAAAACCAGAACAGACACAATGAGAATATCATTAGTACCCTTCACCAGTGCTGTTTCTGTGCTATGAAACCTGACTGAAACTCTTCAAACAGCTCGTTATTGTTTAAATGCTCACAGACTTGATTAGCAACAATCTTCTCAAGGACTTTGGATAAGAAAGGAAGGTTAGATATAGGTCTGTAATTCACTAAGTCATCTTGATCAAGGGAAGGTTTCTTGAGTAAAGGTTTAATTACAGCTATTTTAAATTCCTGTGGTACGTATCCGTTTACTAAGGATAGATTCATCATATCCAAAATGGGGCCAGGAACCAAATGGAACACTTCTTTAAATAATTTGGTTGGAATTGGGTCCAAAATACAAGTTGAAGGTTTAGATGAGGCTAATATTTTAGATAATTCTGAAAGCTCGACTGAATCAAAGCAGCCTAAGCACAACTGAGGATCTACAGTTCTTTCCGATACTGCCTCATTTACTGAGGAAGAAGTAATTATGTTTGGGAGGATGCCAATGATTTTATTTTTAATAGAATTAATTTTATTTATGAAGAATCCCATGAAATCATCACTGCTAATAGCTGGGAGAATAGTTGGCTCAACAGAGCTATGACTCTGTGTAAGTTTGGCAACTGTACTAAAAAGAAACCTAGGATTGTTTTCATTCGCCTCTATTAATGATGAAAAATA
The DNA here is from genome assembly GCA_963556495.2 of Valencia hispanica. Classification (NCBI taxonomy): domain Eukaryota; kingdom Metazoa; phylum Chordata; class Actinopteri; order Cyprinodontiformes; family Valenciidae; genus Valencia; species Valencia hispanica. The sequence goes on along the minus strand of OY747701.1, from coordinate 656,746 downwards.
TGCTGTTCTAGCTTGTCGAAGGGTCTTTTTATACAGCAATAGACTGTTTTTCCAGGTTAAATAGGAATCCTCTAGGTGTGTAGAGCGCCATTTTCTCTCCAACTTCCTAGTATTCTGCTTTAAAGTACGCAACTCTGCGTTGAACCAAGGAGTCAGCCTCCTATGGCTAGCCACTTTCTTTTTTAAGTGGGCAACACTATCTAATGCCAAACGCAATGAGGACTTAACGCGGTGAACCAGATCATCAATTTCCGAAGGGTTAGAGATAGAATTGCTGCCATCCACTGTGTTACCCTGAGACACTAAGGAAAGTAAGAATGGAACAGATTCTTTAAAAATTGTTACAGCATTGTCTGATAAAGCTCTACTATAATGAAATTTTCTTTCAGATTTAAAATGGTCAGTTAAAGTAAATTCAAAAGTTATTAGGAAGTGGTCAGACAGGACCGGGTTATGTGGGTGGACTGTTATTTCCTCACACTCAATACCGTATGTCAGAACAAGGTCCAAAGTGTGTTTGCCCGAGTGGGTCGATCCCTGTACTTTTTGAGTAAAGCCAATTGAGTTTAAAATAGCACTAAAGGCTGCATTTAGGCTATCACTTTCAGTATCCACATGAATATTAAAGTCCCCCACTATAATAACCCTATCAGTATTTAATACTAAATCAGATAAAAAATGTGAGATCTGATCCAAGAATTGAGAGTAAGGGCCTGGTGGACGATACAAAACCACAAACAAAAATGGTCTTAATGTTTTGCAACTTGGATGAGGAAAATTAAGGGTTAGATGTTCAAAAGAACTGTAGCTATCAATTGGTTTGGGTTGTTGCGGGTTATGGCAAACCTCCTTGAATGCTAGTCCCTAACGTCTCTGTGTTATAGATGCTCATGTGGTGTTTCTGGGTCATTTAAGCGGTGGGATTGTTTTTGGCCCTGAGTTCCCAGTAGAAAACCTAACTCAGCTCAGATTCTGAAGGATTCCTAAAGAGCTGTCACCACGCAGCTTTGTTTGAATTTTGGTTTGTCTTCAGGCAATAGTCTTCTCACTTGGCTTTGCCACATTGTTAGACAATAATAATGAGGGATTGCTGAAGGATTATTGTGGTTGGAAAGTCTGCCCAACCTCACGCCAATGACTGACGCAATCTGATGGGATTCCTTAAATAGGAAACTTTTTAACTGATTGGAATGTTTGTATAAATGTATTGAAATGACTTCTTGTTAAGTGCCTTGAGATGACATCTGTTGTGAATTGGCGCTATATAAATAAACTTAATTGAATTGAATTAATAATTGAATCTGGTTTACTTCTATAGCGCCAATTCACAACACGTGTCCTAGTCAAGGCAGTTTACAAGAAAAGTCATTTCAGTTCAATCTATACATTCCAAGGAATACTAGTAATTAAACAGTGCATTAAGTTCAGTTCATTATTCCTATCAGTTTAAAAGTTTTCTATCCAAGGAAACCCAGCAGATGGCATCGGGTCATTCACCTGTCTAACACAAGTAATGTCATTGTTCTTGTGCCTGTGCTTAGCTTGTTATAAATTATTTCTATCTTTTCTAGTTTCGAACTGGACATAACAGAGTGGGGGCTCGTTCAGGATTTCAAGCCAGGCCCTCTTGTTGCATATCAGTAAACCAAGATTTGTGGCAGATACTGAAACTACTGATCTATGTTGATAAAACTAATTTTAACATATTTAGAACAAAAAATATGTTTAACTGTAAATCAACTTGTAAAATGAAACATAGTACACATGTTATTCACATAAGCTTTGAAGTTAAAGTAGGTAACTCCATGAATATAGTTGCCCACTCACAATCTGGGTACACCATCTTGCAGTTCTAGGGTTTGACATATTATTACATAGTGAAAATAATCTAGGCTCTACCTGGATCTAAAATCATTTAAATGTAACCTTATGTGTTCAAAACACACCACAGATCCCACACTCTTAGTATGTATTAAGAAGAAATTAGGCCAAAATGGAAAAGCTCTGAGTAAAAATGTATACACCTTGGTCATTTTATAGGGTTTAAGACAAAAAATAGCATTTAGGCACAATCCCTTAAAAGAAACTGATGGCTTGTTGTAGTGGGCGCCCCATATATGGAGGTCATGGTCCTGGATACAGCCATCATGGGTTCGAATCCCAGCCTTGTGGGATGTGCCTATTTCCTGTCTGACAGGTGTCCGTAACGGCCACTAATGCACCGATCTATAAAAGCAGACTATTTCCCAATTTACCAGCAATTTGTTAACAAGGAAGGAAAGGCATCAGCAATGACCTTAAGGAAGCACTTGTTTGTCTGGGAGCTGTTATAAGGTCAGCTTTTGTCCATCATACTACAAATAAGAAAATAATCAGTGTTGTAATGGCCCAGTCAAAGTCTACACCAGCTGTCTGTTGCATTTATGATGTAAAAAGAGCAAACACAATTATCTGATAACAAATGGCTTCACCCAACCACAAACCAAAGGTTACAGAAAATCCTTCAGGTCAGTCAACTTTTCTGAAAAATGGCCACAATCTTAGTAGAAAGAGCCATGCTGTGTGTATTGTTTAAATTTTTGAGGCCATGGAAATATTTTTCATTTGTCATTTCAGCTGGATCAAAAACATATCAAGTTGGCATCAAAACTCCTCCTAGTGTGCATATCTTTCTTACCTGGGGATCCACAGTGTCCCATTCACTGGCAGCAGATTAAAGGCTTGCAGCTCAGGTATTGCAGGGTTTATGGCTTCTGCAGCGTCCAGATTAGTATTCATGCATGCCGGTTGGGCCCCTTGCCAGCTTGAATCCTGTAGGTTTTGGAGCAATGGCACACAGCTTCTACTTTTTAATGAGCTGCTGTCTGAGGTCCGTTCTGGTGGTTCCAGAGAGGAAGTAGATGATAGTGAGCAGTAGTCTGTCACAGAATCCTGGTGCTGGATTATTTGAGTGCCTGCCTCCTCACTAAAAATCAGCGTCACATCTCTATTAGAGCATTCCAGCTTCCCCTTTTGGTCAGTACCGTTAATGTCATCACCCCCTGCCTTGGCCATCCCTGCAGGACACTGAACGGTGAAGACGTCCCGTAATGGATTTCTGTCCCCACAGCTGGAATAGGAAAAAAAAGACAGCAATCAAACCAAAACACAACTATGTTTCAACAGAGAGATGAGCACTACATTCCTTATCAAAACCTTAAGGAAAAGTTGAATGTATTCACTTCTCCTGCCACTGGATTGTAAGATGAGCTTCAAAATGCAAAATCAAGAAACAGGAGACAAAAAGAAGAGGCGAATTACAGAACTCAAACATGCCGTTCATCAGCTGATCAGAACTCTGACACTATAGCGCCCCCCACCCCCACCAAGAAAAGTGTCAAAAAAGGACTCAGTAGTGAGTAGACCCACCACGGCTCTTGTTGATCTTTTCCAAATTTAGCTTAGATGTACTTGAGGGTTTCCATTAAGGTAGTGGGGACCTTGCTCCATGCTGTGAAGGTTTCTTTATGAGGGGCATCTGGAACTCACATGTGTTTCTTGAAATCTCCCTTGCCATCCCTCCCCAAACATTTCAAATGGGATTTAGATAAGGGGAACAAACAGGATGGTTCAAGAGAGGGATATTCTCAGGAAGAAGTTCTTCGTGTTGAGACGAGCAGATTTTTCCCATTGGAAGCTCCAGTTATCACTGAGCAGGCGAGGAGTCTGATGTCTGCTGCAGCATCTCCACATAGCCAGATGTTGTTAAACTCCTCGGTGCAACCAGAGGCTCCACAGTTCCAGTGTAGAAAAAGCTCTAAGAACATAATGGACTGTCCAGTGTGCTTCATCTCCAGTAGGATCTCCTTGTCATGATTGTAACATTAGAAGCTATGAGTAGTGTCCGAACTAAACTGAAATAATTTTTTTCTTGTGAGAAACTTTTGACTACCTTTATTTGGTGCAGCTCCGCATAGTCTAAAGGGGCAAAATGTGTGAGGTTAGAGGAGACATGACTATTGAAGAAGTTGTTTTGGCCTTTATCCTCTCCTCTCAACATTGCCTTCTATTGTTTCCTGGGCTGTAGCCAGTATCAGTAAAGACTTTAATTTGGGTCCAGAATCACCCTGTGTATTCTTGGACAGCTCGTTAGGTCCTCTGACTCAGGGGACTTTTTTTTTTAGATCCATCACTTGATTTTTTTTCTCTTATCCCTCAGGAAAATCAACCACGTCCAAGCTCAGCAGTAATGGCTCTGCCTGCTGATTTCACCAGTCCTGTCACATTCAGATGGAAAGTCTCTTTGTCATTGCTATCAGAGGGTCATAACAGTATAAATGCTTGTCTGATAATGACATAAAAGATCATTTATGTATAGATCTTGACTTTTTAAGGCTAGGGACCCAAATCTTTGGTCAGCTAATGAACAGCCTGTTTGAGTTTAAATTCACCATTCAATAACTTCCAGCAGTGGGAAATGTGAATACGTAGAATATGTTTCCATCAGGGGTGTATTTTCTAATGCTCACATTAAAATATGCATTGCACTATTTCATCATGACATGTTTCACTACCATTTCCTGTAAAATGCAGCGGGCAGTCTGCAGAGTTTTTAGCTTGCAAATGTTAAGAACAGTTGGTAAATGGATCTTTTAATCCAAAAGAGAGCCGAATTTCTAAACACATCCATAACATAGCTCTACTACACTGATGATTGCCAACTAAAGAAGTGGATGATGACACAAATTTTAAGAGAGTACAGAGACTATCAAAGATATTACCCTAATCTAAACCTTCATCTTGTATGTTGGACCCAATCCCAACCAAATTATTTAAGGAAGTGTTGCATTTGGTTCCTGGCCCCATTTTAGATATGATGAATCTATCCTTAGTAAATGGACATGTACGACAGGAATTTAATTATAATCATTTAATTTTATTAAAAAGAGTAAAGACAGACAGTTCTTCCTGGCTCTGCCTCTCTCGTGTCTCATCCCAACAGGCTGGTTTTCATTGATGTTAGTTCTGATTTTAATTCTATTCAGCCTCAAATCCTTCAGAAAAAACTGATTAAGATGAGGGTGAATCATTTTTTAGTTAAATGGTATTACTCTTTCCTGTCTGGTAGGCGACAGCAGGTAAAATTGAACTCTGTCTTTTCTGACATGGTGTTTAGCAGCACAGGGGCCCAGCAGGGCTGTGTAAGTTTCCCTTTTTTATTCATCTGTACACTAATTCAGTGTACATCAACATGTTTTGAAATTTTCTTATGACACTGTGATACTGAGTCTTTTAAATGCAAATTCCAACCTAAAAACCCATATCTGTGCAGTGGAGGAGTTTGTGAGCTGGTGTGATGATCACCAACTACAGATCAACACAAATAAGACAGTGGAGCTGCTGGTGGATCCCAGGTCAATTGGAGATCACCTCCCAGTGGCCGTGCATGGCCATGACATCCAGCAAGTCAACTCCTTAAAATACCTAGGAGTTCACATTGATGGTGACCTTTGAGCGACAATTGAGTCAATTCTAAGGTATGGTGTTGCCTGTTGGTTTGGTGATTTAACTGTTGAATAAAAAGCCCAGATTTTAACTTTGATTAAGACAGGAGGGAGGATTATGGGTAGGACAGCTCCTCCAAATCCTCAAGAACTGTTTGAGCAGACCATTCCCAGACAGGCAAACTGCACTCTAAAGGATCCCTGTCATGTTCTGCACTCTGAGTATGTTTTACTGAACTCAGGGCAAAGCTACTGAGTGTTCTCATTTAAGCACAACTGGTATAAGCATTAATTTCTTCCCTTATTGATTAAGGTTGTAAATGAACACAGGGTGTGAGATGAACAGGCTCATTTTTAGTTACAATGTTATTTATCTATTTAAGTACCCTATTTATATTATAGTGTTGTGGGAATATGCCTATGTAATTAGGATTTAAGTAGATATTCTGTCTAGTGAATGTATCGAGGGCAAGATGACAAAGTTAGGGGTAGCAAGTTTATTTTTTCAGCTTAATGTTCCTGATAAAGATGAGTCAGATCACCAGAGAGACAGACGCCGGGGCAGCAAGATATCTACGGGACGTTCTGATCTGGATGGACTGCTTCATTGCTTTACTATCAGACTGGCATGAACCAGTTCTCCAGAAGCTGGACATGAAGATTGGAGACGACATGCTGGAGAGATCAACAGCGATTGCTGAATACTATTTAAACTGTTAGTTGGAAAGGTTGGGTAGGGCGATGCAAAAATAATCTCTGTCCCCTCCATGTTCTGGCCGGACATGTTTGAATTAAATACTTAAACGCCTTCTGGGACTCTTCTTTATTTTGGGAACCCTGAAGCATTTTCTACCAAAATGTTTCTCAAGATGGCGCCAGCGTGTTGGGCTCGCCGTCTGCTACTCTCCCTCTATCTGCTGTTTCTGACAGCCTCCTGCCTGATTCCTGCACCTGGATCTGCGGTTCTCACTTACGACCGATCCTCCCTTCTGGAGCTCCGAAATCCATCACACGACCCCTTGGGCTACTATCTGAACCAGAGGGAATCGCTCTACTGGCGTTTCCCCTGTGTTCCACGAGGCTTGTGGAGGAGCTCCTGTCACCCGCGGCCGGGAAGCCGGCGTGGATGCCGCGGTGGCCGCCTGGTCCGCCTTCGGGCGGCCCTGGCCTCTTTGGGGAGGATTAAACGGGAAGCCCGTTGCCGCTCTATCCGGTGCTTGGTGCCTACTGCTGAAGGCTGTCATCGGCCCTGCGCCCGCTGTCACCGGAGCGTTTCCTGGGAGGACCTGCTGCCTCTGAGACACCACTCTGCTGCACCTGAGCCCACTCAACTCGACGCTGGATCTTCTGGATTATACCGGTAGGCTCTGATCAATGTACGATCTATCGGTAACAAATCTTTTATTCTTAAGGACTATTTTACTGTGCACGTACTGGATGTCCCGTGTATTACTAAATCCTGGGTGCGCCCGGATGACTTGTCGGCTATTACTGAGCTCCTTCCAGCTGACTGTGCTTACCTGAACACCCCGAGACCCGCAGGCCGGGGTGGGGGGTTAATGACCATATTCAGAGCATCCATTTCCTGCAAACCCGTTACCGGAGTTTGGGGGTTCCCCTCTTTTGAACTCTCTGCGTTTGAACTTGGGCACTCGCCCTCAATATTGTGTGCAGTAGTGTACCGCCCCCCGTCGCCGAACAAGGATTTTATCTCTCAGTTTTCGGACTTTTTAGCTGATATTTTCTAGAAATATGACAAAGTTCTCCTTTCGGGTGATTTTATTATTCATGTGTGTTGTCCGGGCAAGCCTTTTGTGTCTGAGTTTCTTAACTTATTGGACTCTTTTGGCCTAACTCAGCATGTTGACGCTCCTACTATGGACAAACTCACACCCTGGACCTTGTGTTATCCCACGATGTGGATATTGATGAACTATCTGTGGACGATGTTGCCTGTCTATCTGACTATCAGCCGGTTCTCTTTGCCACTGCTTTGTCTTATCCTGGCGCATTTAAGCACGAGTTGCCGGGTCACTCTCGTTTTATTAGGGTATCTACGGCTGCGTCCTTCTCCTCTTGTTTTATTGATCTTTCCTTCTCTCCCATGAAGTCGAATGACCCTGATGTGCTCCTGCACTCCTATGAGTCTCTCTGCCTCTCGGCCTTGGACCAAGTTGCACCACTGAGGGTGCGGCGCCCTGTTAATAGAACTGATCCCTGGCTAAATCCTGCTACTCGTTCGGTCAGACGTGTCTGTAGGTGTTTTGAGCGGAGATGGAGGTAGGACAGGGACCCTGCCTCTTTAAACCTACTAAAATAATCTTGGAGACATTTCCAGCGGGTGGTGAAAACGGCTCGAAAGAATTATTTCTCTGACATTATCAGTAGTCATCCTGGCAACCAGCGAGTATTATTTTCGGTACTGAACTCTTTTCTTTCCAGTGAACCTGCTCTTGCTAATGTCTCTGATGACCTCTGCTCCAGGTTTCTGAAATTCTTTTGTTCCAAGATTGATAATATCAGAGCCTCGATTACACCCTCGCTAGATGGTTCTCCTGGTTGTGTTTATCCTCAGTTTTCCTTTGATCATTTTGAGCCTATCTCTCTCCCAGTGCTCACTGACTTAGTGGCAGGGCTTAACCCCTCTGGGTCCCCGAATGATGTGATGCCCCCACGTTTTTTGAAAGACGTGTTCCCAGTGGTCGGTTGTCCCATCCAAAATATTATTAATACAAGCTTGAGTTCTGGAGCTGTTCCTCAGGCTTTTAAACAAGCAGTGGTCCAGCCGATCTTAAAAAAAGCCGGCTTGGACTCTACCTCCCTGCCAGACTTCCGACCTATTTCTAAACTCCCGTGTTTATCCAAGCATCTTGAGAAAGCCGTTTTTACCCAGCTGTCTGACTACCTACAGACTTTTAATATTTCAGATCCTTTGCAATCTGGGTTCCGGGCTGGTCGCAGCACTGAGTCCACCCTCCTCAAAGTTTTTAATGACGTTCTGTGGTCTACAGATTCCGGGTCATATGTCCGGATGGTTCTGCTGGACCTTACAGCTGCCTTTGACACCGTGGACCATCCCATACTTATGTCCTGACTGAACCAGGTTGTGGGTATTCAGGGAACTGCCCTCAACTGGTTCAGATCCTATCTTAGTGACAGAAGTTTTTGTGTAAGGCTGGGGGACTCTGCATCTGAGGCTTCCCCTCTGCCCTGTGGGGTCCCCCAGGGCTCTATTTTAGGACCTTTGCTTTTTAATCTTTGCATCCTTCCTTTGGCAGCTATTTTTAGGCGATATGGCCTTTTTCATCATTTGTACGCTGACGACTGCCAATTTTATGTTTCTTTTAAACCCCAAGAGTCGCTGCAATCAGCCGTGGATTGCTTGAATGAAGTCAAGGGCTGGCTCTTTAACAATTTTTTACATTTGAATCTGTCTAAGTTAGAGGCTCTTTTATTTGTTCCTCCCTCGCCCGCTGCAGTGAGCCCTGTCCTGCCGCCCTGCTTTTCGAGCTTAGTGAAGCCCACTATTACAAACCTTGGTGTGATTCTGAACCCTGAATTAAGGATGGACTCTCACATTAGCCAGGTGGTGAGATCCTGTTTCTTTCAGCTCCGCTGGCTGTCAAAATTGAAGCCCATCCTGACTAAATGTGATTTGCATACTGTGATTCATGCATTTGTGACTTCTCGCCTGGATTACGCTAATTCTCTTTTTTATGGGTCCACTTCTGCTGCGATTGCGCTCTTACAGCTACTGCAAAACGCGGCTGCTCGCCTTTTGACTGGCACTAGACGTAGGTACCCCCGTTTTGGTCCGGCTCCACTGGCTCCCGGTGCGTTACCGTATTTGTTTTAAGATTTTACTTTTCGTTTTTAAGTCACTTTACTTGTACGCCCCCCGTATTTGTCTCAGCTGGTTCAGCCATATCTACCAGGCCGGTCTCTTCACTCAGCAGAGCACCGCCTCCTGCAGGTCCCAGGGGTTCAAACGAGGATGCGAGGGGAACGTTCATTCGCGATCTGTGCACCTCGCCTTTGGAACCAACTCCCCATGGCAGTGAGGTTGGCCCCCTCCCTTTCTTTTTTTAAACTCCGCCTGAAGGCTCATTTTTATTCTCTGGCTTTTAATGTGGCTTAGTTTTGCCTTATTTTAATGTCTTTTTTTGCTTGGTTGTGTTTTCTATTGATGTTCTTCTGTACATCACTTTGGTCGGCCTCGGCTGTGTATAAACGTGCTATATAAATAAAGTGGTATGGTATGGTATTACACTAGTTTTTTCATTATCTTTTTAAAGTGGTTTTTATTATTCCATTTATGTCTTTATTGTGTTTTGCGATGCTATGGATGAGTGTAGTGGACTTGTGTGGTGTAATTACCTCTGTCCAAGGTACATTTCTCCCAAGGGAGACAAATAAAGACACTGACTTTGGGTCATCCTGAGCTATCTCTGTAGTTATGCTACTATAGGCTTAGACTGCTGGAGGACAGACTGACCACTTTTCTTCACTCTGCTACTTTTCTCTCCTACTACACTCCAGTTGTATTATTTGCTGTTATTTCGACTGTTAACTTTGTTTTCTCTCAGTGTTTTTCTCTCCATAGAAGCTCCACCTGGTCTGGTATCCTGCTTAGCTACAATGCCCTGTTGGACGGGGGGCATCGACTGGGATGATGCTCCCAGTAACTGAACATCCACCGTGTCCTGTTATCAACGTTTTACTTTCTTTAATATAGAAATTACTCTTACATCAGTTCTTCTGTTCTTTCTGTGTCTCTGCTCTGACTTCTTGAACCCCCAGACAGTCGTGGGAGATGGCCGCTCGCACTGACCCTGGTTCTGGTTCTGCTGGAGGTTTCTTCCTGTTAAAGGGGAGTTTTTCCTCTCCACTGTTGCTACATGCTTGCTCAGTATAAGGGATTGCTATGAAGTCAACGACATAACGCAGGTGACTGTCTACTGTCGCTACATGTTGGTCCAGGAGGAGTGAATGCTCTAAGTCAATGACTCAATGCTGGTCCAGGAGGAGTGAATGCTCTAAGTCAATGACTCAATGCAATCTGCTGGGATTCCTTGGATAGAAAACTATCAAACTGATTGGGATGTATGGATGATTAAATCGAAATGACCTTTCTTGCAAAGTACCTTGAGATGACATCTGTAATGAATTGGTGCTAAATAAATAAACTGAATTGAATTGGCTAATGAAAGGCTGACCACCACACTGCTTCAATAAATTTAGCTTAAAAGAAAATTTTGTTGATCAGTGGATTTATATTTGTATACCAGATTGTACTTGTGAAGATGGTATTTCCATTAGTCCTGATAATGATAAACTTACCAGTATGTGGCACACAACTCGTAGGAGGCAGCATAGTAGAGCATAATGGTGTTGCTGTGGTCGTCCAGGGTCCACACTGCTTCCTCTCCGCACAGACTGAAACTGCTGGTCATGCTTACTATGGAAGATGGTGCCTTGTACGGTTCCAGCCTTCGAACTGCCTGAAGACTCGTGGTGTCAATAACCAGCAGGCCGGGACCGTTGGAGAACCACAACTGAAAAAAACATAGCCAAGAATACACAACTAAACTATCACTTTATATCTAGCAGTGAAACACAAAATTAGCTTTGTGGTTTGAGCCATTATAAATAAGGAATATGTTGCTTCATGTTAACCTGTGAGCCACTGCTGACCAGAGCCATGCTCCTGACAGGGTAGGGTCTCTGTCTCGGATCAGAGTCCTTCAGACAAAACACGGTCTTGTTTAACGTGTGTGAACACAGGTACGTTTCTCCATCCAGAGGAAGGTCATCCACTAAGGTGTAGACAGCTACCAAACCGTCAGACATCCCTGCAAACACTTTGGCCAGGCTCTGGGTAAAGAAGACAAAGATATTATGTGTATTAGGCAAAATATTTAGCCCCTTGCATGTTTTACCCTTTTATTGCTGTAACAAACCAGTCACGAGCAACAAGATTTGAAATTTTGAGAGTATGTTTTACAAAGAAACCCTTTAATGTCAAAGTGAAAACTGCTTTCAACAAAATATTCACAATAGCACATTTTACAGTAGCTAAAAATAGATTGCGACATAACGTCGCAATGCATTGTGGGAGGTAGCCCTAGACAAACAAGCGCACAATTTGCTTGGCTGCTTATGGGTCTGAGTCGCTCTGATTGTCACAAAGTTGTAGTTTCGTCTCCTAAAGATGTTCAAACGGGAAGGAACTAAGCACTGCTGTTGGGGCTTGTGCAAATCTGACTCTAGATACCCAGATCTGATGTCGGAGGGGACAGGAGTGATGCTGAGAAACTAGTCCATGCATTTGTTACCTCAAGGCTGGACAACTGCAATTCTTTACTATTAGGTAGTCCACATAATGCCATTAAAAGCCTTCAGTTGATCCAAAAGGCGGCAGCAAGAGTTCTGATGAATATTAAAAAGAAAGATCACATTTCTCCTGCTTTAGCTTCCCTTCATTGGCTCCCTGTTGAATCCAGAAAATAATTTAAGATCCTTTTCTTACATACAAAGCCCATAATAATCAAGCTCCATCATACATCAGAGATCTAATTGTTTCATATGTTCCCAACAGAGCACTTCACTCTCAGACTGCAGGTTTACTTGTGATTCCTAGGATTTCTAAAAGTAGAATGGGAGGCAGATCTTTTAGTTATCAGGCTCCTCTCCTGTGGAACCAGCTCCCAGTTTTAGTCCGTGAGGCAGACACTCTGTTTACTTTTAAGGCCAGGCTTAAACTTTCCTTTTTGATAAAGCTTATAGTTAGAGTGGCTTAGGTCATCCTGAGCTAGTTCTGTAGTTATGTTGCTATAGGCTTTTCACTCTGCTACTTCCTTTTCTACTACTACTCTCCAGTTGTATTACAGTACATTCTGTTATATCGACTGTTAACTTTGTTTTCTCTGTGTTTTTCTCTCCATAGAAGCTCCACCTGGTCTGGTATTATGCTTGGCTACAATGCCCTGTTGGACGGGGGGCATCGACTGGGATGATGCTCCCAGTAACTGAACATCCACCATGTTCTGTTATCAACATTTTACTTGCTGTAACATAGAAAGTACTCTTATATCGAATCTTCTGTTCCTTCTGTGTCTCTGCTCTGTCTTCTCAAGCCCCCAGTGTCTCTCTCACTTGTCCGCTCGCCTCCGGTCCTCCCTGCAGCGATCTGCGCACTGGCTCCGCCCAGTCCCTCGGCTCCAGTCAGTCCTTCGAGACAAGCTTCCCCTGTCTCACCGCCGACTCCTGCTCTGACCTCCGTGAAGTCAGCCTCAGCCTGCTTGGCCATGAAGTCAGCCTCAGCCTGCTCGGCCATGATCTTCAGGTCCTCATAGGAGGACCACCAGGCCAACCACACCTGATCCTCCTTACCTTCTGCCTTTATAACCCGTCACTTCCCCTCACTCAGTGCCGGATCATTGTATTTTCTATGTCTCCATGCTGTGTTGTCCTGCTGTTTCCCGTCCTGCCTCTCCATTCCCACGTCACCATCATCATCATCACCTCCTCCACCAGCAGCACTTTAAAAAATATCTTGCACCTTTTCACGGCATCTGCGTTTGGGTCCATGCACCACACCGCATACCCCTGACAAGTTAAGCTTTGACCAGTGAAGAACCTGGGCAACAGTTGGCAGAATCTCTCTCATCTCAGCTACTGAAGCTTTTAGCTCTTTCAGCATAGTCAGAGGTGACCTGGTGACCTCTCTCACTTGTTTGGATGATCACTCAGGTTGTGAGGACGGTCTGATCTAGACAGATTTACACATGGGCCATATTCCTTTAATTTCTTGTTGATGGGTTTAGCTGAACTTCAAGGGATGTTCAGGGCCTAGAGATTGTTTTGTCTCCAACCCCGACTGATACTTTCAAATAACCTTTCCTCTGATTGGCTTGGAGTGTTCTTGTGTCTTCATGGTGTAATGGTAGCCAGGAAGACTGATGAACCAGTGAATGGAGCTTCCAGACAGACACAGATATCTTTATTACGCTCCCGTGTTTGAGGTGACTGTACGTGACTCTGTGACGGGGTAAGCCGTATTGCGTCATTTCCTGTTGTCGCGCTCCGTGGAGCTGTTTGGTGTTCAGACTTTCTTGAATTGATCTTCTCAAACCCCCCAGACGGTCGTGGCAGATGGCCGCTCCTACTGAGCGGCAGATGGGTTAACTATAAGCTACCAACTGTAATGGTAGCTTATAGTTAGAGTGGCTAAGGTCATCCTGAGCTATCTCTGTAGTTATGCTGCTATAGGCTTAGACTGCTGGAGGACAGACTTACCAATTTTCTTCACTCTGCTACTTCCTTTTCTCCTACTACTCTCCAGTTGTATTACAGTACATTCTGCTATTTCGACTTTTAACTTTGTGTTCTCTGTGTTTTTCTCTCCATAGAAGATATACCTGGTCTGGTATCCTGCTTGGCTGCAATGCCCTGTTGGACGGGGGGCATCGACTGGGATGGTGCTCCCAGTGGCTGAACATCCACTGTGTCCTGTTATCAACTTTTTACTTTCTGTAACATAGAGAGTACTCTTATATCGGATCTTCTGTTCCTTTTGTGTCTCTGCTCTGTCTTCTTAAACCCCCAGACGGTCGTGGCAGATGGCCGCTCCTACTGAGCCTGGTTCTGTTGGAGGTTTCTTCCTGTTAAAGGGGAGTTTTTCCTCTCCACCTTCGCTACATGCTTGCTTAGTATGAGGGATTGCTGCAACCTGCTGGGATTCCTTAAATAGGAAACTTTTTAACTGATTGGAATGTTTGTATAAATGTATTGAAATGACTTCTTGTTAAGTGCCTTGACATGACATGTGTTGTGAATTGGCACTATATAAATAAAACTGATTTGAATTAAATTTATACTACAGTCACTGGATACATTCTCACTGCACTCAGGTGATATTTTACTTTGGTTAAATTCAGATTGAAACTCAGCAGTCAAGTGTAACTAGCTAATTTTCAATTAATAGTGGACTCATGTTTACCCACTTTGGCAGCAAAGACAGTCAAAAGGCTCTCCCTAAAGCATTTTAGAGTTTTAACCCATTAATGTCAGAATGTTTTACAGTGTTGACATTCTGAGCTACACATAGAAATAACCACAAACCTCCAGGTCTGTATTCCATTAACAGAGTTCCCATATGAGACAACCAGGAGAAACTGCAACTCTGCATGTTTGTATTCTTTTAGACATACAGAAGTTTTGTCCTGTTACCATCCCCTCAGCATAATGTAGGATATTTTTGCTTTACATTTTGAACAATTCTCTCAGTTAGAAAGTTAGAGTAATACCGAATAACTGTCTGACACTGAGAGTTGTCTTGAAAAAAGAGGCAGGTGGCACATTGGTTTACCGCCAAAAATACATCCAGGTGGCCTTTAGACTAATATAGTCCTAAACTCCCTCCTAACAGAAAGTTTAAAGGGAGTTTGTTATTGTGTAATGTAAGAATTTCATGTTAAATGGGAAAAAAGGTCTGTACTTTTGTGCTTAATCTAGTCCAGAGGACGCCAAAGCGCTTTACACTACATTCAGTCATTCACACACTGCTGATGGTGAGCTATGTTGTTTCCACAACTGCCCTGAGGCACACTGAAAGAAGTTAGGCTGCCATATACAGGGACCACTTCTGACCACCACCAGCAGGGAAGGGGGTTAAAGTGTCTTGCCCAAAGACACAACAACTGAGACGGATGGAACCAAAAAACAGAAAACTGCTAAAACCAGCAGCTTTTTACATCTATGTTTAAAATGTGTCAAAAATTGGTTCTTTTGGTCCTAATAACTTTTTAGCCAAAGTTATTAGGCAAGGCAAATTTATTTGTATAGCACACTTTCAGCAACAAGGCAATTCAAGCAGGTTTGGGTGATTAGGGGATAAAATCAAATCAGGAATAAAACCATAAAAACAGAAAACACATCAGAAACATAAAGAACATTAAAACATATGACATTCCAGCTATTATTCATCAGTTACTTAAAGGTCGGTCTGAACAGATCGGGTTTTAACTTTAATTTAAAGAAAACTCAGTGTTTCACCAGTTTTGCAGTGATCTGGGAGTTTGTTCCAGATAAGAGGAGCATAGAAACTATTAGAGCCATTGTGGAAGGTCCAAAGTGCCACACGGAGAGCCCTACTCTAGCCGTTAACACAGCTTCTTTATTATGGGCCAGCTAAAAGGAACACAGATGATCTGGGCTTCTTCATGCTGAACTGACCTGCTCTCCAGCTGGAACATGGAACAGGTCGGTGACAACAGCTGGACAGGACAACCGTTTCTGAGGATGGCTGAGTGGACACATGTCTTTCAGGCTGTAGATGAACACCTCTTGATCCTTTCAAATAATTACATATAGTCATTCCACATCCTACATTGATTTAACTCCAAAATATAAGTAAATATTAGTGTGATTATGGTTTGTACCTCAGTGGCCATCCATAAAGAGTTACGCATCTTTATCTGGCAGCTGATCCGGTTGCCAGGACAAGACATCCTCTTCACTTCCACCTGGCCCTTCTCCACATTCACCACACTGTAGTTTCTGCAATAGTCATGTGTGACTCATGAAAATTAACACTAAAAGAAACAACTGGTAGATACTCTCAGAAACCCCACACATTTCCCTGTAATTTGCAGAGTTTTACACATTTGGAAAAGCTGTGTATTAAATGGTTTATGCACACATTTCTAGAGCTGGCAAAACCTAAAGGGTATCCTGAGTAAAGGATCGCTGTAAACAGAGATACCTTGTCAGGATGTGTAACTCAAAACTGAAATGCAGACGGGCAGGTTAGTGGTGAAGGCATAATTTAATGAGGTAAATGTGGCAGCAGAACAACTTACAACATAACAAACAACACCCAGGATGGCAGGATGAGGACAGAGAAAGCAGGAAGAAGACATGGGGAGCGACGACAGGGAATGAGACGAGGAAGATACTGATACGACGACAACAAATTGACAAGGAACGGCAGGGACACTGAGGCACGAGTCCCCCCCCCCCCAAAAAAAAACTAGAGTCCTGAGGCCTGCAATGAAGGAGCAGGAATCTGGGAGGCCGACGACGGGGAACCAGGAGACGAGGAGGCAGACGACGAGGAACCAGGAACCTGGGATGCCAACGCAGGAAACCAGGAGACGAGGAGGCAGACGATGAGAAACCAGGAGACGAGGAGGCCGGCGACCAGGAACCAAGAGACGAGGAGGCCGGCGACCAGGAAACAAGAGACGTGGAGGCCGGTGACCAGGAGCCAAGAGACGTGGAGGCCGGCAACGAGGAACCAAGAGATGTGCCCAACCTTGTGTCTTGGAGGCCGGCTCAGACTGAAGCTCAAACTGGGGCGAAGGCCGGCGGAGCTGAGGCCCGTGCTGGGGCGAATGCTAGAACTTGAGCTTTGGAGGCCGGCGACGACAGAGAGACCCACGACGAGGCGTCAAAGACTCTCGCAGGAGTGTAGAATACCGTCGTGGAGGCGCTGAGGACCTTCGGGAGGAAGGTGTAGAGGACCCTCGGGAGGAAGGCGTAGAGGACCCTCAGGAGGAAGGCGTGGAGGACCCTCGGGAGGAAGGCTGCTACCCATATTAGGACTTTATATTGACTTCCATTCATTTTAATAGTTGCATTTAGCTTTACCCAAACCCTAACCATAACCAGTTATTGCCTAACCTAACCTTAAACAAAACATAATTCACACCATACCTCTAAACCTAACCCCTAGCCCTAAAAAAGGGGGTCCACCATATCAGCACTAGTCTTTGGTCCCTATAAGGTCCATCGGTCTTCAGAAGGTTAGCGAATATGCCAGGGAAGGTCCTAAATAGGATAGCTATACAAGAAGGCGCGCACACGCACGCACACACACACACGCACGCACGTACACACGGACGCACACACACACACTTTTCTTTTTGTTGTTGTTGTTTTGTGGTTGTCATGTGTTGGTCTTGTCCTATATCCTGTATATAATTTGTATAAAAAAATTCTGTATATTCCTGTATAAAAAAAAGAACGAGATCACAGATACAAGCGGCTGAAATGAGTTTCCTCCACAGGGTGTCTGGGCTTTCCCTTAGGGATAAGGTGAGAAGCTCAGTCATCCAGGAGGGGCTCAGAGTAGAGCCGCTGCTCCTCCACATCGAGGAGTCAGTTGAGGTGGCTCTGGCATCTGGTTAGGATGCCTTCTGGACGCCTCCCTGGTGAGGTGTTCCAGGCATGTCCCACCGGGAGGAGGCCCAGAGGAAGACCCAGGACACGGTGGAGGGACTATGTCTCTCGGCTGGCCTAGGAGCGCTTTGAGATTCCTCCTGAGGAGCTGGCACAAGTGCCTGGGGAGAGAGAAGTCTGGGTATCTCTGCTTAAGCTGCTGCCCCCATGACCCGACCATGGATAAGTGGAAGAAAATGGACGGATGGGTGGATTGATTTTAGGGTCAGAACATGGATAGGTTGAAATGTTAATGATGATGAAACAGTAATAATGGGAATGAGAAATGAATACTTTACTGGTACACTGTACTCTGCACGTTGTTGCTGTTAGAAGGGCTAACACTTCTTCAGCAGATATTAATCTCAAGAGAAACAGAGTAAGAGGTGCCCTAAAATTAGTTTGAGAGGTACAGCTAAAGGTAAATGGGAATATAAATAATGAATTGATTAAATTAATTAGACTGGGGTGACCTAAAAACAAAAGCTCTCATCTTTTCCAAATTAATTACCAGGATCAGAGGCCTTGGGGGCTCTCTGTTGCTAAGATAAGAGCAATCTGCTTCTGGCCCGTGGGCCGCAGCTTAGGAAACTGATGGCAGGATGATTGGGTTTTGCAAATGAATTATGCTGACTTATAGATAATACACCCTGAAAGTATTTGCAGGAGTTGATGTAATTACTTCAGAAGTTTTCAGATTGAATAAACAAGTAAACAACTGAATAACTATTTCAGCCACAGCAAGCTTTAGAAGGGATAACGTTTGGATTGTCTTGTGAGCTTGTTGCTGGAATATTCCAATATAATTAGGTTTTAGTTACATATTCTCTGTCTAGTGAATGAATCTAGGTCAGGATGACAAGATAGGGAAAACAAGCTAATTATTCCAGCATAATGTTCCTGACAAAGATGTCAGATCACTGGAGTGACAGACGTCAGAGCAGCAAGATATCTACGGGACGTTCTGATCTGAATGTGCTGCTTCATGCTTTACTATCAGACTGGCACGAACCAGTTCTCCATGAATACTGGATGGATACTATTTAAACTGTTAGATCAGGAGGGTTGAGTAGGGCGATGTAAGAATAATCTCTGTCCCCTCTATGTTCTGGCCAGACATTTTGAATTAAATACTTGAAACGCCTTCTGGCACTCACTTTCATCTTTGTTTTAGAAGTGCTGCATTTTTAGCTATAACAAGCTAAAAGCAGGTTTTGAAAAGCAGGCTCTGAAAAACCGGGTTCTGAAGAAGCTGGTGAATGTATTGAACATGCACTAAAAGGTAGGTGATCTTTTCTTACATCTACAAGCTTCAGGTAAAAAAGGTTTTAGAAAAATTGGATATTTGAAATTATTGTTATATTATTTGAATGTTGTCGTATGTGTTCCAGCAGCAGAACTTGGATTCTACGGTGATGTTTGTGAATCTTTCAAATTGTGTTCATAACTTTTGACATTTAAGGGTTTTTTCTTTTCCCCACCAGGTGCAGGAAAAGCAGTTGATTGATTGGTTTTCTCTTGCTTGAAAATATCAGACTGATCTGAAGACAATCTAACTGCTGATCCAAAACTTTCAATCTAGGCTCTCGGAGTTAATGAAGCTAGGCTCATTATCCTAGTTTGTGGAGTTTGGTCACGATTGCTTGGTGTATGCAGGTGAATCAAGATAATCTAAACCATACTCCCATGTCTGCTAATTTTACGTAATCACATACTTCTAATCAACTAATTAATCCTAATTAGCTCACATATGTTTGAACTTGCATGCTCTGACACTTAATAACTCAGCTCTTAAAGATTGCAACAGGGAGCCTTCAGAATTGTGGGCCTCCTGAGGGATGATCCCTCCCCTTTTGAGGTGACTTATCGGTGACCGTGGGTCACTGAACAAGGAGGCTGAGGAGGACCAAAGGTGGACCATGGGGGTCACGATATGGAGCAGCAACAAGGAAAGCATCCGCATTTCAACACTGAGTCCAGATGTAATATTTCACTGAGATGTGCTTAAGGAGGTTATATCATATCTCTCTCTGTTGAGTATTTTATCCTAGGGTCCTGACAGATGACGAGACGTGTGTGGCTGTCCCGGAGGGGCAGGAAGGTCATCAGAACGTCCTTTCCCACCAAAATGAATGAAGTGTTGAACAAAGAAACACCACGAATGGCACAATAAAGCCCTGGTGGGTTTTTCGCATCTGACAACAAGTGAAGTCTCAACAGTCATCTGTATGGACGATCCCTGATTATGCTGAGCTAATTCCATGGCCAGCATGATTCATGTCTGATTATTAATTGATTCTTTTATAAATGTCTTTTTTTTACTCGGCTCTCACCGTACCCAGGTAAATTGTAAAAGCATCCCGAAATATTCCGTTATGTTTTAGGTATGAAAATCATAATAAAAAAGAGGGGAATGTGGTGGGAATATTTTAAAGTAATGTGAATTAATTGTTTAGTTACATGGATGCCTTCTTTCCTGGTTCTTTTAATAAGTAAAAATCAAACTGATTTGTCATTATTTTCAAATACTAATGGTGAAAGCGTCTTCTATGTAGCAGATGAATAAAAAATTAAAAGAAGCCCAATAATCGAAAATTGTGGGAAATGTGTCCCTTTTAACTCTTCCAAGTACTTTTTCCTGTTCTTCAGAGTCAGATTTAGTTTTTATTAAAAACTTTAAAAAGTTTTCCTCTGCACTCTTTCTTTGCACTAATTTCTTTAAACAAGGGGGCTAAAAAGGTCAAAGTGTAGTGAGTGGACAATACATATAAAAAAGAAAAGTAAACATCATACAAGCGTTAAAGGACAAGAGAGAGGGTAGCTGTGGTTAAATTGCTTTTTGATTTTACAACGTAAACAGGCATTTCGCTAAAGATATTGATGAGCAGGGCTCACGATTGTATTTTTAAGAAATTGGCTGTAGCCATTGACTGGTCAGGCATTAGCACTAAAGTAGCCTAGATTAGTAAAGTTGACACTAGTTTAAACAATGATGCCACAGTAACAAACGCTTTTCGCGCCACATTTTATCATTGTATTGTGTCACTGGTAGGGTGACCAACCGTCCTCTTTTCCCCGGACATGTCCACTTTTCATGTGCTGTCCGGGGCATCTGGGGGGATTTATAGACTGATGGAAATGTCCCGGTTTTTATTGTTTTTCATAGGACCATACTTAAACTGACTGGTGTGATGCATGCAGTATGACAGCTTTTCTCTCATGTAACGTCTTTCCGAGCTGCTGTCTAAGTGCCTGGTTCTGATCCGTTTATTGACGGCACAGGCAGCAGGCTGTGCGCCGACCGCATGCATTGCGCAGCTCTGCGCCGAGTTGCACCGCACATCACCATGCTGCATGGCGCAACGCAATTGTGCTGAGTTACTGCTGTTTACAAGAAGTCAAAGCACAAGCTACATGCACAAACCACAAAAGATATACCGTCCAGTGGAAACAAATGGGTGGCAGAGTGCACCTTTCACATAGCTGGCATGTGCGTTTCTGAGTGTGACAGAAGTGGCAAATATCCCATAGGTCACATGGACACAAAAACTATAAAAAGACTGAGCAAAGTGAGAATTCATCTATAAACTGACTGTGGAGGACGAAGATGCAAACTAAACAGAGTAATCACCTTATAATTGTGTTTTTGAATCTGCAGCAGTTTACTTTTATTACAGTGAAAAGAAAATAATACTTGTTTTCTCAGATTTTTCTTCAGTTTTTTTCCAGTGCAATTTAAAAAGTAAACTAATATTGTTGCTGGCAACTTTTTTAATTCAGAAGAGTAATTATTTCTATTATAATTTATTTCCAGAGATAATAAAATCATTTTTCAACTTGTGAAAGCCTTTTTGAAGTTTGTTATTTAACTAATCTTTTCTAACCACATTGAGAACCCACACTTTAAATATGTTAAAATCAAAAGGCTTGGCCAAGTTCTGAAAGTGTTTCAGTACTATGCCAGATGTCCTCTTTTTTGGAAATCAAAATATGGTCACCCTAGTCACTGGTTACAATTTCAGATGAGTCTGCTCAAGTATTTTTCAAAAAAACGAAAGGCATCTGAGAAAGAGAGCTCCAGTCAGGTAAAAGAACACCAGGGTCATGCAGGATACTTTAACAATGTCAACAGTTCTGGTATTCACACACTTGTAACAGATGTGAAATTAAAGATATTTGTTACAGGAATTATTCAAACAATGTTTAACAGCCAGGAGAAAGCCTAGGTTCAGAACAGTGAAGCACAGGTGGGGCAGAGGAAGAAGAAGAGACTAGTGGAGGACCAGAGAAAACGAGTGGTGAAGGCACTAGTGGAGGAGCAGGAGAGCTGAGGGGTGGAGAAAAATACAAAGATAGGCCTACCGGTGGGCACAGGGCTTCAGGATGGGATTCGACGTGGGTCGACCAAAGTAGCCGATTCCATTCATGGCTGTACCATACATCTAATGGTGAGTGTGAAGCTTGTTTTCCCTTTCCTCTTTTGCATTATATGAATGTTTACGGTTTGGTTTTTCTTACGATTGCTACTAGCCTGTGCATCAATTTAGGTGAAGTTTTTTTTTTCTTTTTGGCAGAGCAGTAGGCTAATATCTTACGCTAATTCTATCATGGATGTTACTATGGTATCTATGCATGGTACTATCGTGTGTGTTTGTGTGTGTGTGTTTAAGCTGAGAAGATGTGCCTTTATTTTTGTTGTTGTTGCAGTTAAGTGAGATTGGTGTGTTCATAATAAAACGTTGACATCAAGTTGAGGTAAGTGCCATAACTCCTCGCATACACATCCGCGGTGCAGGTGCATCCGAGGTCTCAACACCTCCCCCCCCCTCGTCCCACTGGTGTAGCACCACAGCTACAAACATTTCTAGGGGAAACACTGAACGCTGTTTTTTTCTGGTTCAGCAAAAAGCTTTTTTCATCAATCCTAAACGCTGTTTTTCTTCAACTCCAGCTACTAATAAAACACGTTAAACCAAGTGAAAGTATTGAACACGTTTTCTGTTTGATTCACAATAGTTATCATTAAATCAGAACCCAGCCTAGATGGAGAACTGGTACAATGTGTCTTAAGTTCTAATTTTAAATGACTTCTAAACTGGGCGTCTGTCATATGAAAATTTCTATATTTTGGGCTTGGGTCTCTGAGTTTTAAGGATCCTAACAACACCTCTGACTGGGCATGTTTTGGTTCTGTTAAGGATCTGAATGCAGGAAGGAGGCAGGTAAGTGGATCCAAATAAAATATATTTAATAAGAAAAAAAAAGACAAAAGCTAGGAATGCCAAACAAATCCTAACTGAGGTAGGACAAGAAGTGAGGCAAACATGACAGATAGTTGAAAAGCCAGAATTGCTGTAAGAACACAACACCAGGGAGCCACATCCCATAGTTGGTTCCTCTATGAACCAGCAGTAAATGTGTTGTTGTAGCAGCTAGCTTCAGCACAGAGCTGCCGGAGGGATAGCAGAAAAGCCTTGCAGGAGTCCACATATATAATTAACACCACCTGCATGTGGGCATGAAAGCTGCTTTTATTAGACAGGAATTAACCTGGAACCCTGCTTCAGCACACACACACGGACACACAAAGATTTCTAAATCATCAAGAATATCCAAGAGTGTCCTGAATGCACCAGGACCTTATCCTCAGGATTAGTGCTGCAAACACTGCAGAGCTGGCTGAACATCTGCAGCAGTTGGGCACTGAGCTGAAGACTTCTGGAAAGGTCTCACAGCACGAAGGACAGCAGACAAGAACCAAGATCAACTGCAAATATATTTTCTCTAATGAATCCTGAGCATTTTGGACAAAAGGAAATGTATTTGTCTGAACAAAGGTTGTCAGCTACAACCACATGTTCTGTGTGGTGTAGAGTTGTATGTAAAGGGAACAGGCTTACAAACAACACAGCCATGAATCAAGACTCGGATCCTAACACCCTGTAAAACCATATTCCTCCAATAACCCAGGAACAGTTTGATGATTGACTGTGTATTTGCTGAACCATATCCCAAAGACTGTGACGGGCTGAAAGATCTAAACAGACAAAACCTAAACCTGTATCAAGGAAACTCGTCCCCAACGAAAAGCTGGGCTGAATTCTTAAGGCAGGTGGATAAACAGAAGTGGTGCTTCCTGATATTAGGAATTTTTTTTTCATCTTTTGATATTTGTTTGTCAATTGAACAAATGATACACAGATTATGACTGTACATGTACACACACACTTTTCAATATAGTAAATAGAAAGAAGATTTTCTAAATAAATCTCATCATGTTGCTGCCTAAACCTGCAGATGTAGATACAAAGACCAATGGAGATAAAAGGAATCAACATGTGAGGTTTTAATCACGCTATGTTTACTTTCAGCTCTGTATTTAAACTAAAAGGCCAATCATTTTATAATAATATATTTTCAGGTTAAAAGGAATACCCAGTATGGTGCCAATATATTTTCATAATTTGGCAAGTTTTACTTTAATTCAATTCAATTCAATTCAGTTTATTTATATAGCGCCAATTCACAACAGATGTCATCTCAAGGCACTTAACAAGAAGTCATTTCAATACATTTATACAAACATTCCAATCAGTTAAAAAGTTTCCTATTTAAGGAATCCCAGCAGATTGCGTCAGTCATTGGCGTGAGGTTGGGCCCCGTTGATGCAGACTTTCCAACCACAGCAATCCTTCAGCAATCCCTCATACTGAGCAAGCATGTAGCGACGGTGGAGAGGAAAAACTCCCCTTTAACAGGAAGAAACCTCCAACAGAACCAGGCTCAGTAGGAGCGGCCATCTGCCACGACCGTCTGGGGGTTTGAGAAGACAGAGCAGAAACACACAAGGAACAGAAGATCTGATATAAGAGAACTTTCTATGTTACAGAAAGTAAAAAGTTGATAACAGGACACAGTGGATGTTCAGTTACTGGGAGGATCATCCCAGTCGATGCCCCCTGTCCAACAGGGCATTGCAGCCAAGCAGGATACCAGACCAGGTATATCTTCTATGGAGAGAAAAACACTGAGAAAAAACAAAGTTAACAGTCGAAATAACAGAATGTACTGTAATACAACTGGAGAGTAGTAGGAGAAAAGGAAGTAGCAGAGTGAAGAAAATTGGTAAGTCTGTCCTCCAGCAGTCTAAGCCTATAGCAGCATAACTACAGAGATAGCTCAGGATGACCTTAGCCACTCTAACTATAAGCTTTATCAAAAAGGAAAGTTTTAAGCCTGGCCTTAAAAGTAAACAGAGTGTCTGCCTCACGGACTAAAGCTGGGAGCTGGTTCCACAGGAGAGGAGCCTGATAACTAAAAGATCTGCCTCCCATTCTACTTTTAGAAATCCTAGGAACTACAAGTAAACCTGCAGTCTGAGAGCGAAGGGCTCTGTTAGGAACATAAGGAACAATTAGATCTCAGATGTATGATGGAGCTTGATTATTAAGGGCTTTGTATGTAAGAAGAAGGATCTTAAATTCTATTCTTGATTTAACAGGGAGCCAATGAAGGGAAGCTAAAACAGGAGAAATGTGATCTCTCTTTTTAATATTCATCAAAATGCTGCCGCATTTTGGATCAACTGAAGGCTTTTAATGGCATTTTGTGGACTACCTGATAGTAAAGAATTACAGTAGTCCAGCCTTGAGGTAACAAATGCATTGACTAGTTTCTCAGCATCACTCCTGGACAGGATGTTTCTAATTTTAGCAATATTCTGGAGGTGAGAGAAAGAAATCCTAGAAACCTGTTTAATATGGGATTTAAATGTCAAGTCTCGGTCAAAAATAACGCCGAGGTTCTTTACGTTATTACTGGGGGCCAATTTAATGCCATCCAGATGAAGTGATTAAGAACTTCTGGTCCAAAGACAGCAACTTCTGTTTTGTCAGAATTTAAAAGCAAAAAGTTTAGGGTCATCCATGTTTTTATGTCTTCCAGACATGCCTGTAATCTACCTAACTGACTGGGTTCATCAGGATTTATGGATAAATATAGTTGTGTATCATCTGCATAGCTGTGGAAATTTATCCCATGCTGTCTAATGATTCTACCAATTGGGAGCATATATATGGTGAACAGAATTGGTCCAAGCACAGAACCCTGTGGAACTCCACAAGTAACTCTTGAGAGTGAAGAAGATTTATCATTTAGATGAACAAACTGGAATCTATCAGACAAATATGATTTAAACCAGCCTAGTGCTGTTCCTTTGATCCCTGCAACATGTTCAAGCCTTTCTAAGAGAATATTATGATGGACTGTGTCAAAAGCAGCACTGAGATCTAACAAAACCAGAACAAACACAAGTCCATTATCTGAGGCCATGAGAATATCATTAGTAACCTTCACCAGTGCTGTTTCGGTGCTATGATGAGCTCTAAAACCTGACTGAAACTCTTCAAACAGCTCGTTATTGTTTAAATGCTCACAGACTTGATTAGCAACAATTTTCTCAAGGACTTTGGATAAGAAAGGAAGGTTAGATATAGGTCTGTAATTCACTAAGTCATCTTGATCAAGGGAAGGTTTCTTGAGTAAAGGTTTAATTACAGCTATTTTAAATTCCTGTGGTACGTATCCCGTTTACTAAGGATAGATTCATCATATCCAAAATGGGGCCAGGAACCAAATGGAACACTTCTTTAAATAATTTGGTTGGAATTGGGTCCAACATACAAGTTGAAGGTTTAGATGAGGCTAATATTTTTGATCATTCCGAAAGCTCGACTGAATCAAAACAGCCTAAGCACAACTGAGGTTCTACAGTTCTTTCCGATACCGCCTCATTTACTGAGGAAGAAGTAATCATGTTTGGGAGGATGCCAATGATTTTATTTTTAATAGAATTAATTTTATTTACGAAGAATCCCATAAAATCATCACTGCTAACAGCTGGGGGAATAGTTGGCTCAACAGAGCTATGACTCTGTGTAAGTTTGGCAACTGTACTAAAAAGAAACCTAGGATTGTTTTTATTCGCCTCTATTAATGATGAAAAATATGCTGTTCTAGCTTGTCGAAGGGTCTTTTTATACAGCAGTAGACTGTTATTCCAGGTTAAATAGGAATCCTCTAGGTGTGTAGAGCGCCATTTTCTCTCCAACTTCCTAGTATTCTGCTTTAAAGTACGCAACTCTGCGTTGAACCAAGGAGTCAGCCTCCTATGGCTAGCCACTTTCTTTTTTAAGGGGGCTACATTATCTAATGCCAAACGCAATGAGGACGTAACGCTGTGAACCAGATCATCAATTTCTAAAGGGTTAGAGATAGAATTGCTGCCATCCACTGTGTTACCCTGAGACACTAAGGAAAGTAAGAATGGAACAGATTCTTTAAAAATTGTTACAGCATTGTCTGATAAAGCTCTACTATAATGAAATTTTCTTTCAGATTTAAAATGGTCAGTTAAAGTAAATTCAAAAGTTATTAAGAAGTGGTCAGACAGGACCGGGTTATGTGGGTGGACTGTTATTTCCTCACACTCAATACCGTATGTCAGTACAAGGTCCAAAGTGTGTTTGCCCGAGTGGGTCGATCCCTGTACTTTTTGAGTAAAGCCAATTGAGTCTAAAATAGCACTAAAGGGTGCATTTAGGCTATCACTTTCAGTATCCACATGAATATTAAAGTCCCCCACTATAATAACCCTATCAGTATTTAATACTAAATCAGATCAAAAATGTGAGATCTGATCCAAGAATTGAGAGTAAGGGCCTGGTGGACGATACAAAACCACAAACAAAAATGGTCTTAATGTTTTGCAACTTGGATGAGGAAAATTAAGGGTTAGATGTTCAAAAGAACTGTAGCTATCAATTGGTCTGGGACTAATTAGTAAATCAGAACGAAAAATGGTTGCAACTCCTCCTCCTCGCCCAGTATTTCTAGGAATGTGAAAATTTAAATGACTGGAAGGAGTTGACTCATTTATACTGACATAATCCTCCTGCTGCAACCAGGTTTCTGTGAGACAAAGGAAATCAATGTGATTATCACAAATCAAGTCATTTACTAACAAAGTCTTTGAGGAGAGAGATCTTATGTTTAATAAACCACATTTAATAGATTTATTTTTCTGTTCAGTCAAAGTTGTATTTGTTTTTATGAGATTTCCATAATTTGCTTTTGTTGGCTTAACTTTTAATCCATTTAATTTTGGCCATGGGCAAGACACTGTTTCTATAGAGTAATGGGGGGGTAACAGTACAGAAGCAGCAGAGAGGTGGGTTAAACTACGACTCTGCTTCCTGGTCTGGACCCTGGGTTGTCAGTGTTTTGGAGGACTAATAAATTCGGCCATATTCCTAGAAAGAAGAGCTGCCTCATCCAAAGTGGGATGGATGCCGTCTCTCCGGATCAGACCAGGTTTTCCCCAAAATGTTCTCCAGTTCTCAATGTAGCCCACATCGTTTGCAGGACACCACCTAGACAACCATTGATGGATTGACAGCATGCGGCTAAACATGTCGTCACTGGTCCGATCAGGCAGGGGACCAGAAAAGATTACCGAGTCTGACATTGTTTTGGCAAACTTACACACCGAAGCAACACTAATTTTAGTGACCTCCGATTGGCGTAACCGGGTGTCATTACCGCCAGCATGAATAACAATCTTACTGTATTTACGCTTATCTTTAGCCAGCAGTTTCAGGTAGGATTTGATGTCGCCCGTTCTGGCCCCTGGCAAACATTTGACTATGGTCAATGGTGTCTCTAATGCCACGTTTCTGACTATGGAGCTGCCAATTACCAGGGTCGGTTTCTCAGCGGGTGTGTCGCTGAGCGGGGAAAATCTGTTAGAAACGCGGACCGGTTGGTGGTGGCCCGGGGGCTGGGTCCTAGAACTATGCTTCCTATCTACAGTCACCCAACCAGCCTGAGGTCCCGGCTGCGTGGGCTCTACTGGAGGACAGTTAGGGGGTTCTATCCTTGTTGGTCCCACGCTGGGTAATGGGCTTCGGCTATCTGCTGGTTTTTCAACAGCGCGGAGCCGTGCTTCTAATTCTGATACCCTCGCCTCCAAAGCTACAAAAGTATTACATTTATTACAGTTACCATTATCACTAAAGGAGGCAGGGAAGTAACTAAACATCTGACAGAGAGAGCAAGAGAGAAGAGAAGGGTTAGAGACAGGAGAGAGAAGAGTAGCCATAGCCGCAATGAAGCTAAGCTAACTGAGCTAGCGAGACCTTACCACCCCAAGAAAAGCTGTGTGAAACACAAGGAGTTCCCAAAACGTAAAGTACACCACCACAAAACGTGTGTTTTAGTGTGCTTGTGTGTTAAAATAACTTAGAAAGGGCTCAGCAGAGAGAAAATAAGATCAATTCAAGAGACTCTGAACACCAAATAGTTTACAGGGAGCGCAACAGTGACAACAGGAAATGACGCAATACGGCTTACCCCCGTCGAATCAGCTTTAAGGATTTAAACTTTTGCATCATTAAAATTATTGAGTGAGCATTACATTTGACAACCAGAGCAGTTAGGAGAAGACAGGAAACTGGAAACAAACCTGTCGTCGTCGTCTCCATGCCAGAACACAGCGCTGTATCCCTGCAGCTGCGACAGATAGAGTTGAGACTGGCTGTCACAGGACAACAAGTACCTGAGGCAGGGGAAACTGGGTTCCTCCATCTGTCTCACACACTGTGATGCAACTGGCCTCTAAA
Organism: Valencia hispanica; assembly: GCA_963556495.2. Classification (NCBI taxonomy): domain Eukaryota; kingdom Metazoa; phylum Chordata; class Actinopteri; order Cyprinodontiformes; family Valenciidae; genus Valencia; species Valencia hispanica. The sequence goes on along the minus strand of OY747701.1, from coordinate 627,363 downwards.
GACACACACACACACACGCACACACACACACACACACACACACACAACATGACGTGAGAAAAACTGATCTCTGTTTTCCAAACTGTAGGCCTAGCCTATATCTAACACAGATCAGGCTCCTAGTTTAGGTTTTCTTCTGACATGTTGATGAATTTGGCTAATCGTGATTGGCTAAGTACAAGAAAAAATAAGTGTGCAACTTGTATTGATGCTGGAGATAGGCACCAGCCCTCCATGACCCTTGCAATGATAGGCGAATATAGCCAATACAGATTGATGAAATTGTATTTATTTAATTGTTTTACATGAAAATTCATTCATGCCCCTATAGTTCACATGATAGTCTGTGGTAAACAGACAAACTAACTTGAACCTAACTTGTTTTTTATCCCGATTGAAGCCTCGCTCCTCAACCTCTTCAAAAGGTGGCTGTTCTTCCCAGTCCTCATGAACTGTCTGCTGATCTGGTCTTCAGCTCTAAAGGCCAGAGACTCCCAGACCTCTGCATCACTCCAGTTTGCCATCTCAGTTGACACATTTTACAAATGCTAAACGAACTCTGCATGTTCACTTGCATTTTAAATACTGTTGCTGGCCTAGGCTCAGCGCACATTCCACACATCATCATGACATTGCCCTCTGTTGCGCCAAGGCGTGATCTTCATTCACAATTCCAGCGTTGCGGCAATATTGCAGTAATATTACTATTAAGCATGCAGTCATGAATGCCGCAATATTTGCTCCTCGCCATGCCACGACAGAGCATAAGACACACCGTGCCAAGAATATAACCCTAATATGCTCTGCTTTAGTTCATACACTCTCAAAGTCAAGCTGTATTTGCAATCAGTCACTAACGTTAGAAAATATCAACTATTATCTGACTTTTAAATTAATTGCTTCTGCTCACACCAAGGCACATTACGCATCTCGTATACATAATGGCATAAATTGATGAGTTATGGGTCAGTTATTTTGCTGAAATGGATATACCTTTTGTAAAGCTAAAGTGTTTAAATGCAAAATCCATTTGCCTTACTATAAAATGGATCTTAAGTAAAATATTCTGACAAATTAAGGTAAAATACCGGTATATATCGTAAATCCCAAGTTTTGGAGAAGTGTTATTTTCTTCCTTATAACTAATATTTTGTACATTTAACCAAATTGCTTAAATGTTTATTCATCTCCCTTTTTCTCGTGATACAAATAGTTATGGAAGGGTTGACAAAATTATTCTGCTATTGAAGCCAATTATTCAAATTTATCATTTCATCTGTCATAAGTTCTACCTGTGATTTATTCGCGCCAGAACTCGGTTGGCCAGTAAAGGTGCTTGTCTCTGCATTTTGGCTACATTGTTTTCTATTGGGCAAAAATGACCTATTTCAGTGTAAAATTTGATAAATGTCTGAACAATAAAAGAACCACATAATTTAAAACCACATCATATTTTTTTGTCATGATCTGTTATGTACTAATACTGATCAGTACACAGTTGCAAGACAACAGTAACCAGCTGAAGTTACAGTATTGAATCATCACAGCCGCTTAGTAGCCTACACTACACATGTCACTCTTATATCTACCAATCACCAGCGCTTCTTTTCTGAAAAGAACCTTTTGGAAAATGTAGCTTAAACAGCTAAACCAACCTTAGAATTTCTCAAGTGATTTAAGTGTGCCTGCCTGTGGTCCTGAAGCAAGCAAGAGTGTTCTAATCTCCAGGTTGGTCATGTTCACAGAGACCCCCTTCATGCCTTTCCGCAAACAGGGTCCTAAGCCCGCCCTTTTCTCTTTTATGATAACTTTGGGTAAAACAGTCTAGGCTAAAACCTGGTTGATGCAAAGCTTGAATTGAGATGGACGACTGAAGCCCCCCCCCCCCCAAAAAAAAATAGGGCTAAACACGCCAATGATTTTAGGTCTGTTTAGCTTATTGACACCGAGAAGGAAAATACAAATCTGTAACATTTCATTAACACTGAAAACTGCCATCACCATATCTCTCCTTTACACCGCCGTGAAGGTTGAAGATGTCAGATAAAAAACTCAACGTGGTCGCATTTACATGGTGAGCAACTTGAGACTTTTTGTTCATTTGCTACTTCTCAAGAAAAATTACCAAATTGGCCCGAATATAGGACGAGGTTTTTTTTTATCATTGAAAGTAATGTAAAAATGTGGGGTCGTCTTATAAACCTCCGGAATATTGCTAAAATTAGAAACATCCTGTCCAGGAGTGATGCTGAGAAACTAGTCCATGCATTTGTTACCTCAAGGCTGGACTACTGTAATTCTTTCCTATCAGGTAGTCCACAAAATGCCATTAAAAGCCTTCAGTTGATCCAAAATGCGGCAGCAAGAGTTCTGATGAATATTAAAAAGAGAGATCACATTTCTCCTGTTTTAGCTTCCCTTCATTGGCTCCCTGTTAAATCCAGAATAGAATTTAAGATCCTTCTTCTTACATACAAAGCCCTTAATAATCAAGCTCCATCATACATCAGAGATCTAATTGTTCCATATGTTCCCAACAGAGCACTTCGCTCTCAGACTGCAGGTTTACTTGTAGTTCCAAGGATTTCTAAAAGTAGAATGGGAGGCAGATCTTTTAGTTATCAGGCTCCTCTCCTGTGGAACCAGCTCCCAGCTTTAGTCCGTGAGGCAGACACTCTGTTTACTTTTAAGGCCAGGCTTAAAACTTTCCTTTTTGATAAAGCTTATAGTTAGAGTGGCTTAGGTCATCCTGAGCTATCTCTGTAGTTATGCTGCTATAGACTTAGACTGCTGGAGGACAGACTTACCAAATTTCTTCACTCTGCTACTTCCTTTTCTACTACTACTCTCCAGTTGTATTACAGTACATTCTGCTATTTCGACTGTTAACTTTGTTTTCTCTCAGTATTTTTCTCTCCATAGAAGCTCCACCTGGTCTGGTATCCTGCTTAGCTACAATGCCCTGTTGGACGGGGGGCATCGACTGGGATGATGTTCCCAGTAACTGAACATCCACCGTGTCATGTTATCAACTTGTTACTTTCTGTAACATAGAGAGTACTCTTTATCAGATCTTCTGTTCTTTCTGTGTCTCTGCTCTGTCTTCTCAAACCCCCAGACGGTCGTGGCAGATGGCCGCTCCTACTGAGCCTGGTTCTGTTGGAGATTTCATCCTGTTAAAGGGGAGTTTTTCCCTCTCCACTGTCGCTACATGCTTGCTCAGTATGAGGGATTGCTGTGCTTGGAGTCTGCATCAACGGGGTGCAACCTCAAGTCAATGACTCGATGCAATCTGCTGGGATTCCATTCATTGTAAAATAGGTGAAACTTTAAACTGATTGAAATGACTGTATTGAAATGAATTTTCTTGTAAAGTGCCTTAAGAATGACATCTGTTGTGAATCGGCGCTATATAAATAAATTGAATTGAATTGAAATTGAATTAAAATATGGGAATGAAAACCAGCTTGGGAAGGTGGAATACCAAGGTACAATGCTACTGGACATGCTATTAGCTGGTGTTTGCAAAGCAGTCAATCTAGGTGGACCATTCATTTTCCTTGTCGCCCATTGGCTGTAACCTCCAAGAGCAGAAATAAGAAAGAAATGTTAATAGAGTATCTGCTTTGTATTAACCAAACAGAAAGCACAAGGAAAAGGGGGATGAAATGTAAAAATGATACCTAAAAAAAAATCTACTCTAAAACAAATCATGGTCCTTTAATAACTATTTCAATAACTGCTTAAATATAAAATCCAAGCTTGTAATTTCTTATTATATGAATACAAGTTTAAGATCCGAAAATCTTTACTGTCATTATGCAAGGCACAATGCAATTTTGTTCAGCAGCTCTAGGCTTAAAACACTCTTAAAATATATAGAAATAAAATAAAAGATAAAATAACAGTTTAAATTAAAACGTTAAGTGACCAGTATGAATAATAAATGGCAGAGTGTGTCCATGACATGACATGTGTTAACATGACAAAGTCAGAGGTGACATTCCAGGATCTACCAAGTGTGTGATGGACTCACTTTCTCAGGCTTGGTGTCCCAGCACTCAGTCATTAGAGTGTGGAGGCTGTAGAACTGGACCTGCTCCATACTACCCAGCACCGGCCGAACGCCTCTGGAGAGCTTCCTGGCTATCTGAAGCTGGTGGTTTCCCAGTGCTGGCCTTCGCCCGGACAGCAGCTCATACAGCACCATCCCATATGAGAACATATCCACCTTGATGTGGGGGGATGGCAGAAAAAATGGAACAACATCAAAGTACATTGTTAGAATTAGAAAAGCCCAAACAGTCCAATGAATAACCTGCGATTATTCCAAAACAAGAAATCAAATGTAGAAAAAGAATAGAATGACTTTGCCCAAAATTATTCAGACCCCTGAAATATTTAGCCTTAAAATTATTTTCATTCAGCCTAAAAGTAAAAAAAAAAACAGTCACCTTTTATTTACATTTTAATGAAAAATCAGGAAGTAATAATCATAAAATGTTATTGGTTTACGGCAAAGTTTGTTAACTCATCTTCGGAAATGAGCTCCAAGCCTCCTTACCATCACTCTAATGTTTAGCTCCCTCAACAGGTTCTCTGCGAGTTTCAAGTCAGCACTCCAAAACATTAATTAGAAAGAAACATGTCAATCAAAATAAAAGACGCCTTTGACGGACTGGACACGGATTTTATGAGTCTTAGTGGCAACTTTGGCTCAGGAGGTAGAGTAGCTGTCTACCAATCAGAGGGTTGTAGCTTCACTTCCAGCTTCCACATGTCAACATTCCCCTGGGCAAGGCACTAAACCCCTAGTTGCCACCTGAGCTCTGTATTGGTGATGAATGTGGCTACAGTGTAAAGCCCTTTCAGTGGTCAGTATGATTAGAAAAGAGCTATATAAATTCAGTCCATTTACTTATCATGGGATTTTGAAAAATTTTGCCCGTTACGTATAAACCTATTAATCCAAACCTGGGGCTTGGTTAATTGTCACTAGTTGGCTCAGGCAACAATGTAGAAAAGCAGAAAGAAAATGGAAGGAGGACAAATTGCCTGAATCTCTGGATATATGAAGATTGTCTAATTTAATCTCTTACAGGAGTAACTGTCCAAGGGTGTTATTTAATACAATCAACTCTAATCACTAAATTGCTGTCTTACCTTAGGAATTGTGCCAATTCTAAAATTGCACTGCTATGGGTGGCTGCATGTTGGAGGGGCTGAGTTTTCTACATATTGAGTTTAGCACTTTCGGACGTTGCGTCCTCTGTGTTCTTGAGGAAAGATAGGATTTTTGGGGCCGGTATTCTTTCTAGTTTTTGGCGCTGTTAAGTTGGAAGGATTTTTGAGGAAAATTTTTTACTTTTGATAATTTGTTACGATACATAACCATTGCAACAAGGTGGTTAAATTAAATTCAAATTAAATTCAAAAATACTAGATTGATCCCAGAGGGAAAGTAAGTGTTGTTGTAGCTCATAGAATTAATTCTTTAAGGAGTTGTAGTAGATGATGATTGCTGTGGGCAGGAAGGATTTCCTGTAGCGGTCTCTGTTACAACGAAACTGAAGAAGGCTCCAATTGAAGACACTCTGTTGTTGTATGACTGTCTCATGAAGAGGATGCTCAGGGTTGTCCACAATTTTCTTGATTTTTTGAAGAATCCTTCTTTACATCATCATCATCTCCAGATGTTCCACAGTAGTGGCAAGAACAGAACCAGACGTCTTCTTATCAGGTTGTTGAGCCTTTGTAAGTCCCTGATTCAGATGCTGCTACCCCAACAGATGACGGCTGAAGAGATTACACTCTCCACAACAGACTTGTAGAAGACTCCAGCATTTTGCTGCAAACCTTGAAGGACCTAGGCTTCCTCAAGAAGTACAGTCTGCTCTGTCCCATCTTGTAGACGGCTTCACGGTTGCGCCTCCAGTCCAGTCTGTTGTCAAGGTGAACTCCGAGGTATTTATACTTCTCAACCACCTCCACTTCTTCTCCCATGATAGAAACAGTGTTTGATTCATCCCTGTTTCTTGTGAAATCTAAAATCATCTCCTTTGTTTTGTTCACTTTGAAGGTAAGACGATTGTTACCACACCATGTTACAAAGCGATCCACCAGCTCTCTGTATTTAGCTTCTTGTCCATCTCTGATACACTCGACACTTGCAGAGTCATCTGAGTATTTCTGCTGATGACAGGTCTCTGATTTGTACTGGAAGTCTGAGGCCCTGTCTACATTATGCCATTTAAGTGCTTAAACTAATAAATATTTAGTCAATACCCCGTCTCAGCCACACTAGCCCATTGTTAAAGATTCCCCTCCCCAAATATTTTTTTTTTTACATCGGTAACGGGGCCATCTATTTCTTAAATCTCCGACTCTTGGATTGGTGTGGATTCATTAGGTGTTTAAGAACTGAATTCGGTAAGGAAGTGACGTCCGAAAACACGCACCACAGCCAGCTTAATAACAACCGGTGACCACTCAGAGGTAAACAATAGGAAGAAGGAGGAGAATCATCCAGACATGCCCTTGCTACTTCTTGTACACGTAGAGGCTCTTGTAAATATCACACAGGAATACCTTAAGAGAAGGAACGGTGCGATTGCAGCAATATCTCACACGCTGACTGTGACATCATATATGGGGGTCTGCCTTTTATTTCGTGCATGCCTACTAGGTTGGGGTTGTGCCAGCGGGGGGAGGGGGTCGTAGATGATGCTTTGTGTGTGTGTGGACAGGTATAAGGTTAAGTCGGATACTTTTTTTATTATTTTTTTTTTACTTTATTGAAATTTGTAAAGTGAACAGTCAATCATTCCAGTTCAGTTTATACAGTAAGTATAGAAGGCAAAAATGAAAAACAAAACAATACAACAGAAAAATAAAAAAAGTAACTGTACGTAGGAAGCATAGTTCTAGGACCCAGCCCCCGGGCCACCACCAACCGGTCCGCGTTTCTAACAGATTTTCCCCGCTCAGCGACACACCCGCTGAGAAGCCGACCCTGGTAATTGGCAGCTCCATAGTCAGAAACGTAGCATTAGAGACACCATTGACCATAGTCAAATGTTTGCCAAGGGCCAGAACGGGCGACATCAAATCCTACCTGAAACTGCTGGCTAAAGATAAGCGTAAATACAGTAAGATTGTTATTCACGCTGTCGGTAATGACACCCGGTTACGTCAATCGGAGGTCACTAAAATTAGTGTTGCTTCGGTGTGTAAGTTTGCCAAAACAATGTCAGACTCTGTAATCTTTTCTGGTCCCCTGCCTGATCGGACCAGTGACGACATGTTTAGCCGCATGCTGTCATTCCATCAATGGTTGTCTGGGTGGGGTCCTGCAAACGATGTGGGCTACATTGATAACTGGAGAACATTTTGGGGAAAACCTGGTCTGATCCGGAGAGACGGCATCCATCCCACTTTGGATGGAGCAGCTCTTTTTTCTAGGAATATGGCCGAATTTATTAGTCCTCCAAAACACTGACAACCCAGGGTCCAGACCAGGAAGCAGAGTCGTAGTTTAACCCACCTCTCTGCTGCTTCTGTACTGTTACCCCCCCATTACTCTATAGAAACAGTGTCTTGCCCACAGCCAAAATTAAATGGATTAAAAGTTAAGCCAACAAAAGCAAATTATGGAAGTCTCATAAAAATAAATACAACTTTGACTGAACAGAAAAATAAATCTATTAAATGTGGTTTATTAAACATAAGATCTCTCTCCTCAAAGACTTTGTTAGTAAATGACTTGATTTGTAATAATCACATTGATTTCCTTTGTCTCACAGAAACCTGGTTGCAGCAGGAGGATTATGTCAGTATTAATGAGTCAACTCCTTCCAGTCATTTAAATTTTCACATTCCTAGAAATACTGGGCGAGGAGGAGGAGTTGCAACCATTTTCCGTTCTGATTTACTAATTAGTCCCAGACCAATTGATAGCTACAGTTCTTTTGAACATCTAACCCTTAATTTTCCTCATCCAAGTTGCAAAACATTAAGACCATTTTTGTTTGTGGTTTTGTATCGTCCACCAGGCCCTTACTCTCAATTCTTGGATCAGATCTCACATTTTTTATCTGATTTAGTATTAAATACTGATAGGGTTATTATAGTGGGGGACTTTAATATTCATGTGGATACTGAAAGTGATAGCCTAAATGCAGGCTTTAGTGCTACTTTAGACTCAATTGGCTTTACTCAAAAGTACAGGGATCGACCCACTCGGGCAAACACACTTTGGACCTTGTACTGACATATGGTATTGAGTGTGAGGAAATAACAGTCCACCCACATAACCCGGTCCTGTCTGACCACTTCTTAATAACTTTTGAATTTAATTTAACTGAACATCTTAAATCTGAAAGAAAATTTCATTATAGTAGAGCTTTATCAGACAATGCTGTAACAATTTTTAAAGAATCTGTTCCATTCTTACTTTCCTTAGTGTCTCAGGGTAACACAGTGGATGGCAGCAATTCTATCTCTAACCCTTTAGAAATTGATGATCTGGTTCACAGCGTTACGTCCTCATTGCGTTTGGCATTAGATAATGTAGCCCCATTAAAAAAGAAAGTGGCTAGTCATAGGAGGCTGACTCCTTGGTTCAACGCAGAGTTGCGTACTTTAAAGCAGAATACTAGGAAGTTGGAGAGAAAATGGCGCTCTACACACCTAGAGGATTCCTATTTAACCTGGAATAACAGTCTGCTGCTGTATAAAAAGACCCTTCGACAAGCTAGAACAGCATATTTTTCATCATTAATAGAGGCGAATAAAAACAATCCTAGGTTTCTTTTTAGTACAGTTGCCAAACTTACACAGAGTCATAGCTCTGTTGAGCCAACTATTCCCCCAGCTCTTAGCAGTGATGATTTTATGGGATTCTTCGTAAATAAAATTAATTCTATTAAAAATAAAATCATTGGCATCCTCCCAAACATGATTACTTCTTCCTCAGTAAATGAGGCGGTATCGGAAAGAACTGTAGAACCTCAGTTGTGCTTAGGCTGTTTTGATTCAGTCGAGCTTTCGGAATGATCAAAAATATTAGCCTCATCTAAACCTTCAACTTGTATGTTGGACCCAATTCCAACCAAATTATTTAAAGAAGTGTTCCATTTGGTTCCTGGCCCCATTTTGGATATGATGAATCTATCCTTAGTAAACGGATACGTACCACAGGAATTTAAAATAGCTGTAATTAAACCTTTACTCAAGAAACCTTCCCTTGATCAAGATGACTTAGTGAATTACAGACCTATATCTAACCTTCCTTTCTTATCCAAAGTCCTTGAGAAAATTGTTGCTAATCAAGTCTGTGAGCATTTAAACAATAACGAGCTGTTTGAAGAGTTTCAGTCAGGTTTTAGAGCTCATCATAGCACTGAAACAGCACTGGTGAAGGTTACTAATGATATTCTCATGGCCTCAGATAATGGACTTGTGTTTGTTCTGGTTTTGTTAGATCTCAGTGCTGCTTTTGACACAGTCCATCATAATATTCTCTTAGAAAGGCTTGAACATGTTGCAGGGATCAAAGGAACAGCACTAGGCTGGTTTAAATCATATTTGTCTGATAGATTCCAGTTTGTTCATCTAAATGATAAATCTTCTTCACTCTCAAGAGTTACTTGTGGAGTTCCACAGGGTTCTGTGCTTGGACCAATTCTGTTCACCATATATATGCTCCCAATTGGTAGAATCATTAGACAGCATGGGATAAATTTCCACAGCTATGCAGATGATACACAACTATATTTATCCATTAATCCTGATGAACCCAGTCAGTTAGGTAGATTACAGGCATGTCTGGAAGACATAAAAACATGGATGACCCTAAACTTTTTGCTTTTAAATTCTGACAAAACAGAAGTTGCTGTCTTTGGACCAGAAGTTCTTAAACAGAAACTGATTAGTCAATCACTTCATCTGGATGGCATTAAATTGGCCCCCAGTAATAACGTAAAGAACCTCGGCGTTATTTTTGACCAAGACTTGACATTTAAATCCCATATTAAACAGGTTTCTAGGATTTCTTTCTTTCACCTCCGGAATATTGCTAAAATTAGAAACATCCTGTCCAGGAGTGATGCTGAGAAACTAGTCCATGCATTTGTTACCTCAAGGCTGGACTACTGTAATTCTTTACTATCAGGTAGTCCACAAAATGCCATTAAAAGCCTTCAGTTGATCCAAAATGCGGCAGCAAGAGTTTTGATGAATATTAAAAAGAGAGATGACATTTCTCCTGTTTTAGCTTCCCTTCATTGGCTCCCTGTTAAATCCAGAATAGAATTTAAGATCCTTCTTCTTACATACAAAGCCCTTAATAATCAAGGTCCATCATACATCAGAGATCTAATTGTTCCTTATGTTCCTAACAGAGCCCTTCGCTCTCAGACTGCAGGTTTACTTGTAATTCCTAGGATTTCTAAAAGTAGAATGAGAGGCAGATCTTTTAGTTATCAGGCTCCTCTCCTGTGGAACCAGCTCCCAGCTTTAGTCCGTGAGGCAGACACTCTGTTTACTTTTAAGGCCAGGCTTAAAACTTTCCTTTTTGATAAAGCTTATAGTTAGAGTGGCTTAGGTCATCCTGAGCTATCTCTGTAGTTATGCTGCTATAGGCTTAGACTGCTGGAGGACAGACTTACCAATTTTCTTCACTCTGCTACTTCCTTTTCTCCTACGACTCTCCAGTTGTATTACAGTACATTCTGCTATTTCGACTGTTAACTTTGTTTTCTCTCAGTGTTTTTCTCTCCATAGAAGATATACCTGGTCTGGTATCCTGATTGGCTGCAATGCCCTGTTGGACGGGGGGCATCGACTGGGATGATGCTCCCAGTAACTGAACATCCACTGTGTCCTGTTATCAACTTTTTACTTTCTGTAACATAGAAAGTTCTCTTATATCAGATCTTCTGTTCCTTCTGTGTATCTGCTCTGTCTTCTCAAATCCCCAGACGGTCGTGGCAGATGGCCGCTCCTACTGAGCCTGGTTCTGTTGGAGGTTTCTTCCTGTTAAAGGGGAGTTTTTCCTCTCCACCGTCACTACATGCTTGCTCAGTATGAGGGATTGCTGAAGGATTGCTGTGGTTGGAAAGTCTGCATCAACGGGGCCCAACCTCACGCCAATGACTGACGCAATCTGCTGGGATTCCTTAAATAGGAAACTTTTTAACTGATTGGAATGTTTGTATAAATGTATTGAAATGACTTCTTGTTAAGTGCCTTGAGATGACATCTGTTGTGAATTGGCGCTATATAAATAAACTGAATTGAATTGAATTGAATTAAATAAGAGATAAAAAAAGGATGCGACAGACTTCATATAGCTTCAATAGCTTTGTACTTGAAAATTGTATTTGTGACAGCTCATTTGTTGAAAATTACTAAATGAATTTCAATCATTGATAAACCTTTTTTATTTGTAGTTAATTTAAGAGAATAAAAGTTATAATCAATTTTAAATAGAAACAAATTAAATAATGGGACTGAGTTTTGAAATTTACATTTATGGATGTGGAATTTCCCTAGTAAAATATAAAGATTGACAATGGCACATAATTTTTTTTCTTTGGTTTAAAAATAAGTAATAATGTCCTTCCATTCAATTTTGACTTTGTATGTTGTTTTGCATTTTGTATAATTTTCAAGTTCTCTCCAAAATGTAACACTATATGAACAATCATAAAATAAATGGGTTACATTTTCAGGTTCAGTTTTGCAAAATGTACATTTTCTATCAATGTCACAGAATCTTGAAATGTATGTGTTGGATGGATATATGTTATTTAGTATTTTTAAATGTAATTCTCTTACTTTGTTTGTGATACAAAATCTAAAAGGAACAAGCCACACCTTATCCCAATTGATATTTTCAAAAATACCATTCCAAAAAAACGTCCCTCTTGGAGTTATTTTCTTAGCAATGCACCAATAAATATGTTTATTGGTGCATTTCTTGCTCAAGAGATCAACACCATTTATATAAAGAGTGTTAGCAGAAGTGTGTAGTGTATTCTGTTTTTTATAGCTTTTCATCAACTCAATCAGTCCCCTGGGAATGGACTTTTTTACTGAGCTAAAATCTTTGAATTTGATAGGGAATGTTTTTTCTGTGATAAAGTCATTATAACTAAGTAGTTGGCCTTCAGAGTTAAATAAGTCTTTTAAATTGATTATATTTTTATCAATCCAATTCTGTAAATACAGTGATTTATTCCTTTTAAGGTTAAGTGGGATATACCCTGTATAACCTTAGCCGTGTTAGGTAGAAGCAACCTGAGGTGTACAGAGTGAAAAGGAATGGTGAGAGTACGGTCCCCTGTGGTGCTCCTGAGCTGCTGACCACCTGGTTTGACCCACAATACTTCAGTCTCACAAACTTTAGTCTACTGTTACTATTTTAGCTAATTTGGACTTAAAAGCTACATTTAACACAATAAATAGATTAGGTAAAATTAGCCAAGGTGCTTCATCTGGCACTTTAGGTAATATGAACATTTTATGAACACAAACTGGATGATTCTCCACTTCAAGGATTAAAGGAGGGGTGGTATGTAAAATCCACTTTTTTAAAGCTTTTCATCACATTCTTATGCCATTCTCTCCTTAAAAACATGCCTAAAGTGTTTCTTAGGTTAATTTATGTATATTTGAGTAATATCTATAAACTCTTGCAGCTGCCATGTTGAGCACTGAACGCCAGGGTCCTCCTAGGAATGCCCTAACCTCCTAGCAACGCCCCTAAATTTTGATTACCGCCCACGTCTCTCCACACCCCTCCCTCCCCCGGTCCCAGAGCACAAAAGCAGAGCGTCCTCAGCAGCAATCAGGTAGTACCCGTGGAAAGTAGTAGTCTATATACAGGTATTTATTTCTCCTAATACAGCAATGCTTTCATGGAAAAAATTTATATTTGGATGCCAGGATGACTGCCCTTTTTTTAGTCTTCCTAAAGATGAGGCTATTTGTCAGAAATGGTTGGACTTCATTTTTGGGAACAAACCTCCTTTCAAGAACATTTGCTTCGTTTGTGCCGGCCATTTCACAAACGACTACTTCCTGAGCAAAAGTTCATTTGACTGTGGTTTAGTAAGCAAGTTGTCTTGATGCAGTCCCCACTCTCAAGAATACTCCTTCAGAGCCACCACCGTAAATTGAACTGCTCTGATTCAGCTTGATAGCATAATCTAGCTTTGGCTAATTAAGAGCTAGATCTGTTTACTGTAGGTTGTGTTTATTGTTCTTAGACTGATTACATCCCAATCTCAGAACTTTCATAATAGAACTATGTCTGTGTATGTTCAGGAATATACTTTTTAGTAAAGTAAAATGTATCAGGAACACTCGGCTAACTGCACGAGTTGTTCTGTGGCAGCTGCAGAGATGCAGCCGACACTTCCAAGATAATTAGTGGGCGAAATCCCTGACATATAATAACATTAACTGTCACGCTGCCCTATTCACTCCTCATTGTCTGCACCTGTCCAATCAACCACACCTGATTCTACTCACCTCCGGCCTTTATTACCCATCACTTCCCTTCACTCAGCGCCGGATCATTACTAACACAGTGTCTTCATCTCCATGGTGTGTTGTCTTCCTGCCTCTCCGTTCCTGCCCGATGTCCAGTCCCTCCGTTCCTGCCGTTGTCCTCATCACCACCTCCTTCTCCACCTTTAATAAACATCCTGCACTTCCTCAGCTTCTGCGTTTGGGTCCATACTCCACACACACATCTCTGACAGAATGATCCGGCCCTAAAAAATTGACCCAGCGGAGGCCAAAGACCCGGAGGTCCTGCAGTCACTCTGGAGTCGGCTGGACAAAATCGCCAGCTACACCCGTCCCTTGGCTCGCCTCTTCAGAGCGGAGGATTTCCTCCTAGAGACTCTCCCCCGGTTCGTTTCCTGCATCAGCCCACTCGATGTGGAGGAACTGGTGGAAGCAGCGGAGGACGTTCTCGTGGCGGCTGAAGAGCTGACGTCTCCTGGTGGGAGGCGATTCGTTCCATCTGCAGCCGGCACGTATTCCACCAACGTTGGCTGCATCTCCGCGCTGCACGCTCCACCGGTTCTCTCCCCCGCCGTCTTCGCTCCTCCAGCCAGCTCTCGGAGGGCTCCACTCACACTCAGGTCCTCCTCACATCAGCGAAGATGGGTCATTCGAGTTCTTTTATTGAGACAAGATGGCCTATCTTTGCTCGAGGGGGTATCCAGCGCCTCGCCGCAGACGACGACGCCATCGAGGCAGAGCCGCTGCCGGGGTGGAAGCCCGAGCTCTCTGCTCGTCCCCGGTTTCCCCTGCTGCGATTGGCGCCCCGGCTCCTCCCAGTCCCTCAGCTCTTGTCAGCCCTTCGGTTCCAGCTCTAACCTGTCCGCTGGCTTCAGCTTCAACCAGCTCGGTCCCGAAGTCAGCGTCAGCCAGAGAGCCAGCCCGTGAGCCCGTTCCAGTTCCAGCCCGTGAGCCCGTTCCAGTTCCAGTCTGTGACCCCGTTCCAGTTCCAGTCTGTGAGCCTGTTCCAGTTCCAGTCTGTGAGCCCATTCCAGTTTCAGTCTCTGAGCCCGTTCCAGTCCCAGAACCTGCCGTTATTGTGGCAGCTGTGTTTCTAGCAGTCACAGCGGCAGCTCTCCAGTGACCGACATTCCCCCATGGGTCGCTGGAGCTCCCAGGGAGGGTCAGGGAGGAACCGTCCCCGTCGCTAGAGCTCCCAGGGAGAGTCAAGGAGGAACCGTCCCCGTCGCTAGAGCTCCCAGGGAGGGTCAAGGAGGACCCGTCCCCGTCGCTAGAGCTCCCAGGGAGGGTCAAGGAGGACCCGTCCCCGTCGCTAGAGCTCCCAGGGAGGGTCAAGGAGGACCCATCCCAGTCGCTGGAGCCTCTTCACCGCCGACCGCTGTCGGTCTAGCCTCCAGAATCTTCTTCTCAGCTGGCGTCTGAGCCTCCAGAGTCTTCGTCTCAGCCGGCGTCCGAACCTCCAGAGTCTTCGTCTCAGCCGGCGTCCGAGCCTCCAGACTCTTCGTCTCAGCCGGCGTCCGAGATTCTTCGTCTCAGCCGGCGTCCAAGCCTCCAGACTCTCTTCATCTCGGCCAACCTCTACCGGCCAGGCATCTTCGTTGCTGCCGACCAGCCAAGCTCCTCAGCCGCTGCCTGACCCTCAGAAGAGGACCGAAGGGCTGCCCGCCGGATCTCCAGGTCCTCAAGGGAGGATCACCAGGCCGTCCTCCGGACCGCCGTCCAGTCGGAGGACGCCATCCGCCCGACTGCCGTCCAGCAAGGGTACACCATCCAGGCCTATTAAATGGGTGTGCTGTACTCAGTGAGTTACAGCTGTTACATTTGCGCTAATCAATTAAAGCCTCGGGGAAAATAATGCACAAAGGTAAATGGTAATATAAAATTTGAACTATTGTAACTGATTAAAACTGGTTCGACCTAACACTATAACACTCTGTGTTCATGAATAAGGAGCGGCAGCATTTGGCCCGGGAACCTTAGCTTGAAAACTTTCTTTTAAGATCCTATGAGAAAATATGGAATTCAGCTATAAACTAGATGAACGATGGTTTCTATATTTAACTAATACTTTTGATAAACGTAGCCTACTCAGTAGTAAATAGAAATAACACGGAAAACGCACTGTTAGAATCGGACATATATTGATACAGATGCGAGTCTTTTGAGTAATTTACAGAAAACGAATCAGAAACAACGCGGGTAAACACTCTAAGGTTAATCTTAGCCAGCGAGTTATTAACTACAATGTGGTAAAAATGATCTGAAATAAAGTCCATTGCAGATTTAATGCGATTCTCTTGCAGCTAATCAGCTAATTGAGCCACAAACTTCTTTCTTACGACCGATGTGCTGCGATTCTCTGGTTGTAAACAATCATAGATCCCGACACTGATGAAGCATTAATAGCGCTCTTAGATTGCGGCTGGAAGTCTAAAAATAGGAACTTAAACAATTGTTTTGACGAAAAGTTTAGTCTTGAGTTTTCAGTTACTTCCTGGATGTTAACGAGTCCGGGTTAGTCAAACTGTTTGTTTTGCGCAAAACCACTTCCTGTTTCAAACATAAGCTTAAAATACGGTAATGCTTAACTTCATGAATCATCCTTTTATTTTCCCAAGAAGGGGAACTTCTGCTGTACCGGCGGCAAAGTGACAGATAATAGAATCATTTAGATCATAGACTGTGTATAAATTTAGATTCACACAAAGGAGGTAGAAAGCATAAAACAAGCTTAGGATTAGAACATTAAATGATGAAGAATAAAGCTTTAGCCATACCTCGACCAAAACGAACTTTTCCTTAATGATTGTAATGTTTAATAAAAATATTAAATAATAATGACACATTTAGGATACACTAGGCTACCTGTTTCAGCTGCATATGTGAAAATTATGCATTTAGTGCAATCTTTAAGCCAACAGGTGTGACCTACACACAGACAGTGGGGTTTAACTTGGTTTTTATTTTTAAAGTTTTGTTTACCTCATTAAGACAAATGATGATAAAAATAGATTCAGAATTTCGGTCACTGTTCAAAAACGGGACAAATGTGGAAAATATTCAGTTAACACCTGTGTGCAGTATATGCTATAGATCACATAAAAAACAGGGTGTCAGTATAATAAATGTTAGACCTACTATCAAACCGCAGTTAATTCTATTCAATTGTAGCATTCTTTGATGTTTGAGGGTGTTTTGTGTGTTCCTTCTAATAAAAGACTAAATGAGACAGGGGTAACGAGGCTAATTTTAAAATATAAGTGGTCTAAAGTACTAAGTAGACGTAATAAATTGGCAAATAGATTATTACTTCGGTAAAGTATAAAGTATAACTCAAGTCCTACACACACAAACTGCAATTAAGAAAAAAGTTTCTTTCTTAAGTAAGAGTATCAGGTAGAGGTAAAAAGGTTACTTGACATTATTGTTATTAAAATAGAGTGGCATACTCAAATCTGAATGTGCAACTGAGTTAGATAAATTGGAAAATAGAGATGTTTTACAGTTGTACAAGTTTTAAAATTGTGCATTTAGAATACATTTATTATTTTTTTCAAGGAGTTAACAGAGAATAAACTGTAAGAAACAGATGAGGTTTATGAGATGAGATTAATTAGGTAAATAAACTGTGTCCTGAGTAAAACATTTTTTTTTCTAACAAGAAGCAGGAGGTATTAATTAATTGAACTTCTAAGGTGGCTGCAATTAGTGTAACAATTAGATTCTGGAAAAGCAGGGTCTGAAGAAGCCGTCTAATTCAATTCAAAAAACTTTATTGATCCCAGATGGAAATTACGTGTTGTTGTAGCTAATGCAAGTAGGACTAAAATTCTTAAATACATTAGGTAACGATGTGGTGAAATTGTTATTTTGTTTTTGCAAGGCAAGGCAATTTTATTTGTATAGCACACTTTCAACAAAAAGGTAATTCAAATATAAGAACCTAATTGCAAACCTAAATGATGGGGATATGATCATCTGGGGGTTGAAGCTGGGTTCAGACTTGTAGTACAGTACATATTGTGTCTGGGAACTTTACAAAGTTTTAATTTGATCTGAAAACCTTCTTTACTTCTTTTTGCCTCACAAGTCGGAATGGTTGGTTGTCTTTTTCTTGGCATGGATTTAGTACAGAGTGATCTGGAGACATTTGCCTTAATTGTTTTCTAGCTTCAGTTGATGAGGTTCGGCTCTTTAACCAGGTTGTGAGTTGTTTAGAATTGCTTTTGCACACAGTTGCATCAGGTTGATCTGAACCATACTCCGAGGGTGTTGGTTAATCCTATTCATCTTTTGTGAATTGGCTCACCTGTGTTTGAACATCAATGCTCTAATACCTAATTAAAATTAAATACGACCCTAATTAAAAGGGTCGTATTGGGAGGTTCTCACTTGAGGACCTTCTGAGGGGTGACCTCTCTCCTTTCCGAGGAAGGACTGATCGGTGGCTACGGGTCACTGGATGCTGGCGGAGGCTGACTTCAAGGCAACAGACAACAGCAAGGGAAGAGTACACATTTCAACACCTAGTGTTGATGTAATACCCTCTAAAGTGTACTGGAAGATGCCACATAACTTCTCCTTTGTTCTGTGTTTTATCTAGAACATCCTGACCGATGACGAGACCTGTGGATGGCCGCCTCTGGGGCGAGGGGCTGTTGAGATGACATTTTGCCCACAAGAAAATGGCATAAGAAGACCTCGTGGGTTTTCGGTCTCAATGCACAGGAGTCTCAGCAGAGTCATCTGGAAGGATCTAATATTTGTCACTGTGAACTAATTCCATGGCCAAACATGTCTCATGTCTGATTGTAATTTGTGTTTTGAACATTGTCTTGTTTTTGTTTTTTTGATCAACCTACCAACCTTTTAGGGAGATTTGTGATAGCACTGTAGAATTTTCCCTTTATATTTATGGTATTAATTAGGTTAATAAAAGCAGGGAATTGTGGTGGAAAATTGTTATGCAATTAGGAATTAAGTGTATATTCTCTGTTTAGTGAATGCATCTAGGGTAAAATGACAAGCTTATTGTTCCAGCTTAATGTTATGAGAAATATATATATGTCAGGTCACCAGAGAGACAGACGCCGGGGCAGTAAGATAACAGTCTGGCCTTCAGATGTGCTGCTTTATGCGTTGGTATAAGACTCGCGTGAAACAGTTACTCCAGAGGCGGGGCGTGAAGCTTGGAGAAGACATCTACAGAGATAAACAATGATTGCTGAATACTATTTAAGCGGTTAGTTAGAAAGGTTGATGAGGGTGATGCACGAGTAACTCTGTCCCCTCCATGGTCTGGCCAGACATGTTTGAATTAAATACTTAAACGCCTTCTGGGACTCAAGTCTTCTTTATTATGGAAACCCTGAGATACTTTTTTTGCCATAACACATATTCGTCAAGGGGGCGCACGCGCAGTCTTACCTGCGCCTGCTTAGTAAATCACGCATGTTTTCGCGCCCGCTGTGAGGTTTACACACGTTTTAAGTAGCGCAAACCTTTGATAAATTAGGCCCATAGTGAAAAGAAGAGAAGATCGGTACCTTCTCATCATACACAATGCCTGGTCGGACCTCAGGAGCCTGGTATCCTGGGGTTCCCTCAACTCCCAATGCTCCTTCATGGAAGGATTGCCGAGAGATTCCATAGTCAGAGAGTTTAATGTTGATGGGATCCTCCACCTGGAGCAGGACAGAGCGAGCCAATTTCAGGCATGGAATCAGTGCTTCTGTGTAATGAGTCCAGATGAGATAATTAGAAGGAAAGCCACATACAGACCTCCAAAGACCACACCAGGATGTTGTCTGATTTCAGGTCACAGAAGATAATGTTCTTCCGGTGAAGGTACGCCAGTCCTGTTGCAACCTGATACGCTACCTTAAAGGTTAGCATATGACCAAGAGGCATGTAGTCTGAGCCTAGGCAAGAAACACAATTCCATAATTTTATAATTAAAACAAAAGTAAAAATAAACCAATTTTATGAAGGAAATCAGCAGAGAGATGGTTTTATGTACTATTGCCTTTGTGCTTCTCCTCTAGCACAGTGTTGAGGCTACCCAGAGGAGCTAGCTGCAGGGCGAAGCATAGTGGATGAATGCTGATGCCCATCAGAGAGACAATGCAGGGATGCTGCAGAGAATGCAACATACTGGCCTCCTGACGAAACTCAGAGAAGCTGCGACATGCATTAACAAACTGCAGGTGCTTCACCATGGTATCTGAGGAGTAAAGAAAGGAACAATAGCTTATTAACGTCATCTATTCAACAAACTCCATGGGATATTATAAAGTCAAGCAGGAGCTGATAAGTTCTAAACATTTT